>CM044956.1:23180814-23560814 GCA_024516035.1 Bactericera cockerelli
ATTGTGTGCCTGATGATATTACCAATAACACTGCATATGAGTATATGAACACTGCACTGATAGTCCAAGCAATGAGGACATTTCGATTTAATGTAAATAAATACGATATTGAAATTAGACATAAACGGACAGTGTTAAATGATATATACCCATGGCATGGCCCTTTATGTGGTATTCCTAACCCTACTGACCTTCTGTACCTCCAAGGCATGGCCCTATAGGTATAAAATTTTCCTAATCCTACTATACACCCAACGAATGATCGTCCTGCATTAATAAAATATTGAAGATGTTACGTCTTCTAGAGAGTTTCAGTTGCAAACTTGAATATTTCTCTTTTAATTTTTACTGTACTATTTTTTTCAAGAGGTCGGCCAAGTCTCAAGTTGGTCTCTATATCACCGAAACGAAATATGCCTCATTGTTGAGAGACTGGAAAGTAGGGTTAGGAAAAATAAATATAGGTACAGCTTAATCCAGTACACATCGAGCTGCTGACTCTGCAATTTTTTGGGCCGGAAATAGGTACTTTACCCAAGTTCTTTGGGCTGAAATCCGGCGCTACTGAGCGAATGTAACTGACGTTCTGGCAAGCCTTTATAATAAACAAAATACCTTTTGCCATACATTACCAACCATAAATTAATTTTATACAAGAACAAAAATCCCCCCGTTTCCCTAAAATACCTCAATCACCTATTTATTTATTTTGATTCTCTCAACTTGTTCCAGGATTCAATTGTATCTTTCTTGATTCTTCTGTTGGTTTAGCAAGCCATTCATACTGGTATTGGCTATGCATTGCAGATTTAATAACTGATTAGTTGTGCACGAATCTTGTAAGTACTCATAACGATAGCCCATTACAATATTCTAATAGATACTTGAATACTTCTCATTAAGGGTGTCTTAAGACGTTTAGTAAAAAGGGTATTCGGCACCGTCGATGGCGCGTTGAAAGCACATCTTCTCGTAGGAACATCGAAGTTAAGCAACGTCCAGCGAGATGAAGACTTCCTGATGCTGGCATTCCGGCCCAGCCCAGGCTGAGTGAGGTTAATGTGGGTAGCAGGTTCGTGAGTTTCCTGCGAATGGAGAGTAAAACCCCGTCGTAATATGACCAATGACCATAGCAGATGAAAGCGACGTCAAACCCCAAAAAAAGAAAGAAAAAAAAAGAGAATATTCAAGACCCCAAAAAAATGAAAAGTTGATACATTATAATATTATATGATCTTGGATTCATATAATGGGTCCAAGATATAAGAATCTGCGCTTCCTTTCAATTCTGTAGATCGTATGTATCTTATATTTACAACACATCGAAGGGAATAAAGGGTTCCTTCGTCAAGTTTGGAAACGTTTGGTCCACCCTGTCACCTGTAGACAATTGGGCACTGAGCTCGCTGTTTCAGTACGAGGAACAAGAGAACCATGGCGAATTTGCAGATTATAGCTAACATGTAGACACGCTTCCACACTGGTACCATCAGGGTGGTATGGACCCCCACACTGGTAGGTACCTATATCTTATACCTAGTGGAAACCGCATCAGACAATCTCTACATACAACATGTTTTGGTCTGTACCTAATTAGGTATGTACTTGTACCTATAATGTCAATTCATGGATGAACAGAAAAGCTTGCAGGATAAACAGGTACAATGGTACATGTTGTACCTATTTACATTCACATGTTTATCTGCAATATATAAAACTCATAATAGATAAACAGAAAAATCTATATGTAATATAATAATATTTCTCTGGGTACATTTGCGTCTCAGAAAAATTGCACAAGTTCTAATTGGGTAGAAATTCATAGTAAAATAAAAAAATCTTGAGCGCAAAAAAATTAAACTACGAATTTTCATTTTCTCTCTTTGACTTTCTTACTCTTTACTTTTTTATAAATTCCAGTTTTTTCTGCGTACATTTTCTCAAAAAATAATCTGAAGATACTTGAACATGTATTGTGTACCTCCTACTAAGTAGAGAATAAACATTTTTATTTCAATTCACAAGAACAATACGTTTTACTTATTGACATAATATAAACAATAATAAGAAGTAAGTGTATATGTATAATGTATATGTTGCAGGAACTTCCCGATTTCAAGAACTTCTATAAGTTCCTAGAAACCTCCGACTCTCACTCGAAACGTCCATCTCATTAAAATCAGAAGTTCCTAGGAGCAACTAGAAGTTCCTAGAGTCTTCTAAAAAAATTCCCTGAAGAATCAAAAATTCAAATCAGAAAGATCAGAACTTGGAACTTGGAAGGAATTAAGTTCCTGAAATCGGGAAGTTCGTGCAACATATACGTAATGAATGACATAAGTATACACATGTAAAGTAAGGGTTGGGTGGAAGAGATTCCCATAGGCATAGGCAATAACCCCGCCCTTTAGTTAGGACATAATATGTATATATTTTGTTTATTTTTTTCTTCTTGTTTATGTTATTAATATTGTTAATTTTATATATAATTTTTACCATTATTTGTATGTATATAATTATGTTCTACTAATAAAGAGTTTCTAAATAAAAAAATAAAAAAGTAAAGTAGGTACTTATAGTTAATCTCTGAAATAGCTCCACCAGAGCTAAATCTATTCTTCTGTACGTTATCTCACTCAATAGCTATCTATTTTCTGAACCAGAATAGTTCAAATCAAGTTCGATAATAATAAAATTCTCTATGGACTATTATTTAATTCCTCCAGACCAAAACCTGAAATTATCAAAATATCGCTGCGAGGTTCAGTGTGCATAGTGCACTAATGCACTTGGATGTTAGAAGTGCACTTGGGTGACCACCCATCGAGGTCCAGGTCCGTGATCAAGAGGTTATAAAGGGTCCTAAGCGATGGAAAATTAAAATGAGGAAGAAATATCAACATTTCCAAAGCAATTCATTTTGGATAGGGGTTTTTTTCATTGGTGACCGGATCTCTCGTCACCTACATTTTAAGTCGATTATTTCTAATACGTAATCATATTTTGTTTTAAATTTGCCACTTGACAGCTTCATGCCATGGAGCCTCATCTCATCCCGTCCGAATTAGCCACAAATTCTCTGTTTTTCCAATGAAACTCCATGCATTTAAATATAAACTAAATTTGACATACCTTTTTCTAAGTTAAAATTTCATAAGTATTCTTTTAGTAATAGAAACTAAAGAGTATGGAAATGTATGCTGAACTCACTCGAGGTGATGTCGGGGCTTCCCCTACCGTTGTGAGGACAAATGGGGTAGTTGTAGAATGAGCAACTACCAGGCGACATTACGAGATTGATATTTGGAATATGATTATTGTTTGGAGATATAATATGATGATGCATTAGCATTTTGTACAAAATCAGATTAATATCTGAGGCCTCCCCATATAATTGTGAACAAATAACTAGCTCTTTATCTTATCTACAATAAGGTAGAATTATCTTAGGAGGTGTCATTCTATGTACATTTATATCCCCCAAAAAACACTTCGTGTAGAAATAGTCGTCAAGTGTTGGAATGATTAAAAAGAACTGATATCAAAAACGTCAATTTTCTATGTTTAAAGGAAATATTTTTCACGTAATAAGTCTCTTGATAATTCAACCAAAATAATAGCCTCACAACAACAATACACCTTTGAGCAAACTTCGATTTGGTATTTTGAGAATTTAACCAAAAAATAGCCACACAACAAAACAATGCTCTTGTAAGAACAATCTTGCATAATGACATAACCACGTCCTTGACTACTGCACACTGTTTTGTTAGCAACGTACTTCACATAAATTTCAGAACAAAACAGTGTGCAGTCAAGGACGTGGTTCTGTAATTATGCAAGATTGTTCTTACAAGAGCATTGTTTTGTTGTGTGGCTATTTTTTGGTTAAATTCTCAAAATACCAAATCGAAGTTTGCTCAAAGGTGTATTGTTGTTGTGAGGCTATTATTTTGGTTGAATTATCAAGAGACTTATTACGTGAAAAATATTTCCTTTAAACATAGAAAATTGACGTTTTTGATATCAGTTCTTTTTAATCATTCCAACACTTGACGACTATTTCTACACGAAGTGTTTTTTGGGGGATATCACTACTTTTTGATTTAATTGATTTTCATATGATAGATGAAATAAAAACTGGTCAACAATCAACAGATAAAAGAAAAAAGACTTTTAATTAAAGGATGTTGATCTTTTAATTCAAGGAGAAAAATAAATGATATAAAAAAAAACTTTGAAAAGATGCTGAAAGAATATTTCACGGTACTTGCTGGAGAGAGGAGAAATCTTGAGATAATAGGTGTATTCCTTATTGAGTGGCACTAGATAGCGCTCAGCAATTTTGTTGATCTTTTCAAATTTTGAAACCCACTGCTAGATTCATTAACAGAAAAGTACCCCGTTTCAGTATTGTTGGCAATAATTAGAGATGGGTGATACCGAGTATTTCATAGAACCGGTACTTCAGTAATCGATTACATAAAAGTACTGAGTATTTACCGAGGTTCTTTTGTACTTGGTTTTTGAGATTCTGCGAGCGGATGTAAATGGAATAGTGGATTCGAGTAATCACTCAAGAACCAAGTAAAA
This sequence comes from Bactericera cockerelli, assembly GCA_024516035.1. Classification (NCBI taxonomy): domain Eukaryota; kingdom Metazoa; phylum Arthropoda; class Insecta; order Hemiptera; family Triozidae; genus Bactericera; species Bactericera cockerelli. Next base: position 23,185,408 of record CM044956.1, read on the forward strand.
AAGCACCGTACACTAACTAAATCTCACAATTTTGCATTCAGAATGTTTACAGGAGACGAATCTCGATTCACAAAATTTGTTGGGTGTTTTAGTTTCAAGTGTTTCAATAGATTAGAAGCTCCACCTCCTATTTTATAACCTGAATTAAATAATGTACATTTCCCTAAACCGTCCAATTGTTTGACAAAGAAGTTTCAAATAGAAGACTTGGTTCTACGAGACAAAAAGAAAAATATTAGGACACCGACAGCCTGAATATTATTCATAGATAATATCGGAATAATGAAGTACCTCTCTCTGCTGTACCCAGTTCTAGAGATGGGTATTTGGGTATTATTGTAATACCGATTATTTCATAGAACCGGTACCCGGTATGGTACCCGGCCCCGGCGTGTAATACCAAGTATTTAATAAAAACGGTACCCGCCTACTACGTACGATACGTCGGTACTCGGTCCCAGTGTGTAATACCGAGTATTTCATAAAATCGGTACCCAGTACGGTATGCGGATCCAGTGTGTTATACCGTCACCAGTGTTGTACCCGGTACGGGTACAGGTACCTAGCAAAATTTTGTACCCGGTATGGGTACGGGTACCTAATTTTATTATGTACCCGGTGCGGGTACTTTTGTAAATGTACCCGGTATTTTTTTGGGTACTTTTCGGGTACGTTATCCTTATCTATAGTAAGTATAGTAATAAGATTTGTCTAAATTATTTAAACTGTGGAGGACAAAGTCTTGTCATTAGAATACCACCTAACAACCAAACTAAATAAAATACCAAATTGATGGTTAGCCTTTAATGAGGTCTTGAACTCTAAGTTCCAGGTTAAAAGTCTAGTAAGCTAGATTTTATTTTTATTTAAAATTATTATTAATGTTAATGTATTATTATTATTATTATCATCATCACAATTAAGAAATAAAAAGATACATTTATTAAAAATAAGGCTTGCACCTTTTTAATTTAAGTATGACTTTGTGAACAAAAATAACTAGAATGTAGAAAAAATAGTATTCTATTATATAAAACAAATTTGAAGAAAATCGGTTAAGTGGTTTTACAAGTGATTTAGTCGAAAAAATCAAAATTGCCAGGTGTATACAATGTGAAACAATCACGAGGAAGTATTGTGTCCATAATTAGCAGTGTTTTTTTATTTATATTTATAAAGTAGGTACATATTTGTAAATTTTGAATGAGATTTATGTAATTTACGATTCATAATACAAAAGCATTGATCAAAATAAATGCTTTATTTAGACTGTCAGTTGTCAGTGGCCAGCCTCCGTGGCGTAATGGTTGTAACTACTGCCCGTAGTTCAGACATTTCGAGTTCGATTCCCAGTTGTTCCAGACTTTTCTAATATTTTTTTCCCCTCTAAACACGTAAGTCTGGAATCTACCCAGGCTGGGCGAGTTAAATGTAGGTAGCTGGAACGATTCCCAGCGAATGCAGGGTAAAACCCCCCGTCCTGACTAGTTCAAATCAGGACATTAAAACCAAATACAATCAACTGGTCACAATCGTTTTAAAATGAGGTTGGTGTGATAATTGGTGCTTCTTTTGTGGAACTTCAACCAGTAATAATGAAGAAAAAAACATACCTATTTAATCTTAAAATCCATTAACAATAATTCATTAATAATCAACTAGTGTTTTAACCTTGAATTGAAAAATTAGTTATGAACTCGTTAAATAACGGACAACTTTGTTTAGTGGTTTTGTTTACAATACAATTTGAATTATAATATGTACCTAAGTACATGGTAGGTAGATGGAAATTCGATCTTGGTAAAATAAAGAGGGAAATGAAAGTGCCGAGTATTATTGTATGTTCCGAAATTGCCTCTTACTATGGCTCTAAGAAATGTTGAACTAACTTCGAGTTACTAAACATGGTGTCAATTCAGCATAATCAGTTGGTAGGTATAAACAGAAGAAGTGAGACATTATACTAGATAATACATTTAATAATTATAAATTAATAAGCAAGCATATATCCATGGAATATACCCTGAAAATTTCAGCTCGATTGGACAAAAAATGCAACTTATATCATGTTACAATGTTACATACCTACATAGGTAGATGGATAATTAGATTGTGACAAATCAATGTTGATCGAGTTAAACCATACTCACTTCGTTCGAAATTAAACGGTCATAGGAGGTTGACTCAAACTACCAACTACTGTTTTTTTTCCTCACGAGAAAACCGGACATCCAAAGTACAGAGTAAAAAAAAATTATACCTAGCCGGGATTCGAACCCAGGTCACCTTGCAAACTTTGTGTTTTACCTACAACAGTCGACGACCACAGAGACTGCTCACTAGGTACATAATATAATTTATCATTGTTTTGATCTATTTTAATCAATATTTTTCCTCTTACTGGCCAATACTTTATACACTTCTCATAATATAGACCTAGTTTACCTCTTGATGTAGAAATCTCTGAATGAAGTTATAAAACGTTATTATTCCTTAACTGATAACTCAGTCTGCTGGCAGCTTGGGTGAAGCAAAGATGATTGGATCCCACCCATATTTTAAGTTCTATGTGAGGCGAAGATTTTTTGATACTCTCATAAATCTTATTTCAGTTTTTTATTTTTATGTCTCACACTGTCGCTGATTTTTCTAACATTTTATTTACATCGTAGTATATTTCTAAGTAATTAGACCTTTAGAAAGACCCTTCAGTCATCAACTTGGGATAAATAGGCGTGGCTCCAGGGTTCATTTTAGATATTCCTTTAGATGGCTTTAAATACTTTTCTACTTGTTTCAACCATCTGAAATTAAGTGATCTGATTCCTTTTGACTAGACCTTTCTAAAAACACCAGAAATACAACTCTAGGATAATAATAGACGGCTCTGGGCTCCATAATAAGTATTCCTTTCAAAGGGTATAACTCAAGTTTGGTCCAGTGTAATACTTTAGTTATATTTTTATATTTTTTCCTATGATAAGGCCTTTCGAAAAATACCACAATCGCAGCTCCAAGATAACCAGGGGCGGCTCTGTGCAACTTTCCCGTTTTATTTTAGAAGGCCATATCTCCTATCCTATAAAAAATAAATACTTGAAACTATAAAAGGTATGCAGAGATGAAAATTCCCTTTTCAAAAACGTATCTCACGTCTTTCCACGATAAGCACACGTTGCTGTACCCTTGACAGAAAATTGGTCTGAAAAAAAAAAAAAAAAAAAAAAAAAAAAAACCCGTATGAATAATTTTATGAAATTCAAGATTTTCGGCGTGGCCAGTAAACGACTTTAACTGTACGTAGGAACCTCGCGCTTTCGTGAAACACAATCTATTTTCGCGTCTCATTACGAATTTGAAATAAAAATTGATAAAAGTTAGCGTTAAGTGGGCGAAAACAATAAAACAAAATACATATAAACTCTGTTTCGTGTTAATATAGGCCGGGTGGCTGGCGCTACTTGACGAGCGCTCGCCTCCCGGCGAGCTTGATTGTACTAAATAAAGAATAAATCAAAATCAAATCTTATCTATGAGTGGTATGTACTACCATCTCGATTTTTTTAAATGTTTGGTTGAATTGTGTCATGTCCATCGCAATATGAAACTGACTGGATTTCCAGACACTTTTCCAAGAATGCAGGGGGCAGCCTCCTATCTCCGTCCCTGAAAATCTCTGGGAGTCCTCTACAAGTATGCAACCTTTGTTCTGGAATTCTTGTCCTCTGTTATCTCAGGGCATCTTCAGCTAAATCAACAATCAACACATTTTGGATCCAAAGAATCGTTAGAACCTCCTTCCTTTGTTTTGGTTCAGATAAATATTATGAACTTGCGTCGATTGATCTTTTCTGCTTTGAGTAGACTTTCAGATGACCTCATCAGTGTTACACATGTTCTATCTTCCGGAAATCTTGAGAGTATCTCTGTTAAATCTTATATTATTCGGTTTATCAATTATAACAATAAAAAATAGTTCAACACATACCTACAAGATTTATATAAATGACAGGAGAAGACAGAACTTGCGTGTATCAGGCATGGTCGTACACAAACAGCTAAAGAAACTTGTTTCAAAATGGAACAGTGCATGCTTGTTAAATTTGAAAACATTACTGAAGAAAAAAAAAATGTGATAGCAGGAGGAAATGAAAATACATACATTCTTAAATTTATTATGTACGTCTTGTCGTACAACCTAATTACTGCAATGTTCTATAGATATACAGGGTGGCGCAGTGCGCATGACCACATTTGAAATTGTTGCCATGCGTTCAATATTTGAGTTAAGATATTGAAATAAAAAGTATTTTGTAGAAAAAATGTGGAAGTTTATTTTACATGAGTCAATTCTTGATGTATGAGAGATGATATCCGACAAATGACGTATTTGTCGACTTACACATTCTTCGAGACGCTCCCTGAAGTTGTGCATCACGTTCACCAACTTTTCGTCAGAGATTCGAGCGATTTCACGGCGGATAGAGTCCTTCAGGTCAGCAAGGGTACGAGGTTCGTCGACAAAATCTTTGGCTTTAGATATCCCCATACAAAAAAATCACAGGGAGTGAGGTCGGGTGAGCGTGGCGGCCACGGTGCGTCACCATTCCGGGGAATCACTCGACCGGGAAAAATTTGACACACACGATTCATGGACACTCTTGTCCATGGATCGTGGATTCCTGAGGAGATGTTTTTGAACGTGATGCACAACTTTAGCGAGTGTCTCGAAGAATGTAAGTCGACAAGTACGTCATTTGTCGGACATCATCTTTCATACGTCAAGAATTGACTCATGTAAAATAAACTTCCACATTTTTTCTACAAAATACTTTTTATTTCAATATCTTATCTCAAATATTAAAAGCATGGTAACAATTTCAAATGTGGTCATGCGCACTGCGCCACCCTGTATATTATGTACCTACTGAACTTGGAACTTGGAAGGAACTACGAAATAAAATAAATTCCCCTCTGTAAAAAATACAAAACATTTCTATTCTTTAATCTGTCCTTAGACAAAAGGACGTCATGTTTTGCAGAAATCCTCCCAGAGCGTCAGGTAGATCCTACGTGCCAGTGCAGGGTAGGGCTCAGTACGTGATGTCCATGTATGTTCACAAGACGTGTTGACGCTTCCCTGATGACAGGGACTCATTTGCTTGTATTCGTACTTGGAAAAAGCTTTCATGGGAAATGTATAAAAAGGGATGAAATTGAAATAACATGTACAGTAGTATTCTCAAAAATCTGAGCTCTTCCACCCAACCAAATCATTGAATCTGAAAATGTGTATTTCTATATAAAGAAAAGTCTTACTATGTACAAAAATATGTTTTCAATATTAGGTAGGTATTTTTGTAAATTTCTCATGAATATTACCTATATTTCCTATAATATATTATGTAAAGGTAGGTAAATCTCCATTTAAAAAGGAAGAAAATCCCATGTTCAGACTCCTAAGCACGAAATAAAAACAGCGTTCAGGTGTCGGAGTATAATCCGATTTTAATTAAATTGGAATTCCGGAATGTTTATAAATAAATATTGAAAGGATAGCAGCACGATTTTTTTGACAGTTCATTTTGACAAAGGCACGAAAAGGGCAGGGTTTTTCACAAAAGCGCCTTTTCACCGCTTCTCTTATGTCTCTATCATAATAAATTTCGGAAACTGATATTATATCCTTTCTCTGGTGGATGGTAAAATTCTGGTCACGTAGCGTCGCGTCAAGGGCGAGGGATATTTGTGTGCTATTGTGATTCTCTGCTGTGAGACTTACAATTACCCAACTTTGCCAAACCCCGAAAAAAAAAAGTGTGAAGAGACGAGAATACCTACTATCTCTAATCTTTCTGAGGTTTCTGATCTCAAATCTGACAAACAGGGGCGGCTTAGTCACCAGGATATACATATTTAATATCGTGTATGGCCGTATCAAAGATATGGCCATGATATTTTAGCGGTAATGTAAAGTAGCTACATTTATTTTCATATACAAACTATAATAATACAATATGTACCTACAAACATACCTAATAACGTACAAATTTATACGAAAGCCTAACAACGTTATTCGACACCTTAAAAAGTTAAACGATAGCCACACAAAATTCTGCAGAGTAAGCAAGAATACAACATTTATACTGACTATAAAATTCAATCTAGAAGACCATCAGAACCTGATCGATTCACCTGACGTATAGAGTACTTGTGATAAGGACGTATCATTATGCTCTCAATATGAGAGCCTCCCACCTTGTGAGTCATGATTGTTAAATACCTGAACTGGCAGTATACCTGCAGTAAGCCATGAGATGGTCAATAAATAATACTTAATAGCTCAGGAATTATACAGGATGGGACGAAAGCTCAGAAATAAATTCCTCCAACCTAAATATTCTTAAAAAATAACATCATCTGCACAAATACGTCATGTTCAGAAGTAGGAGGAGTATAGGCACAGAAAGATGAGACAAAGTTCTTGTCTGTTGAAAAATACAACAATGCCAATTATGGACACAATAATTCCTTTATTATCGCTAGAATCACTTGTATTCACAAAATTTCTCAACCGATTCTCTTTAAAATTGTTTTATATGGTAGAATACCGTTTTTCTACATTCTAGATTCAGCAAAAAAATTCTGAATCGGTGAACCTTATTTTTTGACTTTTTTGTCCAAATTTTTGTATTTTATTAAAAATCAGAGCTCAATCAAATTTAATGGAAACAATAATTTATTGTTAATGTAATATGTAAAACGCTATTACGCATATACATAAAAAAAAATCATCACAATCGGGTGTACCGTTCACGAGATATAAGAGTATAAGTAAAAAGATAGCGCCACTATTCCAGTTTGTTATTGCTCTGTTTTCAGGCATAGTTAGACCCTTGTAATTTGAATTATACCCTGGTAATTTGAATTTCTATAGTGCTCGGTATTTTAAGTCACCCTGTAGAATAACGCTTACAATTAAACGTTCGCCTTAATGTGTGTTGATTTTTAACGCATGACTCTGAAAAGTTTAGACCAGCTCTCCTATGTGATGGCTGAAATGTGTGGGCAGATAGGTGTACATGGTATTTCTAATCTCCTTAATAAATCATAAAATCAATATTAAATCTTTTTAATATGATCCTGTAGGCAAGACTCAAGAGCATCATAACCAGGACTGGAATGAGGATAGGCTCATATATGTGGTGGACTGTGGGAGCTTTTCTTAATGTCTTGTGATGAGCAGAATGTTGCTAATACATGTATGGGACTTCCTAGATCGCAGGTTTCAAGTAAGAAGAGAAGAGTAACAAGGATTATTTTCATTTTTTGCAGTTTGCAAAATAAAAGTTGAAATCTTCGCGGAAGAAAATGAAAACAACTCGCTCGCTATCATTTATTTTGCCTCTTTCGAATTTTTCTCTTTTTTTTCTGTTTGTAAATTTATTTCTTTCTTCAACCGACCCTGGGTTCATGCTCCATGTACGACAGGAAATCTCATCAGCCTCTCAACGTCAACAATAGTCCAGAACGTGTGGGCACTAGGTCTATGGACCTTCCTACCAGCTAATCTAAATTCTAAAACCATTTCAGCTTTTCTCTAAATTAGTTATTAGACCAAAACCTAAAATTCATCGTTTAGCTGTGCTTCCAATCAATCAATTTTTCACAAAAGAATTTCTTCGAAAATCATCCAATCATAAGTTTACCTATTCCTTTTAATATGTTTTGTACTTAAAATCTAAAAAAAGTGTGTTCAAAGGCCATAAAATACAATTGCATGTTGATCTGCAGATGCCATAGGCCAAGATTTGTACCGAGCAAGGTAATAAGAGAAAGTTATTGAATAACAATCACATAATTTATGTTACCTACAAGTACAATTGTAATCTCTATATATAAAACAGAAAAAAGGACTACCTACCTACCTACCTATGTTTGTTTGTTTGTTTGTTTGTTTGTTTGTCCGGAGTTGTTTAGCCAAAACGGTAAGAGATAGCGAAAAATGTCTCAGAATTGACCCCCCCAAAACCATTATCGCTTTGTCCAGAAAAATTATAAAAAGTTCAAAAAGGCATTGCTGTCCAGCAGTACGGCCATGCCTTGGTAAATTTGAAATTTAGTCCCGTTGCAAAGCACGGGCAAACGGCTAGTTGTTTCTAAGATTGAATTCTGAATAGGTCTAGTAGAGCACCTGGCCTCACTCACTATTCACAATATCCACATATTCCGAGGGCTATGCAATACTTGGTACCACAATAACTCTATATTAAGCTGCTAGCACTTGAAATGCTAATAAAAATACTGTTCCTAAGTGGTGCAAATGATTTGAACGCATGTAGCACTGAAGATTGAGTTGTGAGTTTATTGATATTTGCATAATGTTATGGCAGAACAAGTCTACAATTCTATTAGACAATTTCCAATTCCAAGACTCCATTATTTGTTCATACTTTGCTGTCAATAGATGGAAATTGCATTGGTTGATGAATGAAAGTTCAACGTCTTGGACTCTTAGGGATATTTGAAAGAATCTGTTTTTTTTTGGGGGGGGGGGGGTGGTGGTGGTTGTTTGAGGTTATTTTGTTTCCATCGATCAAGAACGTAGCTCGATAAAAATGTACTATAATCATAGAAAATGATCATGTCGTGTGTTGATTGTGCACTTTCTTTTTATTATTATTATTTAATAACAAGATAACATATTAGTAATTTAAGATCTCCCTTGAAAATTTAGTAATTTACAATGCCAAATGCCAAACAAACAAGCCATGAAAAGACAAGACATGGAACGTGAGCATGTTAAGAAATACGAGTAAGTTTACCCACAGATAAAAATCTTATTTGGGTGTTGTCAGTCCTGTCCTATAATATCTTCTCAGGTCATCTCTTAATTTGTGCTGACAAGGGTGGAGACATCTCCATCACTTTCAGTTCTCACTTTGGTCACAACATCTTGATGACAAAGAATTGCATGACTTGCAAGATTAAATGTGAGATTACTTTTACCATCTTTAAAATTAACAAGTGCATGTCTGCAACTGTCTCCGTAACTCCATAGTCATTTGTACTTTTAACGTAGCTCATGATAACTACATCTCCGAAGCTTTGTTTAATCTTTCAACAACATACTACAGATGTACGCTTCATTTCATCTACGAATTCTTTGTGTCCTTTGAAGTAGTTTATCTTCGAGATGCTTATAAATGATCTTCTGAAGATCGAAAGAAGAAGATATTAGACAAATTGCTGAGAGAAGTGAGAGGTCACGAAGAACAAGAATGTCAAAACAACTGTCGTTGACTCTCGTGACAGTATAAAGTCAACTATTATGTACGTATATTATGTAGCGATAGGTAAGACTAGAAGCGCATTCTATGTTATGTCCTATAATTATGTTAACATTGACAATAATATCTCTGGAAAGACTGACGATATATTTTGTAAGCTTCTCTAGGGACATACTGAGTATCAAAGTCGATTCATGATTATAGTAAGAGTTTTTTACAAGCTTTTAATTCGTAAGTCCCCAATTGATCGTCCCAACTTGGGACTCACAAATCTAGGAATAATATTATCCATAGATCCATAACTATGTGCCTATATTTTAAGTACAGCATTTTAAATATACGAAAATGACTTCATGCCATGAGTTTACAGTATAAATAAAGCACTACTTATACATTCAAATACGTATATTAGCATCAAAACCGTCTTTTGCTATGAAAATGACACCCAACGTGCTGAGTTGAAGAAGCGTGCTTAACACACAAAGAAATCCTCACATCCACGCTTCTCAAAGGGCTTTCACATGTTCTTCAAGATAGCTTTAAGCTACAGAAATCTCCTCACGTACATATTTATGTAGGTAGTCTGAACACATTAGCCTGTCGTAGGTGCTATGAAGTTGTTGGAGCTCATCTCTTTCTATTTGTGAAGTGTCAGCCTCGTTATTTCTATCTGGAAGCAGGTGATTCTCAGAGGAAGTTGTGACTATTTCCTCGAGTGTTTCCTTTGTCTATTCCAGCCAACAAGGCGCTACTGTTTTCAAATCTTCACGAGTAAATAAGTACACAAGAATTATTAAAACCTCAGTTCATTCCTTGTCTTTTTCATATCCAGGAGACATAGCAAACATGGTTCATTTAGTTTCACTTTTTTTTTCGACAAACAAAGATAGGTAGAATTTATGTAAATCAGAACAAAGAAACAGGTAAATACAGAAAGACCTATACTTTGACAGTTAACTGTTCGGTTGTTTTTGTTTCATTTTTACTGTTTCAAATCTTCGTCCATTGTAAAGTTGCAAAGTCTCAGTGATACTAGAGTTTATAAAGTCAAAAACCGCAATAGTAATAGAAGTTGCTGAGAGGAAGCGTCAATTACTATAATACGTACATTGGTTATTGAACAGATCTAGTAAGCGAAATTTTCAACCACAATTCATAGACGTATGGAATTTGTCAATGTTTTGAAATAAGATAAAGAATAACACAGGTGTGAAACAATAATAAATTGTGTCTTTTTCCATGGACGATCTTACTCGTAATCATACAGCAGAAGCTACCAGTAAATGGCAAAGAGTTAGGTTTACACGTTTCATTAAGTATCTTTTCATTCATTCATGAAGCTACTCCATTAATGAATTTCTTCAAGTAGGTCAGGTCATAACAATTCTGGTTGGATCTGGATCCTTCAGGTTCTATAAGCTTAACAAAGTATAGATTGAGGTTAAAACTCCATAACACCCCATAATGATTATAAATCCACCTCATAATTAGGACATCAGGGGTTCCTAACTATTCGATACAAAAAATACAGCACTAATCTTCACGTTAGATCTACGGTACATTATTCTTATATTTCAGATTCACTTATAGGAAACACATAAAAATAGAGAGACTGTAGACAATCATCCTGTCACTTAGGTATTACCTATGGGTAGAGCAGGAGTGAATGTCTCAAGATCAGATTCTATAGGCTACTTTGACATAATTTCCTGTGAAACACCTAGAATCCTATGATAAATGTTTCTCAGAAATAGTAGCCAAAATCACCGTGCTTTTCTAATTAGAAATTTGTCTGACACGAGGCAAAGCTTCATGTGTCGGAGGCACATTGTCCCATCAACTTGCTCTAGTTGAGGTGTTTTCATTAGTTTATAAAATAAATATTTCTGTATATCTCATCTCGAGTTCGTGGAAGCTCTAACTTTAGCAGGAGTAACCCTAGATAATGATTCAATACCTCAACCCCAGGTTATCACTTCCATCTTCCATAATGGCGGCTGTCATGATGACAAATTCATCCAAGGAAGTTTAGTGTCTCAACCACTACCGCAACTTTAAATTGTGTGGTTGATACATGGCATTATTATAAGTTTGGTGTTTTCTCTTGAGTTTCCATAGTTTAAGAACACTGTATACTGTAATACTACTCTAGCTACTCTTTAGTACAGTTTAACAGTATTTCGTTAGCACCGACCTCAGTAGCTTTCGGCATTATAACTTGGAGGTCGGTGGTTAAGTCTAAAAGCAAAATTTAAGTAAAGATAGTTTGCATAGTTGTAATTGTAATTAACACAATATGATAACTTTGGTTGGCACTGTAATATAAGGACATCTTATATTGTGATTAAAACTAAAATAAAATTTCAAGTATATTTAACTGCCAAAATCTATTTGAAATAGAATAGAATAAAATAATACCTTGTTGATACCAGCCGGCCTATTCTTTTATACTTCAAAAAATTAGAAGCGATGTTCTGACTCAGTGGAATTTTCATTTAAACAGAACCCATCTGGAGCATAATGCTGCAGGACATCAATCAATCATTTGTAAACAACTTTTCATAGTGTGTTAGTGACTTGTAATTTTTAAAATGTAGATTTTAGTTTATTTGTGGTAAGTAGATTCTAAATTATAAGAGAAGTGTTGTGATGGCCAGACAACGTGAAATCTCCATTACTTAACGCACACAAGACAAAGTATGATAGCTAGGACAAGGAGATAGAGGTAGGTAAATTTGTTTTGACAGTAATAAATCTATTAAATACATTAAAATCAAACTTGTTATCAAACTTCTAAGGTAAGGAGCACTCCGAAATATAGTTGGAGTTATTTTTTAAATCCGAGTTTCTTAACCGATCTACTTTATACTATACTATCCGCGTTGCGGCTAAGCCTGCGGCGCGGTGCGTTTACCGAGGCATGGTCGTGCTGGTGAAAGAAAAGTAGCTGATTTGATACATTACTTTTTCTACAATAAGTACATTTTATATTTTACGTATCTTGTCTCTGTACCTACAAAAAAACTCGAGAAAAACTTTCAGGTCGGAAATTTTATTCCTGATTATCCCTGTAATCATCTCCCAGAATATTCTCCATCCCTAATGAGGTACTTGACTCCAACATGAAGGCTGCTTTTCCATTAAAGTTCTTACTTTGTACTCTCACCCTTTCTTTACATTCAACATCCTTCTCTATTCCTCTCGCTGTCTTCAAATAAATTATCTTCTCTCTTATTCTATTTTATATTTACATACAAATATTGCGTTCTTCATTTCTCTGCTGCAACATCTTTATTTTCCATCAGCATTGTTTCTTCCTATTCAATTTATTTACATTTTTTTTCTTTGTTCTCTTCCTTTTTTCCCGGGTATAATATTATTTATGTACAAAATAAGTACTATTCGTACTTATATTTACAATTCTCTTTCAGCATAACATGGGAAAGTACCTTTGTACACTGTTTACTTGTAAAAATAACCTTTATTTACTTCATTTATCTAAAAAACCTTCTTGTTGAGCTGAAGTGTCATCTTGGAACTGAAGACTTGGTGATTCTCAAAAACAAAAACATATAGATGATATATTTATGTAAAAATAATGTTGACTTTCAAATAAAAATACTTGGAATTGAGTTTTATAAACCTACCAGGTGTTTTACCCGTGCTTTGCTACGGTCAAAAATATTTTAATCTCAGACATGGCTGATCCTAAAATTTACCTTAAGCAGAAACATGGATGAAAGGTGACTAAAACTGTGTGTGAAATGAGATTGAAAAATATGATCAACCAAAACTTCCCAATAGGCAATAGATCTTATCATTATTTATTTTTCTTTCTTAAAATTCATTTCAACTAATTTATTGTATAGTGTCTAATTGTAAAAGCAATGAGATAAAACCTTCAAAAGTATAAAGGTATTTAAGGGAAAGGTACTCCAGAATAATGGAAAATAACCTAAGTCTACAGTCGCCTCATATGCACGAGCATGTTGACAGAGAAAGTAAAGCGAAAGTAGACAAAATAAGTAAATAGTGAAATAAAGGACTTTTCTCGTCAAGTGAAATCCCCAAGAGACATTTTGATAGGTGAGGACCAAGTCGAGACAAACGACGAAGAAAAATACTATATGACAAAACGTGTTTTTGGAACACATTATAGATTATAGGAAGCCATCTAGATTCTAGATGACCATGAGAGAACATCAATGCAAAGCTAACACAAAACAAATAAATGTGATAATTTGTTTCGTCCAAATCTTTACAGGCCTAGTAACTACTTGTAAAGCCTTAGCTATTACTTGTAAAAATCAACAAAACAAATTAGAATCAGCTGAGAATTTTGACATGAAGCTGATATTATTATTATTATTATTATGAAGCTTTATTAGAAGGACAAAGTATACAATATTTACAGTATAACTGTAGATATCTTAGCAATAAAAAGATAAAGAAGCAGAACAGGGTTTACATCAAACTAAATAGAAATGACAAGATAGTTTTTTCGACAAAGTTGTGCAGTAAAGGCAAAAGCTTCTTTTCTATTGTGCTGCATGATTAATGACAAGTCGAGTTTCATTTGTAGAGCACAGCCTTCCTTCAGCTTGAACTCTTTGTGGAAAGCGTCTGGAGTGTTGTCAATTAATTTCCACAACAGAATGAACATCATTTATCACTCAGAGAATGCCACGTCGTACTCTCCCGGGTAATGTATGAGGACTGAGAATACAACAATATGTTGGTACTACGTCATTTTTGCAGTGTCAGTGTCTTTTTTTGGTGCATCTTGATCAATTCTTCAAAGCGGAGAATATATTATATTTGTATAATATATTTATTTCATTATGATCATTGTTCACATTTAAGGTAATATTTTCTATAAGTTGTAGGTATAAACTCTTCAATGTGAACAGTTTTTTTTTCAATGCATTTCACTGAAAAATCCTCTGTGAGGTCACCTATGAATATAATATTGTCTATGACAGTCGTTTTGAACCATGTTTGGCTAGTGCAAATTTCTAAATACCTATACTATACATACACTACAAGTTTGGACGTCTTCCTCTAATGAAGTAATTATCCGGTCCCTCCTGCATCCTGTGAGACTTCAGGCGAAGGCGACTGGGTCAGGTCGCGGTCATTGACTACCTCACTAGATCTCCCCATGGCAAGGCACGACGACATGAATTCCTCCAGAAACTGAGGAAGCTCTCAGGAATTTCACGTTCCATGAAGAGAACCACTGGGAATAGCCACGGCCACGACAGGATTGTACCACAAGCGCAACACAGAACACCGGCAACATCATATCACGTTTTGATAATGTAATTGTTCGTCCACCAGGTAGTAACTTTAGCAAGGAACAAAGTTTTCAGGCAGATTGTTGTGCCCGGTTCTCAGAGAAAGTCGGACGACAGAGTAGAGAGCACAAAGTTTCTCCCAACTTGGAGGCTTGTGTCACAAAAGATCTATTTAAGGTCGCAGTGACAAAAAGCTTTCGTAGCCGACAGTCCTACTTGTACCAACTTGGAGGCTTTTTACTTCAATGATCTCAATCCATAGGCGATGTCTATTTTTCACGAGGCGTCTTCATTTCAATGGAGTAGGTAAATGAGCAATACGGCACAAAATGGTATTATTAGAATTAAAGTCGAATTCCACATGAATCAGACTGAAAACTGAAAGATTGAATATAATGCAGATTTGAAATTCATTTGATACAGAAGTACAAGTCCGGACTGTGATGAGCTTCCTAAAATAGACTGCAAATTGCAACATTGACACTAATAAGTTTCATGAGATTTGGACCGTATGGACGTAAGAACTTGTACAAGCAAACACTTTAAAAAGCATGTAGTATGTACCTATAACAAACAACATGATGTAGCTTTTTGCTTCTCCAATGCCAATGCCACAAACATGAAAGCTCTTAGAAGATTCTGTGCAGAGATTATCAGGTACTTGCAGAAGGCTGCACGAGAAACTTATCAACAGCTCCAACGATGAAGATTTTATTGATCTTATCGTGGTTAGTTTGATAAGCTTCCTATGTATGATAATTGAGTTACTACGTGTAAGCACTCCCACATGCAAGTTGTGAGAAGCTCGAACGTTTATATTCAAGTGAACAAATTACAATGTGTTTTTCTACAAACAGACATAGGGAAATTCTAAACAGAAAATGTTCAAATTTATTTATAGGTATATTTATAAACCTATTCATTCAAAATGTTTCATTAAAATATATTCGACAATTTTTAATCCCACTGATGTGGGATTAAAAATTTGATGTTACACTCAAAAATTTATTGGAAAGCATCAAAAATACTAAGTGATGTCCATAGGCCAATGGTTGGTCTTATCGTCAAGTCAGCTCCTGCCACCTAGCAGGGTACCGAAGTTAAAACTATAGAATTCCTCCACAATGAAAGTCAACAATGTGATGATATTATCTAACAAACAAAAAAAACTTGATAAAAATGAATCTTTAACAAGGACAAGAATGAAACAAAATTAAACATACTTACTAATATTTGGACCTTTATCTTGAGTCAACCTCCATGTCGGTATTTACTGTCTGGCAGGCAGTATGTAATTTATTTATATACATACTGATGAGCTCTGAATTGTCATTTTTTTCATTCATTGCAGGAAATTTTCATTACATAATATTTGAGTTCGAACAATACTGTGTGAATTTCATCAACAGTCTTATGGAATAGTAAGTTCATATCACACCTGGACTGTCTAGACATGAACGTCAGACTGTGCGGTTACCACTGGAATGTTGATCTTTGTAATGTGCGTTACAGTTACGAGGCTGGATCATTGACTCAATTAATATATAATATATAATAGACAGGTATATAATTATAATAGACCACTCATTGTCAACGATTTTGTAAACGGCAATAATATTACTTTTGATGGTGATGAAAACAGGCAGTTTTTGGGTAAAAGTATAATAAGCATCTACTACTTACTGTCTTAACTGTTTGTGTCAAAGGGGTATCCACGCCCTAAGCTGTTGAAAATTCTTATTGATTATTCAAGACCGAAGGTAGATGCTTCTTTGCATCAAGAGAAAATATTATCTGTATCATTGGCCACCGATGAAAAAAAATCTCTTTTGTGCCAGTCTTTTCCCATATAATTCATCTCAGTATTTATTTCTGAATGAAAAGAAATTGCCCGCAGGAATTTGCATCAGCTTGCAATTATCATGCGACCTCCGTGTCCGAATGGGCAGAGGTTCTTCATCGCGTGAGCATAGCCCATGACAGAAAAGCGAGGGTTTGCAAATGCATTCCTGCGAAACATACCAATCATGTGTGTAGACAAAATATTCGCATGCTGTCTGCTGACCTTGCTCTTGAACTCGGCAATGCCATTGAACAAGATTATGGTACCGAAACAACAGGCACAATAGCTGAGAACTAATCTGCCGTAACAAACCACATAACAATAATTGTATAGTCTACTTTTGTAGGTATTTCATTGTGTTTCACTTTATGTGTGAAGCGAAGGTAATACAAGCCGTGCATACAGTGTAGGTGACGTGGTAGTACCTACTCATATGGCATTCAAAGAGCAATAGAAAGAGAACAAAAGTTCTATATATTTTGATCAATTAGAAAAAAACAATATCTAGCAGTTTAGAAGTGGCCAGATTTTTGAAAACTTCAAAAATCTGTCGATTTCTCATGGCTTAGAGCAATGGTTTATTTTCACTTACAAGTTCATACATTTGAATAATAACCTTTGAGAACAATGATGCAGAAATAATATTTGGAGAAGAACTATTACCTCTGAGTAGAATCCAAAGATTATAATTACGTATTGTGCCTGTCCAGTAAAAAAAAAAAGGTTTTTCATGGATTTGTCAATTGAGTTTCTTCGTTTTACAGTCATGAATTGTGCATCTCGTGTGTACACCTTTGTCGTGAACTACATCAAGATGGTATTGAAGTTTATAGTTTGTCTAGCCAGAGTATCCTCAGTGTGTGTGGGTGTCGCATGTGACCCCTCACCCGGTGGGAGGAAGGACTGAGGATACGTGAGTGTGAGGACGCATTCCTTCTATCCTGATCTAGATATTCGATACGACTCTGTCAAGCAGACGCTTTAGATTGGGAAATTTATGTGCATCTCAAACACCGTGGGACTTTGGTCTCGCTTTGTTATAGAAGGAGAACTTTCTGTTGGAATCATTAAGTGATCTATTGTCTATTGTGAGTCGACACCTGGCTCTTGTGCGTGGTGTCAAGTCCTGGAGATACCACTGATCTCTAACCCTGTCAGTTATGAGTTTAAGTGAATGCAAAATAATTACATCTGTGCAAAACTTACTCTAGTCCCACACATGGTGGAAAGGTCTTGAGAAACCCTCCTAGTAAGACGAGACGGACCATTATTACAGAATCGCACGGAAAAAACTGTTTATTGATTATTATTATTACGAATATTACTGTAGAAGCTTCATTGGAAGCAAACCAAAACAAGTGAATAATACTAAATGCATTTTCTACCTTCTAACAAAAACACTGAAAACAGATTTGTACGTAACCTGCATGTGCATGTTTCTATTAAAAATGCAACTTGAAAAATCCATGGTATAACATGATAATATTACGTGTTTAAAACAACTCTAATATGTAGAAATAGAATTAAAAATAAAATTATTCCTAACCAGCTTACATCTGCGAGGCATCATAATAACAGAATGCAATGAAAAACCACTTCAAAATCTCTCACGTCACTATTAGCAGAAATGCAGACGTGTTTGAAATCCAACACTGCGAGCATCTCAAAATGATTGTAAAGTTGGTTCAACATCATAACATTCTAATGTTAATATCAACATCCCAACATGTTAATGCTCATGTTGATATTAATAAGATGCAACATGGTCTTGACCACAATCACCAGGATTTAATTAGCATTGATGATGCATAATGATTGGGTTGGACAAGTTAATAAAAAACTATGAACCACATAGTTCCGTGGCACACATGGTCAGTGAGCTTGTGAAGAGAAGTCTAGGGAAGTAATCTGAGTGAGTACTTGGGTAATAAGAGCTGTATGTACCAAAGCATAAGCAAAGCAATGTAGATCTAATCTGGTGCAGATGGCAAGATAGTGGATACACACAACATAATCATGGATAGGTACAAGGGTTATAATGGTTCTCTTTCACATCATGCTTGTCTCTGAACAAGTTCCGAAAGCCCTTGATAAAATAGTTAATAATAGTAACCATCATCTCCACCATTGAAAACAGCACCATCTTCAGTAAGAGGTAAGAGTCACTGAGTAAACTCGGAGCTTCCAGCATTTTCCACTACCTGCACTAGTATAGAAGCATTGTTATTCTTTGTCAACATTAACAGCAACATTTTGGTGACACATTTTTATAACCAGACTCACTATTTCTACTCTATTTTTCATGTTGTACTTAACTATCTACGCCCATGATCATGATATTGTACCATGAGAACATTGCCTGCCATACTTTATTCCCTATCCAGCAATATTTAGAAACATGATGTCCAGCTATTCCCGAGATGTTCTGTTGTTTGTTTGTTCACCAGACGAGAGCGGTACACCACTACACTTACAAAGAATTAATTGATTTGCCACTCGTTCCCCACATCAGTGCTGACGGAGCAATGTTATTTTCATTAGACATGGCTTGGTTCTGGGGTGGTCTGTGTTTTACTGAATTTGCAAACAATTAACATCCGCTGTTGTTTCAGTCGATTTCTTATCAGATCAATCTTCTTGATAGGATATTCCGCTGTCTATATTGCAAACGTGAATTCAGGGCGTAGGCGGTGTTATCACTAAATCAGCACAATATGTATAGGTACACTGCTACAGAGAGTGTTTTGTATTAGTTGCTAAACGCATTACGATTATCTCTATGCTCGAAGTTTTTTTATTTATTAATTGTATAGTGAGTGATACCACTAGCGTAGCATGTAGAAAGTCTAGAATTAATTCCTAGGGCTCACAGATAGGCATGTCCAGAAAGTTAAGACTTCATACAATATGGAATTATTTCATTGTGGGTATAACTTACACATACCTAGATTGCTCTCGTTAGCAAAATTACAGAAAATTGTTTTAAAAAAAATCATGCATAGACATAACTATAACTATGTATATATTGTATATGTATGTTCCAAGTAGTAACTTGTAACTAAGGGTATAGAACTTAGAATTTTTAAACAACTCTTTACATTGCTTGCTATAATCAAAGCTGCTTTTTTATTAAATATTTAGGTAAGTCGTTGATAACAGCGAAGTTGCAAAATTTGCAATAGGGAGAATATTACGGATCAGCAGCAGAAGAGTCTGAATATCTTAGTATAATACTTATAAAATTTGTGATACCTAAACGCCTAAACCTAATGGTAGTAACGCTGATTTATTTTCCTTTCTAATGGATTTTATAATATATGTAGGTAGTCGGCGCAAAAAACTTTACTCAGCAAATAATATATCTGCAAGGCAAGGAAGATGTTTTTAGTTAAACATTATTTATTAGGGAGAATGGATTAGGAAAGGGAAAATTTCGAGAAATATTGCTCGGATTATCATCATTTTAAATGGTAAGTAACTATAGAGTACCTAAGTACCTACACATCATCTACTCGCAAATTTCATACAGTGTGATGTACTAAGAAAGATAGGAAGTTTGATTTTGGTTCTAAATTGATGAAAAGTGGTAGGTAGTTAGTTTAACCGTGATTTGGCGAATCAAAACCTGGACATAACGAGTATGATGTCTGTCTCG
This sequence comes from Bactericera cockerelli, assembly GCA_024516035.1. NCBI lineage: Eukaryota > Metazoa > Arthropoda > Insecta > Hemiptera > Triozidae > Bactericera > Bactericera cockerelli. Next base: position 23,205,493 of record CM044956.1, read on the forward strand.
GTAGCTCAGTGATAACGGCGGCACTGTGTGAATCCAGAGATTCCAGAGGTCGTGGGTTCGAAATCCAGCCGAGACAAGACAAGTTATCCTCCCATTTGGGATTTTTACCACATAATAATACATCTTGGGCTTTCTGCTGAAATAATGGGACTTAATAGTCTTAATCTTATATTATTGTTATTATGATGCAAAGGCGGGAAGTCAATAAATTATTACTTCCAACAGTTATTTAGCAATGGATATTATCGGAAGTGCCAATTTCATATCAACTGTATTATTTTAATAATTCAGTCTGCAATGCGTTTACATATACAAGGAATTGAATTCTGTTGAAATAGGTCCTCACTTTTTTCCAAGGATACTTAATGGAACTGGAGTGGGATTTGTCTCATAGGAAACCTACTTTCTGTGAAGTTCTGATTAACTAAGTATTAACTTTTAACACACAAAACTTGTACATAGTAGATATTTAATACGTGCCGGGTTTCTAATTTTTACTCTCTGTATTATTGAAAAGCGTTTTAAGAAAGTTCGGATGGTATTATGAATTATCTCTATATATAAAACAGAAAAAAGGACTACCTACCTATGTTTGTTTGTTTGTTTGTCCGGAGTTGTTTAGCCAAAACGGTAAGAGATAGCGAAAAATGTCTCAGAATTGACCCCCCCAAAACCATTATCGCTTTGTCCAGAAAAATTATAAAAAGTTCAAAAAGGCATTGCTGTCCAGCAGTACGGCCATGCCTTAGTAAATTTAAAATTTAGTCCCGTCACAAAGCACGGGCAAATGGCTAGTTTATCTATACAGACAGAGATTATTTTGCTACTATTATGTTCAAGTATTATTAGATATTATTAAAGAACACCCTAATAAATAAAAAGTTATAGGTACTAAGTACATTGTAGCTAGTATTGAGTACTGAACAATGTGAAGTGTGTATGTCACGTCGGTCGTATGGGTAGAAACCTACGCAAAGTTGTACTTTCAAACTAATAACACACACCCGAGGGAGCATGTTACTTGTTCATTATGATGTTTGTAAAAAGCAAAAAGTTATTAAAAAGTTTTTTGGTTTGAACACAAGCGTATGGTACCCTGCATTGTTTGGAAAATTGTTATCCCTAATGTACGAGGTCTGTCCCGAAAGTTCGTATAAAAATGAAATAAAAATTTTATATTACAATTAATCGGGTAATTCAATTTTGTCTCCTTCAAAGTACTCTCCCTGGGACACAATGCACTTCTGCCAACGCCGTTTCCACTGTTTGAAGGCTCCTTGAAAGTCCTCAGTTTGAAGTCTCTTCAGCTGACTCGTCGTTGCTGCTTTAATGGCCTCAACGTCCCCCAAATGCCGCCCCCGAAGCACCAATTTTGTTTTTGGGAATAAAAAGAAGTCACAGGGTGCCAAATCCGGTGAATAAGGGGGGTGTTCAGTCGCTATGATCGAATTGGCAGCCAGAAACTCACGCACAACGAGAGAGGTGTGAGCGGGGGCATTGTCGTGGTGGAGGATCCACCGCCCCTCTCGCGCAAAAGAGTTGTTTTGCTCAAAGAAAGCTCTTCAGACACCTGTCTGACGGTTAAACGACGGTCCTGCAGGACACAGGATCGAATTCTTTCCACATTGTTAGAAGTGCTGGAAGTGGAAGGACGTCCTGACCGAGGGTCATCTTCGAGACTTTCTCGGCCCTCACGAAATCTTTTTACCCACTTGTGGACTGTTGGTTCCTTGAAAACATCATCTCCATAAACTTGGTTGAGATCATTAAAAATTTCGTGCCCATTCTTGCCGAGTTTTACGAGAAATTTGATGATGACGCGCTGTTCTTGAATGACTGAGAGTTCCATGCCGACGAGTGATAGAGAGAGGGGTCACTTCACAGGTACCGGGACGATCCAGTTTTTATCGTAAGGCGATCGAACGCACACTGAGAATTGTTTGGATGTTGTAGAAGGGGAAATAGCCCAAATTGCCTCCCCACTTTGCCTTCCAGCGTTGCCAGAACACTTTTATACGAACTTTCGGGACAGACCTCGTAAAATTGAAAAACCAGGAGAAAATCAGTGACGTTTAGATTATTATTTTACCAAGTAGGTGGCTATACCTATCTTATTTTTCAGATCACTAATAGAAAAGTTATAGACACGCTATGGTTATAGATAGAGCTTGTTTGCATAAGAGAACTTTCTTATATAGATTTTTATTGGAAAAAATGGCTTCTCGATACTTATTTTTGTCTGGATTAAAATTTTCTGTGCTCCTGAGTTGACCTAGCAACTAAATGGGAGGTATTGCGCCTCTCCTGTTCATCAGAGGAGGATGTACTACTACAAGATGAGCAAGGTTCAGTGAATCAGTAAGGAAGCTGCTGTTTCATGGCAAAGAAGGAGAAATGAAAAACTATTAGGTATAACCCGAATGATAATTAACTGGTAAGAGAATGAGCACCTTTAAAAATCTGATGTGTGAACTGAATTTGATGCAATATATGTTTTATTTATAGTGTCCGTCAGCGGATTCTTCTAGAATTTTCGACTGCGCCATTTAACTTTCGATTTGTTTTCAAAACTACCGGGAAAAGCCCCAAAAAAGCTCAACACACTGTGGCTCCACATCACATAATAAAATACAACACTGGGCTAGTATACGGGCATATCTTTTGTGTAAAAGTGTTTTCATCTCTTTTTTGTTCATGTATTACAAAATAAGTTATGTACCTATGTGAAATTAATGTTTTAACTTCATTAGGAGAGCAAAGTAATTAAATTTTAGTAGATTTTATTTTTTCCATGTAGAGTTTTTATTAAAAAAGAATTTCAGTCGGCTTGCTTGAAGCAAAGCACTGTAAGCACTCGCTGAGTATGAAAAAAATATAAGCTGGGTTTCTTTTTTATCCATTTTTTGAGGTGGAGATGTAATATTTTTTGGGTGATTCCATTACTTTCTTTTCTGTAAGATAAGGAAAGTAAAAAGGTTTCGGTAGTGGTGATAGGTTTCATATTATGTAAAATACATTGCAATACATATTAATAAATTTCAAATATGTATTAATATCCATACTATGAAAATGACGTATATACAGTATTTTTGTCTCCCGTAACATAAAACAGGTGCCCTTATTATTTTCCCCTGAGACAAACTGTGGTAGAGTGTTAGGTATTACGCAATAAACCAATAAACGTATCATCTGAGACTCCAAATAAATAATTATAAAACTTTAACCAAGCATTCATCTCAAGGAAAACATACACATCTTAAAAATGGGGAATTTTCATCCCTGCAGGTTTAGCAATTTGTACAAGACTGCATATCATCGTCATGTGACCAAGGGCTGCATTTTTTCTTCTTCTTTTTTCAATGAAACTTTACTTTATTTTCATATAAAAATAGTGGTCATGCATGTATATCTTGGCTGTCGTAAGAATAAACTAAGAAATCGCTCGAAAATAAATCGAATGACTCCATTGGTGACTATATATTTGGGACTTTTTATTGTTTATTTTTGTAAGAGGTGTTTAAAATAATGATGAATAGCTCTAAAGTCTCATGTTTTTTTTCGATAGCCCTATAACTGTGTAGCAAGGTTCGTTCAATCCAATCCGCTTATGAGTATTCAATTTTCACTATACTGATGACTCAAGAATAACAGTTAAAATTAATATCAAATTTGTAATCAGAACCGCAAAAAACATTGGATTTGTTATTTTAGAATCCTCATTTAGAATGAATAGGTATTTTTTTTTTTTTTAATTGGGGTTTAACGTCGCTTTCAACTGCCATGGTCATATCACGACGGGGGTTTTATCCTCCATTCGCAGGAAACTCACAAACCTGCTACTCACATTGACCTCACCCAGCCTGAGTGGGGCCGGGAAAAGCCAGCGTCACGAGAATTAGAATTTGAATGGTCACCCATCCAAGTCTTAACCTCGCTGGATGTCGCTTAACTTCGGTGTTCTGAAGGGAACCGGTGTATTCAACATGCCATCGACGCTGGCTGAATGAATAGGTATAATAAAAAGTTAGTGAAAGAAAAGTTTCGTCGTATCCCTACATGGAACCTGAATGTCCTGAATTTTAAGTCTATAGCTTATACTTAAGATAATATTTTGTTTATTGGTAGACAGACCGTGTATTGGTAGTTAAGTGGTTAACGCGCTGGTCTGGTAATGGTAATCCAGGTAAATTTTTCCTCATTTATTTAAGAAAATGACCATATAATAATAAGACTCTGAGGATTAGGCTTAGATGGTAAAAAATGCTTTCAGAACACCCCCTATTTTTCAGTTTTTTTTTTTTTATTTAAGCCCCGGAACCGATATACTCGTACATTACTTCGGGGCCAAATGAGCGTCAGGATAAGTACATATGTATAATGTATAGTAATTCTATCTAACAGTCGCGTCGTACAAAAAAATTGCCGAGAGACATTATTTCCAGGACAGTCATAGTACCGGAATGAAGTTACAACACACTAAACACTTGGTATGTATTCCTGGCTCTTATAGAGAAAGCATTTTGGTGGTCGCAACATTTTTACACAAGTTGAAAAAGAGTGGTAATAAAAAACATGCCTTCTATTTTTCACAAACTTTTGTTCACTCTCTTCCTTCTCATTTGTTCCTTATACTGTCTCGTGGAGAATTATTTATATTTGTCCTTCTTCCTCTAACACTCTTTTATTTTACTACACTTTAGACTTTGTGCTTTCCTTTTCTCTCTCTCTCGAGAACGGAGAGGAGAAGTAAGTGACAACTATTTGAAGAGAGAGAGAGAGAGAGAAAGAGAGGATATCAAATAAGTGTCGATCTCTGGTAAGCTTATAAGAAGTGACTTTCGTTCACAAATCTCACTCAAATAAAATCCATCAAATCCCAAAACTGTCAACAAATTCTAACAAGTACGATAGCAACGATAACACAACACATAAGTTAACACCACTTACTGTCACATTACTGAAAGAACTTCTCGATGCCTTCAAATCGTTTTGAGATATATCTTTTATTATGTGTTTATAACAAGATCAACATAACTCAAGATTCTGTCATGCCGAGAGACTGAATAGCTTTAAATATGGACTTAGAACTAGTAATAATATGTTAAATATTAGATAGAGTTAATTCGAATAAACTACTTATCCATAGGTCCTAACTGTGTCCCACAAGAGCGTGGGTTCCACCTAGGTATTTAGGATCAAGAGAATAATAATAATAAGAGGCACATTCTTCCCCTGTCATTCATCCTGCTGGATACAAGGCGTCAGTGACGTCACCGGGTGAGATCTGTCCTGTCAACACTCATAGGGATCTCCAGGATTATATCCTCGCACTTTGAACTGACAGAGGATTGAAGGAGGATCGCAGTCAGTCAGTCAGTACAGAAGCGTGAGAACCTGAGAACTTCAGATGCGCATGGATATCGGGAATCAGCATAGATCTGCACAGCATGTAGCCATTCAAAACTGTCAATATAGTAGTACTAACCAAGTACATACATACATAAGTATGATTTGAGACACCTATTATTTTCAGTCCGGGCATGTATTCAGGAATCGTAATAGAGTGGTAGGAACATAAAATAAGTAATTGATACATGCAAAATACACAACTAAAAGTTAGTACTTATGTGATTAGTGTAATTACAGATAACTCAAATGTAAATAAGGTATCATAATTTTGACGTGAAATATCGAAATTTAAACTAGATTAAAATGTCCTCTATTCCTCATGAGGAAGAAATGGGGGGATGGGAAGAGGAGAGGAGAGAACAACAAATTAAAGAAGAAATTTACTAGAAAGTAACACAGGGAGGTCTATGCTACTACCTGCAGGGTGCCGGGCGCTAGCAAACAGAACCTACGGAGAATAAAATGATAATAAATATTTATGTTACTCCGCTAGGGTGCATGGTGACTTGAAAACCCAAGCTCAGTGCTTGTATCAAGAGAGTTGTAAATGTGATAACTCTGCTTTCCACTTTTCATCCTCTGTCTATTGCCCTCTTTCTTTGTTCTCTCCCACTCTTTCCCTCTCAATTAAAACTTGCCTCTCACAAGAAGCAACAGAAGACTGCTTCTGCTATGCATCATCACTAGTGCGGGGTTGTGTGCAGTGGGCGTGTGTACAAACAGTCGAAATAAAAATCTACCAACAAGGTACTAATGTTCACCCTAATTATAGGATACTCAGATTACATGTGGGACCCTGCAGCTTCGAGATTACAGGACATACATAGGTAAGTTGAGTAAGTCGAGTAAGTCATAGCACATTCCTTCCGTTTCCTTGGAGACGCCGGACTAGTGGAGGAGAGGGGTATAAACACGTGAGCTCCTTTCATCTAACACGTTTCTATCAGAATAGCTATAGCTACCCTTACAACTAGTTACAACCCATAACGATGTTTCCTATGTCAAAGCCCAGGACATCATTGGAAAAAGTATTTTCAAATCGCAATTCCAAAATGGACTAGGTGCTTTGTGAAAACTTCAAAATTTAAATCGATGTTGATTGAATTTATGGATGAATGCCTTTAGGAACCATAAACAATTAAGTTACAAAGTCTAACCTGGAAATAAGAGAACTCAAAGGATGGGAATTTTTACTTTCCTTTATCCTATAATAAGAAGTATTGTTTCTTTACATCCAGGTGAAGTGAAGGGTTCTATTCTTTATTTCCATGTTCCTCTTATATCCAGGTTCGACTGTCTACAACTAAATAATAGGTATTGAGAAAGACATACTAATAATATAAAGTAATTATTCATTAATGAAGTTTTTAGGATCTCTGCTTAATGAATTTACTCTTAAATATCTGCATCAATACTCTGTTGTCAACGGAGAAATGTTATCAACTCAATTTGAAAAAAGCCGACCGAAAACAATACTTTTTATACCTTATAGGTTATAGGTATAGAAAGTAATATACAATTATATATTATAGATAATTACAATTATGGATAAGGAAGTTCAATAAATAGACCACTATGGAAATACCTAATCATACGAGTTCCATGATAGACATTATCCCCAAAAAACATGTCTAACAACATATTCAATTATTTATTGTGGCCCTTATTTCTAGTGTTTTAGATGGTATTAAACAGAGATGAGGTGAACCCGTTTGGAAACACTTTATTCATTCAATTGAATATTCCACTATAAAACCAGACATCAAAAGAGACCGCGGCTGATTCTTCCAAGTTCCTATGTACTCTGGTCAGTTGCCATAGAAACGAATGTACACTCAAAACGAATTGAGATAAAGCTATCAGTTATTCGGTTCCCATTAGACAATGAAACTATTTGAGTTGTTTAGCCGTTACGCAATGAGCTATGTAGTGTGTAGATATTTAGAATAAGAAATCAAAGAGTTCTTTGTCAACTTTCTCATGAAGAGTTCTACACCCCGGATATTCAAAGGATCAAGAACCTGTGATTGTGATTTGGAAAAGCATATTATTATGTACTTATGTATGTGAGTGTATATCAGGACATTAATTTAACCAATAGTAATAAGTCTCATAAAATCAACCAAAGCATGATCACCGTTACACATAAGTCTCTCACATTATGCATCTAGTACAACTTCTCTGTTTATACTGATTAAATTGAGAGGTTAGTTAATGGCATGGATATCCAGAACTATTACCTGCTGAAGAGAGAAAATAAGCTCTAAACAGCTGTCCAGGTATGTTCTGATATTCATGTACATTGTACATCTAGTACAACTTCTCACTTTTCGGTTTATACTGATTTATTCAGTGTCTCCACATTAAAATTCCTTTTTTTATATATCCACTTCCTTGCTCTCTATTTTTCTCTCTCCCTCCTCATCTTTCTCTCTCCCTCTCTCTTTCTCTCTCTCTCTTCCCCTCTTCTCTCTCCCTCTCTCTTTCTCTCTCTCTCTTCCTCATCTTTCTCTCTCTCTCTCTTCTCTCTCTCTCTCTCTCTCTCTCTCTCTCTCTCTCTCTCTCTCTTCTCTCTCTCGTCTCTCTCTCTCTCTCTTCTCTCTGTCTCGTCTCATCTTCTCTTTTTCTTCATCTCTGTCATTTTCGATATTTCCTTCTGTCAATTCCACTTGAATAAAGATGAAAGATTTTTCTGTTGGTAGGAATGAATGATAATGATAATAATGCATACAAAGAAAAGCATAGGAAAGCTTCTGATGCATACGGAAAGCAGAGCAAATATCCGTTCTAGAGAACTACCCCGTTTAATTTCCTTGCAAACTACACATAACTGTATTTTGTGTGAGAGGGGGAGAGAGAAAGATAGGAAAGAGAGAGGGACAGAGAGACTGGCTGACATACAAACAGACAGACAGAGAAAGAGAGCGAGAATGATTGAGAAGAGGGAATCTGTGGAAAAGGTCGGGATTAAATAAATAGACATAGAGGAAAGAGGGAAGAGAAAGAGTGTAGAAATGATGAGGAAAGGTGAAAATGAGATGGGCGTAAAATGTGGATTTCGATCACGAGAGAAGTTAGAGAAGTATGAAGAGATTGGAGAAAGTATGAAAAGAAATGTAAGGGAGACATAAGAGGAAGAGACGAAGAAGAATTAGCAATTGGAAAAAAGTTTCAAATGGGAAGTAGGTAATAGCAGGGAGAGAAGAATAAAAGTTAAAAAGAAAAATAATAAAGGAAGAATATAATTATGTGAAAGAGAAGTACATCAGGTATAGGAAAAGAAGAAGAGAGAGAGAAAGAAATGAGAGAGTAAGAGCCTGCAAAACTTCTCACGGAAATTATTTGTCTGACGTGTGAACTAGTTGTAGAAGCACGTGCCTGTATAACTATAATCCAGCTGCATTTCCTGGGGATGACGTGTAAGGTAACACGAACTTGATGCGTCTTATATTCTTATATAAGAGTTCCCTAGAGGTCTAGAAAGAAGACAGACATTTAAAATTGGGACGCCCTTCAAAAGGAGTCTCTGGCGATAGAACATTCTAGTCTCAACTAAAACATTAATGTGTGGAAAACAAACTGTTCAAACTACCTATGATGAATTAACCACAGGCAATAACCCCGCCCTTTAGGTAGGACATTAACTTCATTCTCTTTTTTTTCTTGTATATTTGCTTAATCTTTTTGTTTTTCTTTATATTTCATTGTATTCTACTGTATATATTTTTTGTTCTACCTAGTAAAGCTTTCTATAATAATAATAATTGAAGCTTGTGTGATTTCTGACCTTTGGGGAAGGATTATAAAATGAGATTTTTTTAAGGAAATCTTTTAAGTCGATCACCACAAGTTTCTGGTGAACAATGTGGGATTTATAAAATAATAATATTAAAACAGGATAAGAGCAGACCGTCCCTCCAGTGAGACTGAGCTGAGTTGTGATTGGTGGAGAATCCGACTTGAGGCCTGAGGGGCAATCTGCCTTTGTCTTATTTTGAAATCCTATTTTATAATTTAAACCTCACTCTCTCTTTTTCTTCTCTTTAGCGATTTAACTGTTACCTGCCAAACTTTTTCAGGACATACTAGTTCATCCTAGGACAAATTAGCTTGTTTACGTTAAATTATGTTAGGTCTGGAAGGGGAACCTAATTTCACCTAGAGGGTTAAAAGGCCTAAAATTACTCGTATGTTGACCTGATCTAATCCAGTTTGTTGGGCCGATGACATGCTATGTTACTGTATATTATGTTGCTAGTTTACTGTGTAATTATCTCTTACCTATGTGTATCTTCTTGTCGTCTGTCTCTTTCATATTATTTTAAATATTTAACTCTTCAATGAAAAGCCCTCCTCATCTATTTCCCATGGAGACAGTCTCCGTTTCTGCTAATTAATAAAGTAGCCTCCTCTCATTAAAGATTTGCAGATATGGACAAATGGGGGAGGGGTGATGGGGACTTACCTGCCGTAGTGTGGTAACTGTGATGTGGACAACTGTACATACCTGTAACAAAAACAGAAGGAGAATTTCATTAAGCTTTGCTCGTTGTATTTTTTTTTTATTAATACCATATTTTATCAAGTTTTATTTACATAGAATATATACAATACATAGAAAATGAGATTAATAGAACAAAACTTGATGAAGGGCGGTGCTAATGCCAACGGCATTCTCGTCGAATTTTTTACTTTGAAGAATTCCTACGTACAAGTAAGGGATGAAGAATACACATAGAAAGAGATAGAGTGAAAGATAATAATTAGAAAGAGAGGCAGAGGTTATAAAGTTGGGAAATAATGAGATTTAAATAGACGGAATTAAGTTAAAAGCTGACGAAAATTAATTTTATTATATTATAGTAATTATTTTAAATTAATTAAATATCTCGAGGGTTGAATTAAATATCTCAAAACTTGAAAATTAAAAAAAGAGTTAACAAGAGGAGAAGTTGACGAGTTTTTCCTCAGGAAATAAGATTTAACTCTCTTACATCAAACTTGAATTTTCATCTTTATATAGATTTTTAGTTGTATAACAAGTAACATCGTATGCTGCACAGTTGCACAGTACAACTAGCCATAGATCACATTTTTGATCTTTGGAGATGATTGTGGAGTAAACGATCCTGTTACCAAAAATACCAACCGGTCAAATCGTACTACTCTTTGTCGGAAAAAAACCTTTTCACATATTCCTTTTGAAAATAACACGGATAACACCAAACGAATTAAAATTTGACTATAAGTTCGCATTATCCTTTTGTTACTGTTAGCCTAATGTGGCAGCTTGTCTTAATTTGACAGCCTCAATTAAATAAAGCAAAAAATATCCATAACATTAATAGCATAGACCGCTGGGCTAATCAGAATTTAAACTACATAGTTAGTCTGGATAACTACAAGAGAACCGACTAAGGTATAATCGACTTAATTAAGTGAAGAAAAAAACTTAATTAAATCAAAATCCTCCTTCAAAAGTTCAAAAGATTTTTTCGGAAACACGCACAATAACTTTAGATGCATGATAATAATTGTAGTCCTTGAGTGTTTCTGTAAATGTGTTGGTTTCAAACTTCGTTCTGTAATTTACTGAAGCTGAGAAACGTTGGGTGTAAAAACAAAATAGGTGGTCCATCATCTTACACAGAGACATTCACGCAACCCCTAGCTATGCACTAATCTTTATATAATTAAATTAATGTACACACGTCAGTGTTAGTGAAAAGCTCCTGGCAGTACTGGATAATATGAACTATGAAAGTACTTCGTATGCAACTAGAATAAGGAAGCCGTGAGGTCTGTGGCGAAATGCTGATGTCATAAAAATTCACAAGCTTTGCAAATACAGAAATTTGCCTAGAGGATTGAATGATCATGTGTTGCTATAGCAATCTACAGATAGCATAATCGCATTATGCAGCTCTTGATATTACTTTCAAACACCATCAAATTACAATATAATATAATGTACTCTTAAAATTTAAATGAATAGTAACTTATAGTATAAATAACATACATTTTTTCCGTCAATAAATCGTACAGTTATGCATAATCATTTTTCAAAAGGTCTCGAGCTTGAGAGACATTTCAAATGCATAATAAAATAAAGAAACCAAGACAACCGAAGTGAAGGAAACAGAAAGCACAGTATTCCTTCTTGTCTAGAAAATGCTTACTATAAATCTTTTTATAATTTTAGTCATCTGGTCTAATACTTAAAAAGTTTAAATTTTATATCAATTATGTATTATATTTGAATTGGTTGCAATAGGATGAGCATGTTAACGTACTATTTCACTTCGTTGTTGTTGTTGTAGCAGCAGGCAACAGGTCATCAAATTTCGGAAATGTTGTCTTCTTTTAGATCCAGATCCAGGAAAGCAGCTACATCTTTGGGTTTCTCCCACAGGTCTCGTACTGTCAACTGTCAGTGTAGTAGGGTGAGCTGAGCAGTTGAACAGATTCACTTTCCTTGTGGACGTATCATGTTTTAAACTATTTGTAACTATTTTCATTCATTCAGCCATGCGACATCGAATACAAATGCATGTCTCACAGTTTTGACTAGACGGGTGTCAAATGAAGTAGAATAGAATGATGTATCCTGCAGGAAGCTAGCAAAGAGATGACCAGAAAAACGGGAAAATGTTCTGTATAAATATTTACTTAGGTTTTACTCGTACAACACAAAAAAATGTTTCTTTACGTTAAAAAATACAGTGTATTTTCCATGTTCTATGTAGCAACAAAATCTACAGGAAACATCTTTATAATTTACCAAATTTTTGATTATCATTACGTATAATATATGCATAATAATGTTGAATAGAGTTCACTCGCGAAGACTCATTAAACTCATTTTCATTACCTCATTACATTAAATATTAAATACCCATTATATCTATAGAAATTTACAAACTTAAAATACAAAGAAAATTACAAAAAGGCAACCTCTAGAACCTAACTAGTGAAATACTATAATTAAAATGAAATTCATTTCGCTCAACAAGTTTTCTTTTACATAATACACAAGAACTTACTAAATATACTATAGGTAAAGTATTGACATGAAACTGTCCTATCCCAAGATCCACTATGTTAACCACTCAACCAAACATTTCATTATGACGTACCCACAACTGTAAAAACTACCGCATGGAACGATCATCTCGACAAAGACAGAGCACAAAGCCTCATTGAACAAAAAGAAATACCCAAAGACAGAGTCATGAGCAGCACAATAGGCAGAAGAAAAGATCAGACGAAGTGGAAGAATCATAAAGTATAAAGTGCAAGGAGACACAAGACTGAGTACGAACAGAAGAGGAGATGAAAATATAATGAAAGGCAGACAAAAGAAGTTCATAAATAAGGCGCAAGACGAACGGGATCAGGAGAGGATAAGGAGGGAGATCTTCTGAAGTTATCTTAGCATTGATGGTCCCGGAGGTTTTATAAAATGGCTGAACTTATGATGACTGTAAGAAAGAGAAATTAATGACTGCAATTTGGAGGGGAAAAGTTTAAAAGCACAGTTTCTTATTCAACTCGTAAAAGAAAATATAACTGAATAATGCAATCTAATTTATTCAGATGGAGACTGACTGTAAAGTCCCTAATCAATAGATCGTTTACTTCTAGGTATGGTCACAAGATGAGACTTTTCTTAAATTTTACGCAAAAATGTATACAAACTGCTTTCTCTTTGCATGTACGAGTATATTGTACAGTTTGAACGACTAGAATATGAAATGTGAAACTGTAATATCGAACCTGGTGGAACCTTAAATATACATCGAAAAGAAAGAGCTAATACTCAGGCAGCTATTAGAAAGACAAACAAACATTCCACAGTGGAAGGCAATGACCCAATGGATTATACAATCATGGCGTTATCGCTCCTGTAATGCTCATGTTCTTGCTGTAGGTAACAGGGCTCTTCTTGTGCCTGCTACGGCTGGGCAGTAGAAACCATCAATTGTAAAGCAAATACACCCGCCACTTCGCCAGCCCATCAGACACACACACACACACACACACACCACCCGCCCACCTACACACACACACCACATACACACACTCACACACAAAATGTCATTTTAAGTCGAAAAAAAGCTTACCTAAAACTTTCTCGCTTTGAGTTGATAGGTCAAGTGCGACCAATTTAGAAAAAAAAATCATTTAGGTAAAAAAACCGTGAATTTTTTTTGTGCCACTCATCCAATTTTTGTCCTGAATCAGTGTAGCCCAACCCTAGAGAGATACCTATCTTAGAAGAATTTGAAACGGTGTCGATTTGTATAAAAATTATGTACAGCTTCACTTTATTATGTAGATGATATAGATTATAGATAGATGTAAAACTAGCTTGTGAAATTTTCAGTCTTTCTTGTGTCAAAATAATCAATGAATTTCTTGTTCAATCCAATTCATACATTTTTTGGTAACCTAACATAGAGCCATGAATGTAACCACAGTTGCACCATTAGTACCTATCTAATACGAGTATCTACTTACTTCTATTTCCTCTATGAGAATCCTCACATGTACATTGTACAGTTTAAGTTTATATCTCAGCTAAGGAGTGCGCTTTCGTAACTCCAATTTCAATGTGCCTTGTTTAGCCTAGTTTGACGTTTTCTCTTTGAACGGCCTCTCTCCAATTAGTACCAGCTCTGTTCTATTCTATGGAACGTGAATGGTACGAGAGGTGAGCTCATCTTGTTGTTCCTATTCTAGATTTCTAAATAATACTAATTAGGTGTGAATACGACAGAACGTGCCCGCGATATAGATATTTATGTGATACTTGTGACCTTAGAGCAGTTTCTCACTGAAAAAAAAAACCATGAGAGCAAGATCTGGCATTGTGTCCTGGCTGTCCTACTGGGTGGCTGCTTAGGACATGTCGTAGGCTGAATGACAATGGACAAGAAGTAGTTTTTCCTTTTGGTCAAGGATTCTCGCTATGCCAACATTTCGATGTAGAATCTAGAGCACCTTCTAAACTATAGAATAACTGATCGTTACTCATTAGCGGCTACGGCGGCTACTCAATGGTCAAGTGGATTGACCATTGTGTTTTCTCATTTGACGGCATTTTCTTCAAAATTGAAGCGAATGCCATCAAAAGAGGAAAATTCAAAATTGAAAAGGCATTCTCTTCAAACAAAATTGAAGAGAATGACGAAGGCATTATCACCACCCTTCATCAGGCTTTGTTTATATTTATTTCATAACTTATTATTATGTTCATTGTATATAAAAAAAATGTAAATAAAGCTTGATCCAATTGTTTATAAGTGGGAACATAGCCGAAAACACAATACATATCAAGTAGGTACGTCTAATGGATAGCCACAAGGTCAGAGGTACGTGCGCATTTATGTAGGCATGAAAATTACATTTTCCGAACCATATTGAACATGTTATCGTACGAATTTGCTCTCATGCTGCAAGCTACGATACTATCAATGTTATTACAATGGAATAGACTTTATTTACTTGCCTGTAGTAGGCTAATAGAAGTGTATACAGAGTATTACAGAGCCTGCAGGAGAGGCATGACGATGTTAATGGAAGAGATAAGGTTGCTAGGAGTGAGGAGAAGAGGAGGCAATGTAGAATAAAGGAGGGAGCAAAGGCTATATAGGTTGAAGAAGAGGAATTGAGCAAAGGGAAGGACAACGAGGAAAGAGAGCTAGAATATAGACGCGGGCATAAAACAGAGAGAAGACTTGGAGAAAGAGGAGAAGAAACAAACGATGAAAATATGGAACGAGTAACACGAGGGTAAGATACAACGAAAACACAATTGGGAAGGGGGAAGGGAGAGAGAAAGAGAAGGAAGAGTAGGAACAAGGAGAGGAGGTAGGGGGAGGAAACACAATTGGGAAGATAGAAGGAGAAGGAAGAGTAGGAATAACGAGAGGAGTTAGGGAGAGGAGTAGAGATGATAATTAAAAAGTTTCTGGTTTCGTAACATGATAGCATTCTATGACCCAGAACAGAATTTATAGTTATGGATGGTAACAAAAGATTTGACTTTGCAGATGAACTTCAAGTATGGCTGAAGATTTTTAATTTAAAACTATGAAAATGGCAGTAAGGTATGATATTTATTTACTTGTTTAGACGAATTAATATTCTTCTTCTTTCACTTTGCTCTATCCCAAACCTTCTTGTGGTGGGCTTTGTTCAATACGTATACAGAAGTAAATAAGAAGAGAGGCTAATCCACTATCATAAGCACACCTGTCACCTCATGTGACTCAATATCCAGTGCATGTGCAATGAGTGGATGCTTAAGACAAACACTCTCCCTCATGGTTGAAGTTGGTTCGGTCTGGCGCTCTTCACATTTTGCAGATGAATGACCTTCCTAACACAAACTCTGCTAAGTATGCCAATGAATTGTGTTATTGTTCCTTGGCCTGACCAATAAAAAATACTTATAATTATATTAATGGTATATTTTATATCTTCAAAAATTACACTACACTTAGGTCGCCACTGCATGAATACCTACACCTACTATACAGTATGTTTCAGAAAAGGTGGCCACCCCCTCGTAACTTTTGAACGCGACGGAATTTTTCAATTCTGTAAAGTCCTAAGTATAGAAAGTGCCCTATGGCCCATCCTGTGGTCATATTTATTTTTGGCCCCGGTCGGCCCTTCCGGCTTTTAGGCCATATTTTTTCATTTTTCTCGCGAATTTTAAATGGAATGCTATATTTTTTATTCCTGTTAATTAAAGTCCAAGTTAGGCTGAGAATAATGAGTTTTTAAAATTTTCAAAAACCTTATCAGGGGCGGAGCTAGTAGGGTGCAAGGTTCAAAACTGTTACGCGCTGTATTTCAGCGTTAGTTAGATTTTTTAGTACTCTTTTTATTTTCATAGGTTCAAAATATTGTTTTACACCATATGAAAATACAAAAATATTCTTGTTTACATCTAATCAGGGTCATAGTAAGGTTTTTGTAAAAGTACTTTTTTTCTCACGTCAATTTTTCCGTAAATTAATGGTGTTTTCGAAATTGGCATTTTTAGAGGTGAAAGTCTGCTGGGACGTATGTTTTTTATGCTTAAAATCGAAAGAAAACTTAACGGAGAAGCGATTAAGATCATAAAAAAAGCCATTTAACCTGCTAGTTTTTTCACGACAGTGTCCGGTAAAGTGGGTGAATTTCGAAATTATTGGATTTTTTTGTTGAGGAAACACAATTGGCATAGAAAATAAATAATATCTAATAAGGGAATAATACTTCAATAAACTTAACTAAATGCGAATATAAATGAAAATTATTTCTTCTAAATCAGTGCCGGAATTTTTTTATTTTTTTTCTCTCTCTTTTTTTCACTTTTCAAAGTTCAAGTTGTATCAAAAATAATTCTCGGATAATGCTGCTTCTAAAGTCGGCCTAGGGGTCCCCTCTTGAGACAATTTTAGTTGGTAAGTTGGTAAAGTCAGTAGAAAACACATTGTCAATCATTCTGGAGTCAGTCCGATGGCGCTTTGAATGCAACGATTCTTGTAGGATCACCGAAGTTAAGCAACGTCCAGCGAGGTGAAGACTTCGTGATGCTAGCATTCCGGCCTAACCCAGGCTGGGTGAGATAAATGTGTTTAGCTGGTTCGTGAGTTTCTTGCTAATGGAGGTTAACACCCCCGTTGTGATATGACCATGCAGTTGAAACGCGATATCAAACCCAAATTAAAAAAAAAAAAAAAAAAAAAAAAAATCATACTGGTTTTGCTAGTAATGAATACCAGGTCTCTAAATAAAGGGCCATTTTTCCAGGTTGATTACCACACTCTTTTTTTTTTTAAGAAAGATTTTTTTCAGAAGATTTTGTTATTTATTTTCGTTTGTATTTATATTTAGAAAAAAAAAATATATCCGGCACTGATTTAGAAGAAATAATTTTCATTTATATTCGCATTTAGTTATGTTTATTGAAGTATTATTCCCTTATTAGGTATTATTTATTTTCTATGCCAATTGTGTTTCCTCAACAAAAAAATCCAATAATTTCGAAATTCACCCACTTTACCGGACACTGTCGTGAAAAAACTAGCAGGTTAAATGGCTTTTTTTATGATCTTAATCGCTTTTCCGTTAAGTTTTCTTTCGATTTTAAGCATAAAAAACATACGTCACAGCAGACTTTCACCTCTAGAAATGCCAATTTCGAAAACACCATTAATTTACGGAAAAATTGACGTGAGAAAAAAAGTACTTTTACAAAAACCTTACTATGACCCTGATTAGATGTAAACAAGAATATTTTTGTATTTTCATATGGTGTAAAACAATATTTTGAACCTATGAAAATAAAAAGAGTACTAAAAAATCTAACTAACGCTGAAATACAGCGCGTAACAGTTTTGAACCTTGCACCCTACTAGCTCCGCCCCTGATAAGGTTTTTGAAAATTTTAAAAACTAATTATTCTCAGCCTAACTTGGACTTTAATTAACAGGAATAAAAAATATAGCATTCCATTTAAAATTCGCGAGAAAAATGAAAAAATATGGCCTAAAAGCCGGAAGGGCCGACCGGGGCCAAAAATAAATATGACCACAGGATGGGCCATAGGGCACTTTCTATACTTAGGACTTTACAGAATTGAAAAATTCCGTCGCGTTCAAAAGTTACGAGGGGGTGGCCACCTTTTCTGAAACATACTGTATTATATTGAAGTCCAGTTCAGTCTAGAGTGGTCTGAGAACCGGCGGCGGTGGTCAAGATCTTATCTAATCAGAGAACCCATTCATCATGCATTTCAGCACGGCATTAGCTTGTATATTATGGCAAATTAGATTTTTCCTGACAAACTCATTAACCTATTCGAGCTCGCAGTGACTAAATTTGTAAGAAAAGGTAGAATGTTATTTACTGTAGAATACCATTTCACGGTAAAATACACATTTACCACATAATAAATCATTATGTATGACTATTTATGTTACAAGAATGGGACTTTAGGTAATTCCTTAGGGTGTAGGTGGAACAAAAAATTCTTAACCGGAAATAAGTATGTACACAATTTTACACTTTTAATTTGAAACTAGCCTTAGATGATTACAAAAAGCACGTTTCTCTAAGTAAGTATACTACTGAGATAATTATGTGCCCTTTTCCTCATACACACAATGTGTCCACTGTCCATAGTGGTAAACCTGAGCTGATCGCATGTTAATTGTTCGAATTAATCACCAAAACGCAGCGTTAAGCATAGAATTGAAGTTAATGTGAGTAGCCCGGGCAGGTAAAGACAAATGAAGTGTGAGAGTCCTGTGGTGATAAGACTTGGAAACATCTGGACTTAAATGGGTTAATCGCAAATTTCAATATACGAGATCTTAATTTGATATTGATGTTAATGAGAATGAGTAAACCTTTTATTTATTATTTATTGATTTGTTTATTTTCATTAATTCTTTATTGACTTTATTCATTTATTGAGATTTTTGAACCAAAACAGGTTTTAAAAAACTTGCCTGGGAAGCATAATCTACACATGTGTATCTCGTATACCTGTGTATCGCATCCTGTTTCCTTTGTGAATGGTTCAAGAGTAGGTATTCTGAGACAGCGGAGATATTCTAGAACTTAGAGAAAGGAGAAATGACGTATTTAATATTTCTCTGTACCTAAAGACAGACATAGGTAACATTTTCGCACCAGTCAAATGCCTATGTCAGCAATCAGCATTAGGTACCTACACCTACACAACTAGACATCATCTTTTCTAAAATTAAAATCATTAAAAAGTATCAATAGAACTCACAGATTTGTCAAAGGCTTTATTTATTTCTTTATTCTTCACATTTATTCATTCCACACAAACTTTCCATAATGTGCATTGTTTAATTTTCTGATGTAAGTAGGTATCCCATTCTAGATAATTATGATATTACAAGTTTAGACTTTGCAGAGGGAGTAATGAAGGGACTCTAAACGAAAAATAAATGTGTGTTCTTTCTGTTATTATATCACAATTTTAGTGGATAGCGTAGAATTACGGGACTTTTCTTTTTCTTATAAAATCTTGAGTATCATTTGACCATAATTTCGCCACTGGTCGCTACTCACAGCTACTCATTTTTCTTGACGAGGTGGACCCCGAACATCCAAAGTACGGAGCCAAAAATTACCCACTCCACGGGATTCGAACCCAGGTCACCGTGCGTGCAAGCCTATCACACTACCCACTCGGCCATCGGTGACTACTCAACCCGCTTAAATATACATAATTATATAGGATCAATATTATTAATTTTGAGCATAAAAAAGTCGCCCATCCATTGGTTTATTGACGGGGAACACACACCTGTCCAGAGACGGAACTAAGTGGTCAGATCTTGTCTGTGGATGGCGCAATTAGTTCAGAAAAGTAATATAGTGTGTAATTACCGCGTTCCCTGTTTCCTTGTGTAACATAATTGACACAGCCCGTTATTAAGTGGGAGGGTCAGGATTGGGCCACCGACCTCTAACTTCACGACTGAAATGATACATTAATCAGGCGCTGTTGTAGGTACAGCGTTTATTAATTACAGGTGTGGTGGAGATGGTACCGACGTGAAATTGGAAAATGGGTTCTAAACTGGCTCAAATAGATTACCTACTTGATAGACTTTTTATATTGAGTAGCGAGTTCATGCGTAATTATGTAGGTATGTAGCGATCTTATTTCACAGGAAATTAAAATAATGCAAGGAGTAGGTAATAGGTATGTACTGCAATTTGAGAACTCCTGCATATTGTTGGTGGATGTGTCATAACTACCGAGACAACCAGATTATATAAGTACTAGCGGGATACACCCGCCGCTTCGCCAGCCCATCAAACACATACACAATAATACACATACACAGTACACACACACACACACACCCCACCACACACCACACCACACCACACCACACCATTCCATACCACACACACACAAAATGTCATTTCAATCGAAAAAAATGAATACTTTTCGTGTCGTCAATCTATTTCTTGTTCTTATTCGGCGTAGCTCGAGAACAGCTCATCAGAAATCCGCGATCGGTATGTTAAATGAAAGCTCTAACGCTTGCCTAAAATTTTCTCGCTTTTTATTGATAGGTCGTCGCGTCGTGTCAAATTTTGAGAATAATGTCATTTAAGTACATACATTCCCAAATACAAAGGGACCTGTGTGCAAAATTTCATGTTTCTCGTTCAAACGGGGTGGATTTGTATAAAGAACATACATATGTATATGTTGTATTTGTATGTATTGTATATGTATGTATAGAATTATAATATAGATATTGTATTGTAAGTGGATTATGTCAGAAGCTACCAATTTTTTTTCAGTGGATGTGATAAAACTCCCAATTGTGAGAATCGAGGGGAATGTATTTAATATTTTGACAGGTGTTGGGGCAAAAATTTCTCGAATCTCAATTTTTTGTATAATATATCTATAATTTCCATACTTTTTATTTAATATAATTATGTATTTAGTGAAAAATAATACGAGTATGGGAAAGAAAATAAACAACAGACGCAAAGCGATACAATTTTTCCACACAGGTATTTCTTTCCTAACTTCAATTTCTATGAAAAATGGAACTTGAGATCGGAATTTTCCTTATTAAAAATTTTCTTTTCTATTCAGGTACCTCGTGCATGCATATATTGCATAGTACACGGCATATCTATGTGGGAGGAAATAGGTCGTTCCATATACATATAATATTAATATTATTATCAAAATTAATAAATAAATTTTTTATATAAAAATCAGTAGCTCGTTTGTTTAGCCTGCAGGCTAGATCTGTGCACTTCGAAACCAAAGTATGTAAATTTTAGTAAGTCTGGATTCAGCGAATTTGATATTTAGCACAAAGAATATGACAGCCGTTTAAAATATGACAGTTATATTGTAAGAAAACAGCATGATTGTATGCATGTATTATATTATCATGTATGCTATCAGAAAATACAGACTTATATGCAGAACATTTTCAAATTAGCATGTAATGCATAGTATACAAGGGCCTATCCGCCCAAAAGTGATCATAAGACAGGCACACAAAGCACGCTTGCCTCAGTAATTGATCATTTCTAAAGATCCAACTTGTGTGCAAATTTCTAAAGTGTGCAAATAATGTACAAACATATACCTACGGATTCAAGGTCTCTATGAGATTGCTATGTAAAAAACTTCATAATAAATCGATCCAACTCGATATCTACAAGGAAAACAAAATTAATCAGATATTGCAAGCAAAAGATGTTATTAATTTCCCATTACATAACAATAACTGTTTTTTAAAAAATAATGTTACACTCTAGTCATCACGTTTTTCCACTTAATTATGTCTGGGGGCTATTGGTTTTCTGGATAACACGATAATTATATGGTGAGATTATGTTGAGACAGGAAAATATAGCATCTAGTTTATTAATAAGAATATTTCTTTACTTTTAATTAAGCTTGTCAAAAATTTATTTTAATTTGCGGCGGGACCGTGCTGACCTCTCGTTATGACTTCCAACTGCTTAATTAAATTGGTCGTCAAGTGGTTAACGCGCTAGTCTTATACCTAATCCAGGTAGCGTAGGGATCCGTTGGTTCAAATCCCACCCAATGTATGAATTTTTGCTCACTAATTTGAGTTAGTGACCACATAAGAATAAAACTCTGAGGGTTAGGTGGTAGAAAATGCTTTGAGCATTAACCTTGCCTGGTGGTTACCTTCCACTAAAGAGTGCTATTATATATGTATATAAACTTACAGAAACAAATTCGTGTTAAGAATTCATTTTTGATCCACTGTTAAATTTGCCTTAAAATATTACATACCTATCGGGGTTGTGGTTTATGCCCCTTTCCCTGATTCCTAGAGTTTTAGAGTTAACATGGATTGAGCAAAATCTATTCTCTTGTCAGATTTTGACTTTTCTAGATTCCACAAACATGTCTTGAAAACCAAGCGATAAGTACTATAAATGGAAAGGATATCACAACAGAGAAGACGACAATTTTACAATATAGGAACATGAAACTGAGGTGTTAAAAAAGGTGTATTTTTTTCGGTATGTTAAACTTATACCCAATGCGCTTAAATAAACAATAATATTAAAATTATATAATTAATATCAGATGAAGATGTTCAAGTTCTTCACTCAGGTCAGAAATCTAGAGAGCGATAGAGAAGGGGGTTATGGAGGAGATGGCTTAAAGCCTCCTGGAAACATCAATCAAATTCATGTTTTCATTAAAACTTAACAACAAAACAAACTTTGTGCCAGCTTCTGAAAACTGTTGAAGTCCCTAATGAGAAAACTTGACAAGGGGTGTCTAGGGCTAAGTCGTCCTTAATGTGTCAGATAGTGTGAGGGAGGTCGGTAGGTAATGATGCTAACTGTTACTGTCCTGGGGCCCTTGAGGGGAGGTCTGTGCAAATAGAAGATGCAAACATCATTGCGAAACAACTTAAGAACTTCCCAATACATTTTCTTTTTCCATTTTGTAGCCTATCATCATCAACGAAAGGTTGCACCTTGAGCAATAAGCCTTTTTCTCTGCTTTTTTGACATTTCTTCATTTTCTCATCGTTTTTTCAAAATAGGAGGAAAATACACTGCCAAAGTATGGACACAATACTTCCTCGTGAATGGCAATCATAATTTTAAACTTCATATTATCGCTAGAATCAGAGGTATTTAACTGAATGACTTGTGTCTACAAAATTGTTCAATTAATTTCTCTTTAAAACGGTAGAATACCATTTTTCCTACATTCTAGATTCTACAAAAATTCTGTATCGGCAAGTTGAAGACCTTATATTAACACTTTGTAATTTTTTTTCGCAATTTCTTAAATACCACGGCTTAACTTCAATATCAGGGGTAGAATCAGAATAAGTAAACTTTAAATTACCTTCTTGGAGCTTTTTGTATCAGATTTGCAAAGTATATTTTTTTAAAGTTTACAGAACATGATTAAATTTTCTATTACATTAATTTTATTACAAAAACATTAATATTATATACTTAATTATTGCCCTTCCTCATACACACAATAATAAATGTATGTACTACTATGTATGTAGAGAAATAGGTGAAAAGTTACTACATAAATATGTATGTATCAATGTGCCATAGCACCCACTGGTACGTATTTCGACTGCATCTGCAGTCACTTCACTGCAGTGACCCCTGTGTGACTTAAGTGAGGAAAGTGCCACCTCCCCCCGCCATGGTGGGGTCACTGTTATTTATACCCGAGACAAACTGTACGGATTACTCTCTCGCCTCGAGTTTCATAGCACTAATAAATTAGAATCCAATGGCTGGAGGTTTCGACAGCGGAATCCATTCAGCTTGAAATAAAGAGCTCCATGAAGTTCTGTGCTGATACATAGGTAGATGCAGTGTCGACAGTTGGCGAAGTTGTTCGGGAAAATTTATGGTGAGAGAGGAAAAAGTTTAATGTTTTCATTTGATTCCTGGCGATAGAGTTGCTTTCAGGAAATAAAGGAAGTTTAGGTGGAAGTATTATGAGTTATGAGTGATGGAATAAGTGATTTTATTGAGACTGTTATAATAATATGTATTATGACAGACATAGTTCTATTGAATCAATAATTTATCTTTCAATTCCAATGCTTTTCAGCTGCTTTACAACAAGCGTTTATTGAGAGATTCATTCAACCATCTTGTGCCGTTTTTATTTGATTAAATAGATTTAATCACACAATTAATTTTTATCTATTTACTATCAATAGTTTTTACTTTAGTAAGGAAAGTAATCACCCAAAATTTTCAATAGTCAGTTTTCAGTGCCAAATTAATTCTTAGATAACTGACCGTTGAGTCACCAGTCGCGGAATTTGACTGATTTTCAAGGAAAGTCGTGTAATAGTGTCACACCAGTTTATCTCTTTAGTGGAATGGCTTAAAAAATTTTACTACTTGTAATTACTACCAATGCTAATAATATAGATTATCTTCTTAAAAATTAACAAATTCTTAAATATATACCTACTACTAAAGGTTTGAAATCCAATCCAGTATCCAGCATTACAAGAACTTGCAAGTGATCAGCCAGGATGCAGGTCAAATGATTTATGCTAGGTTAGGTTGGAACCCACACTATTAGCATGGATATTATACCTGTCAAAACTGCTAGCTATAAACTCATTTACATTTTACACTGCTCAGAAGAACATCTCCTGTTTGAAGAATAGAAAACGCTATTAATCATAATCCGACAGTCAGTTTTAATGACGACCATTGACACTCGTACCGTGGCAATTTTTGAAGCAGTTACAGAAGGTTTCAAGTGTCTAACCCGTCAGTGGACCGTTCAAAAGAGAAGGATTATTTTCATATGAGTCGGAATCCATACCATCGAGTCTAGTCATTTTCTTGTTTGTTTTGGACTTTCAGAACTATTGTAAACGTGTTTATTTTCTTATAATAAAGCAGAAAAGTCACTAATAAATGCACATCCGAGCATACACAAAACCTTCACTTATCCATCCATCTTGAATAGCACCCAAGCAGTCTGCAGTCCTACCATTCTCTCTAACTAATTCTTTACATACCGAGTACCAGACATTCATATAAGAGAGCCTAAATTGGTTTGGTTCCGGCTATCCTCTTGTCAGCCAGATGTTCCATGTCGCGTGTCCCATTGTTATGACAACAAAATGCTGCAACTGCTCCCATGTCTTTTATCATTCGTTATCATGCTTTGCATCAACTCTCTGTAATTTGTGTCTGTTCTTTTTGCGGTACTTATACAGGGTGAAAATAAATGTATGGACGATACCTCAAGAGTATGTTCCTGGGTATAATTAAAAAAAAAAGATGAGTGTTTGACAGCCTTTTTTTATTTCGTAGCCATGGAAGAGGAGCTACTGTAGACGCTTGTGGTCTGTGTTGCAGTCTGCCTATCCTGTAGTATGCCATCCTGTAGTATTTTGATAAATGAGTCAGGGGCGTCAGTACGGGGTCCGCCTTCATTGAAAAACGTCAAAACTTTTTGGGGATCAGAATAGCTTGATTTTAATTAATTGTTTTTCTGCACAAAAACGCTCACAATATTTTTTCTGAAAAATACAGATAACACAAAATACACTGCTAATTATAGACACAATACTTCCTCGTGAATGGTTATCAAAAATTTCAACTTTTAATATCCCTAGAATCAGAGATTTTTTAACTGAATCACTTGTATTTACAAAAGTTCTCAACCGATTCTCTTCAAATTTGTTTTATAATTTTACTATGTTAAAATACCGTTTTTTTTACATTTTACAAAAATTCTGTATCAGTAAGTCGTAAACCTTTTTTCTTTACTTTTTGAGTTCAGTCAAAATTTATTAAGAATAATATTATAAATGCACTATGTAATACTCTGTAGTGCCATCGAATTAATTCTCTTTAGTTTCGAGGGGGGTCTATTGCAAAAGAAAACTCTTTTTACATAAGTTGAAGAGCTCTACGGTCCCATCTATTACAAATAAAATAATATCATCTTTGAATTTAACAAAAATATTAGGAAACATCTCATATAAAATCTCAGGAAGCTGATGCTATGCTTTTTGCAGACGATTCAACGTTCTTTGTGCATAGCGATATTGAGGCGCAGCCCTCTCTAAAGGCAAAGATGTTCTTGAGCAGCACAGGTGTGGTTTCATACAAACCGTCTTCATTTGAATCATGACAAAACTCACCATATTGTTTTTACCCTTCGTCACCTTAATTTTCCGGACAATCCACCCCATGTAAAACTTCTCGGCTTCATGGTTGACCCACACCTTAATTGGCGGGCACATGTTGACTACATAAGCAGTACACTGTCTAGTCGTCTCTTTTTACTGTATCGGCTGCGGGTGAAGTGTCCATACCAACTCTAAAAAATGCTTACTATGGACTCTTCCACTCCATCCTTTCTTATGGATTATTGTTGTGGGACACTCACCCAGCAGTCACAAACTATTTGTTTTGCAGAAGAAAGCCATCCGAACTCTAGATGGACTTCCATTCAACAGTCATGCTAAGCCGTCATTCATTAAATTAGAAATCCTAACGCTACCATCACTTTACATTTTCCAATGTCTGATGCATGTAAAACAAAATTTAGAACATATCAATCCTTTAATAATATCCATTCATACAATACTAGAAATAAGAATAATTTAGTTCTCACTGCACACCGAGTTAATAATGCGCGGAATGGCCCAAACTATCATGGAATATTATTTTTCAATAAGTTACCGGAAAATGTAAGGGACATGCCTGAAAAACAGTATAAAGCAGCGCTTCTGAGGCACTTTAAAAAGAGTGCATACTATTCTTCGGCTGAGTTTTTGTCCTCTGATTTAGGTTTAGACTTGTGATTTTTTTTTTTTTTTTTTTTAATTCTTTTTTTACTCTTATGATTTTTTTTTTTTTTTTTTTTTTTTTTTTTTCTCCCAATGACACCAATTGGTATTCTCTCCCTTTTCTTTTTTCTGATTATGTTGAGTTGGGTTAGGTTCTACATATCTATTTCTTATCTCTATGTTTTTTTTTTTTTTTTTTACTTGTGTTAACAATTTGTGTAAATTGATAAACATTAATAAAAACTTTGATTTGAGAAAAGGTGCTTCCATTTATGATGTTTCTGTTCGAGGCCTGCAACTCTGCCTGTGTATTTTCAGTAACATACATACAAAGGTACATATGTACGTCATGTAGTAACATACATACAAAGGTACATATGTATGTCATGTAGTAACATACATACAAAGGTACATATATATGTACATCATGTAGTAACATACAGACAAAGGTACATATTTATGTCATGTAGTAACATACATACAAAGGTACACATGTATGTCATGTAGTAACATACATACAAAGATACATATGTATGTCATGTAGTAACATACATACTAAGGTACATACGTCATGTAGGTAAACATGAAACTTGAAATTTCAATGCACATGAAACTCGAGCTGAAAATTAAAACCCCGGAGACTTGAAAAAAGATATTTCGCTAGGAAGCACTGAACACTGAGGTAGAGAAAAACTTGGGAATTTATTAAACATTAATTTTTCTTTTTCCCTGACGAAACACGTTTCTGAGGAAATAACAGCAAGGATGTATGAGTGCCGGGGCTAATGATTGAGGAGTTAAAATAGTAGCTAGAATAGGAGACAGCGCGATTCTACAACATTCATCAGCTACAAGGTAATTCTACTCGTGTAGAAAAAAATACGGATTAGGTGATAACCATTTCTCTAGGAAAGACTTGAGGAGAAACATATACCTACTTTATAAGTATTATTAGTTCAGTTCTGATTCTTGTTTCCATAGTGATAAGGGGTACAGGTTATACATAGGTACTCTCAAACATAAGGATTAAATTCAGTCGGCACATGAAACCGAATTTACGTTTAGTTAAGTCAGTAGCTTTGGTATTATGTACGTAGTCTTTCATATGACAAAGCTGCAAAGTGGTAATTTGTATATAAAAATTATAATAATAAACTCGAAAATGTTGTAGGTACAGAAAGTGTAACAGTTCCAACTTAAAAAATAAGGACCCTCAAAATCGCAATCCGACACGAGCGGGGTCTTTGTTTTAGTAGAAGACTAGAATTTTATTAGTTAATAACATTAAGTTTTCCATCAAACGAAAGTTCACAAAATCGAGTACAAAACGATAATAATTACATATAATGCTGTCCGGCCCAACCCAGGCTGGGTGAGGTTAATGTAGGTAGCAGGTTTGTGAGTTACCTGCGAATGGAGATTGAAAATTAAAAAAATACATACATATACATAAATATATACCCACAGGATGTAGAGGTACGCACATATAATTAGTGAATAAAGTGGTGTACCAAAGTACGATTATTTTGTTGAACAATTGGGATGGAATACAACCCTCTCCTCTCTGAGCAGAAACTCTGCTCATCCAACTCATCCTCAATTCCCGAAATAAATTGGAATTCAAATTTCAGCATCACATATTATTTCGAAACAAAATTTATTTAATTTATATCCTCACCGAAAAAATCCTCTCGAAATTCGAAATGTTTTAATTTGAGAGGAATTTGATTTCACAATTTAGAATTGAAATCCCGAGTGTTCTACTGGATGACAATTGTGAACATTCAGAAACTCTAACACGCTAAATGTGAAATAATTTCAGGAATTATAACATTTTCGAATGTGTTTGAAAAACAGAAAATAAACTGGTGTGGACATCACACGACTTTCTATTACAATTGAGGAAGTTTTATCAGAATTTAACAGATTCTCGGGTTAAATTAAAAAAAAAAAAAATATGTGTAAAATTGCCATTTAAAACGATAGATATTGTTAACAGAAAATCCATATCTCTTATTTTTTACGAGATATTTGCACATATTTCATTATTGTACAAAATTTTACAAATCTAAAATGGGAGGATAACATGTCATGTCTCGACTGAGTTTCGAACCCGCGACCTTTGGATTCCTAGACCGCCGCTGAGCTACCACTGGACATAATTTCTAGAAATTCCTGATGTACCTCTAAAGCATATTGATTGGTATAAAAATTAAGATAAAATTGTGCTTTAATTCGAACAAGGTTAAGCTGTACAGATTATCGTAAAATTTCCTCTCAACTGATCTTAGTGGCGTCTCCGTCGCATGAGACAAGAACACAAGATAACAATACAATGTTATAGTTTGCGTGATATATGGTGACATATTCAGTGTGGTTGTGACGAGTTAATCTGGGATCAAGAAGCTTTGATGTCTGGAGCTGATAAGGTGATTGTAAGTGTCCAAATTGACACTGCCATACAGATACACAAAGGGATTTAAATAGAACATACAACAATTCTGTGAACATCCAAATTTTCTTCTTCTCTTACTATCATGAAAGGATTTCTTTGTTTTGAACAGAGGAATCCTTTCATGAACTTCCATTAGTTGAATGAAAAGCATCTGTGTGACAAAATCATCAAAGATAATTTTTAAAATCATCAAATTACCATATTGCAATTCATGTTTCTAACTTTTACCGAATGAAACAATAATATTCCTGTTGGCCATCGGGCCCGATTTTAATTTGTTTGAACTCAAAATGTGTCAACCATGTGGAAAATTAAATCAAGGTGAAGAATCACCAAAAATTATTAAAAACCTGTCGATGTGGATATCGAGTAACAAAATAAAATAAATATTGAGTAGGCCACGTTTACACGATACAAGGCTTGACTGAATAAAATTGATTTTATGCCTTATTGTTTGTCCCATCTAGGGGCGAACTAACATTGCATCCCAAAGTTCCTAAGTAAAATCAAAAATAACGCACGGTATGCAATATAATGCAGATGGAAAATATTTTTGTTACGAAAATTTCATTGCAACGATTTGCAATTGGGTGAAAAGTATTAGAAATCACAAATTTTAGTTGTGGCAAGGCCTTATTATTGCACATCGTGTGAGAGGATTTGCAGAAACATTCCTGCTCCGGAGCTCCGGTTGCAGGATTATAAACTCATTTTTTTGTGGAAGACATTTACGAGGAAGATCACTAATCCTGATGTCATGTAGGAAACAACATGACGCGAGTATATTGGGTGGAATTTTTTTTCAACCTTAGAATATCACATTCGTCTCATTTTTATAATAGAATTTAATTGATAGATAAATATAGATACACATAGAGCTGGTTAGTGTTGGTATGTCAAAAAAATTAGTGGGTAGCATCGACATTACGAGAACCGAGAACTGATGCTATCACATCATATGCGACCTATGCTCAATATATGGTTATTCGTGTTATTACTTACTCTCTCCTGCTCAGAGCTACCAACTTCTACAATTGAAACACAAAGTCATTGCCCCCGAGATATGACTCAGTGAATTTTTTGGTATATTTAAAAGGGACACCTTTCTGACTATAGAAATAAAGATGCACAAAGGAATAAGTTCAATTTGTATAAATATCCCACCCGCCCACACCTACATTTACAGAACTATACTATACGATATGTGTCGTATGAATGTATTATTACACTTACATGCATTAATGTAATAGTTTTAGCCAGCGTCGATGGCATGTTGAATACACCGGTTTCCTTCAGAACACCGAAGTTAAGCGACATCCAGCGAGGTTAAGACTTGGATGGGTGACCATTCAAATTCTAATTCTCGTGACGCTGGCTTTTCCCGACCCCACTCAGGCTGGGTGAGGTCAATGTGAGTAGCAGGTTTGTGAGTTTCCTGCGAATGGAGGGTAAAACCCCCGTCGTGATATGACCATGGCAGTTGAAAGCGACGTAAAACCCCACTTAAAAAAAAAAAAAAAATGTAATAGTTTGTAATTTAATATAATATGAAATATTTTGAGAAAAATGTAATTTAGGTAGAAAAACGTGAATATTTTTTTTTGTCACCCATCCATTCTTCCTTTACTCCGTGTAGCACCCTGAAGAGAAATAACCTAGATTTATAAATAAAGATCATACATTAACATACACACTAACGGTGTGGTTTTGTGTAAAGATCATACATACACAAAACACAGATTCACACAGACAGCATCATTTTATACATATAGAATCTAGATAATCTAGATAAACGATGTATGTCATGATAAATTTGAGAGGGATTTTATTTCTTACAAAACATTAAAAATTATCAAAATCACGCGGAAACATAAATAAAGTTCTTCATATCTTTTTTCTCATAGTTTATCCAGATATTATATTTTTGACTTACAGAATATATTATCTAATAAATCATTGAATATTATTTTGATTTTTTGGGAAGTTCCATCTTCTTCTTCTTTCACTTTGCCTTTTCCCAAACCAACTTGGAGTCATTTATGTCAAAACGTGAAGTACACGTTTGTCTCAGCATCTCATGATAATGGTAAGCACGAAGCTTTGACAGTTTCAAGCTTTGACACGAAGCTTTGACACAACACAAGTAGGTACGTGTCCAACCTCTGTCTAATCAGGGACTCCTAGTTGCCACAGTCTAACGGTTTTTTCTACATTTAACAGGATGGTGGAATACGGGGACACATCTGGTTGAGATAGTTGTAACTACTCTGCTTGTATCCCAGTTTCTTTCAATTTTATTTCACAGATGAGTTGTATCCTCTTCCCCAGGGAACTCTGGGGGGAACAAAGACATCACGAAGCATACAATTTGTTCTTGTCCTCAAACATTTCTAGCTCTCCTATTTCTTTTACTGCAATTTTCTTCACAATGATTGAGGAACAATTTCCTTCGCCAATTTCACATGCACCTGCATTCAGCTGATGCTATACAATTGTTCAATGTCTAATTTTTCTTTTCACTAAATTGCATAAACATTACCTAGAAGTTTTTTTTTTATTTTTATTATTATTTTTTTTTTTTCAGCGTGATAATAATAATAATATTTTCTTTATTTATTTTCTTTATAAAGAAACATTTATACAAAGGTACTTCTCCTAAGCTTTGAAGGGCTTCTAAGAGAAACTTACATGAAAGGGCTTCCAGAAACTTACATGAAAATAGAGCATCATCTCTTTACCTTGTTGAATTAATGAACCAATTGTATTCACTTCACAATGTACTTCCGAACAGAAGCTGATCATGTCATGTGTATTGGGTAACACGTCCCATGTTCCTGCCAATGTTATCAACTTATGACAGTTGTAACTACCAGCCAGATAGCATAGTCCATGGACGTGATCCTCATTTATTCACTGACATTAATATGATAGATAACGATCAAATAGATGCCTATCCCAATTAGAATGCACGGGTTACCTCCTGTCTACACCTACAACAGGATGGGAGGGTAGTATGTCATGTAGAATTAGCTGCTACAGGACATGTTGAAGGTGTAAATATTATTGATCAGCTCAAATAATAAAAACACGTGTGTTTTCATGAGTCGTCTACAACCTACAACCATTGATTAGGATAGAGCAATCCTCCTATAACTCTACAAAACTTCATGAAAAACAACATGAAAATGGACCATGCATATTCGGAAAGAAACGATATCTTTGTCCAATTGAAAGTGGAACGATTCATCTAATCTCATTATCCGTGGCGTAACGGTTGTGACTACTGCCCGTAGTCCAGAGATCCTGAGTTCGATTCCCGGTTGGAGCAGACTTTTCGCACAGAAAATTCTGTTCCCTCCGAACATGTGAGACTGGCGATTCCGGCCCAACCCAGGCTGGTTGAGGTTAATGTGGGTAGCTGGTACGATTCCCAGCGAAAGGAGGGTAAAACCCCCGTCCTGTCTACCGCAAGTCAGGACGTTAAAACCAAATAGAATCAATGGACATGAAAGGAGCCTAGACATTGGATCTGGGCGTCCATGTAATCCTCTCACCACCGTGATTTAGGTATCAATACCTATCTCACGGACACGGAATTATTATTATTTATTTCAATCCATGCCTGATTCAAACAATTTAACAAAGTGAACCTCTTCAATTTCGATTAGGTATATCAGTTAATAAAGTGATAAACAGAATTGCATTTGTTCGAACTGATGTAACAATATTTCATTGGCAAATCAGCAAACCCTGTTGGAAAAGTTGAGAGACTAGAGAGTTGAGTGGGAAGGTGTCCATGTGTCCAATAATATCACATGGAATATTTATGCACTGAAAGATAAAATATCTGAAAGTAACAGAAGAAGGAGCTCAGGAGATTAATGAAATAGTGAGAAAGTATGATGAATCTATGGACCAACAATAAGAAAAATCTGATCGTGATGCTTCTGGAACTGTGGAATATACCTAATACTTTCAGCTTTCAGAACTATCGAGATCAGGCCTTTTGATGAGACAGGAATATCTTAGAAAGCGCAGACTCTTTTTGGGGTTTTTGGTCATATAAAGAAAAAAAACCTATTAACGTACCTTTTTCTGTACGCACTGTCCGTCGTCTGTCACAAGTTATAACTATTGAACGGTTTAAGCTATCGAGGTAAAACTATCCAAACGACGCGACGCGTTAGATAGTTTTATCCACATTTCGACATTGGCGAGTGCAGATCACATTTTTGTTTCTTTTTAATGTTTTTTACGGTTCCAAATATTCAAATTTTGCAACTTAATGGGTGTTTCATAAAGTCAACTGGAAAAATGAATATAACAGATTTAAATAATATCTGAAAAAGCGTTAGGGAGTTATAGCAACATTTCGTCATTGGTGAGAGGAGATCATATTTTTAGGCAAAATCTGACTCGAGTCGACCTCCCCTTGAATTCCCCGCCCGCAATCGATCATACTACTTGTATTAGTCATCAGAGGCACGGCGGAAGTTGTTTACTGCCGTCTAGATTCAAGACTTTCTGGTGGAACAAATCGAGGTTTTTTGGCGGAAAACTGAATTAAATTCAGAAGTTCCTAGGAACATCTAGAAGTTTTGGGAGACACAAAAATTCAAATCAGGAAAACTAGGAGTTCCTGAAATCGGGAAATTAACGCGCTCTTAACTAATATTTTCGCATTCGTCTCACAACATTTTGCTCAGACTGTACCGGTGAAGTGACCTTGACAATGACAGTGGTGCAGCAGGAATCATCACATTGGCATTTCGCATCATATGCAGGCCAAGGCTCAACAACTGCTACTATCAATTTGCTTGTGTTTATAAAACACATTGATTTAGTTTCACATAGGTATTACCGAGATTAACTAAAAGATCGTGGAAGTTTTGTGATCGATTTAATAAATTAATGAAATTACTCCGTTTTCAAGACTTTTATATTTTTTGGACATGTCGCATCCTCCAGAGCCACTTTGGCTTAGTGGTTTGACTATTATTTTGATTTCTTGCGATGTCAAAGGCGGTGTTTTCCTGCCATTTGATCTTTGAATCTTTGAAATCTTTTTGTGATCTTTGAAAAAAAAGGTTATAAACCACTCTCCACTGAAGTATTATTTACCACCAGCCGAGATGGAATGTCAAAATTTTGGATCGTCCCTAAAATCGGTTGAACAGTCAATTTTTCGGAGATAGAGAGATTTGACACCATGTATAAAAAATAGATAATATAGGTTGCTGAAATGTTTACAAATCTAATAGGTCGAAGTGGAGGTGGATGTACATAATAGTAAGATGGGAATGGTGAGCCCTAATTTCGACCCTGATATGTTTAATTTTCAATTAACCCATATTTTATTATTCAAACACACGCACGCACACACGAATAATTATTTACTGTACATAAACAAAACTAAGACAGAAAAATCAAAGTAAATTATAATAGCTAATGAAATAACATAAAAAAAAACGATCTGCGTTTTAATTACCATCTCTAGAATGTGAAAATATAGCTCGTATTATATACATATTATTTTTTATAGTATACAATAATTTTGCATCGTTAAACGAAAGATAAACAAAGAAGTTAGCTTATTCGAGAGAATTTATCATTGGATGGAAGATTTCAATCTCGTAGTTTATATTTTGCAATATTTCCTAGCTAAATATGCTTGCTTAAATCTTCACACTCGATTTAACGACACTTAAGTTACGAGAATATCGCAATGCTCTGGGGTATTCAGTGGAAATCTTTGTTCTTAAAATTTCCATACAGTAATGTTCTCATGAGCACACAGATCTGCGGCAGTTTCAAAAAGAACCGTGCAAAAAATAAATTTGTTGTAAAATTATAGATAAAGTTTCTGTGTTTCAAAACAACAGCAGAAGTAGGATACTACTGTACATCGGGGATGTTCAATCTGAAGTAGTATCTCCTCAGTAAATTTGTGCTCAAGAAAGATCAGTTTAATGATTCTATAGCGTACTTGGAAGTTTTTTTTATATAAAAAAAACCGTCCCGCGTCACAAAGAAATAAAAATTCTGATGAGCATCTTGCGCTAAAGTTGTTTGTCTCTCAAACTGATGATGATTGCAGAAAACGAGAGCGCAAAAAGTTTGCGAAAAGTTGCAAGTGTGCTAAAAAAGAGAACGCGATGAAGATCTAGACAATTTGTCTGGCTTTAATAAACGTCTAGACCTCAGGTCTCAGAGGAGAGATAAAGTTATTCTCAAGATTTCGAGTCCTTTGGAACATTGGGTAATCTTGATTTTCGAAAGTTTTCTTCTAGATTTGCAAGGTCAGAGCATAACGAGAAATGTGTAGTGTCTAGGACAAAGTATTTGGCGAAGAAATCGATGTATCTTGTAAAAAAAATAAAAATAAAAATGTTGGGGAAATCAAGTACTGTCGTAATTCGTAAAACATAATAGTTGTCCCATTTATTAGCATTAAGTTTTTCGAGGTCATTCAACATCAATAAGTCATTACACTTCAGCTTTCAATGCTTTTATACTATTTTATCACTTTAAGATGAAGAGCATCACAATCAAAACGTTAAATTTAAGTTTGCTGTCTATGTATTAAGTTCACAGTGATTCATCCTTCTTACAGTGTACAGAAAATTGTCAGAGGCACCTTGTAAACCAGACTATCGCACAAATGTAATTAACAAGTCATAATATTGGCTTTCTCCACCACTAGGTGCAGGAGGGGGCTCATTCCACTGTTCCAATTCGTTTTCACTAAGTTTGTAAGAACGTATCGGAAACTTTCTGATTAAGAAGAAAAAAGAAACACTGGAAACTGGGGATGAGTTTTTTGAACTTAATTTAGCGTTCAGCATTTTCTTTTCTACTTTTTTGCCGGCTTCAATTCAGGTCAAGCTGGTACGAGACTCGCGAGGCTTAACCCATGTGGTTCTAGTTTCTGTTTTGCTAACTTTCGCTGTAACTGCATAAGTGCAGTTACAGCGTTCGGGTTAGGTGGTAGAAAATGCTTTGAGCATTAACCTCGTCTGGTGGTTACCTTCCACTAAAGAGTGTTAAAAAGTGCATTAACTACAACTGCGATACTGACACTCAAGCACTGTTTGAAAGAAGAATCATATTATGCGAATTCCCTGTTCCAGAAATCAGATCTATTCTCTTGATCTGCCTACCAAATGTATGTTAACTGAACCTACGGCAGCGTAGGGGCACTCCACATTGGTGCGATATTCCGAAATTGATGGTTATCAAGTTCTCTTATACTCGTATTTGCGATATCCGTTTTGTAGTTTCTGAGATACAAGGAATGTACTTAACAGAAAGAGACACAAAACCAAAGTTGCTCAGGAGGTTATGAAACTTCCAGAAATGTAAAAATACTTCTGATTTCTAATATTAGAAATTTATCGAAAGTAAAAACGAGTAGAATAGAATTTATTGTTTGTATACCTACGAGTGGTGAGACGGAATAGAGAATCTAATACAACAATCAATAATGAACAAATTGTCATTGTATCTTTCCACAAGTTCATGGCATTGAACAACAGCACACCATGAACCCCATTGAGCAAACGGGTTACTACGAGAGTGGGCTCTTATCACCAAATCAGAACATTTTAACGACTTCACCTACTTGTGAAGTGCTCTGGCACGGGTGAGTATTATCATGTTGGAGAGTGCTGACGGAGTGGAGGCAAGGGAAGATGAGGAAGCTGTTTCCCTGGAGGGGAGGAGGAAAAATTATGACATTATTTTTTATTCCAGACAATTTTCAGGATTTCTCTATGTAATTCTGGAAATCTGGAATAGTACAACAACTCTCTATACTCTGTGTAATGGTGCTGGGTGCATATCTACTTCCTTCAAATCCACATCCGTTTTACTTCCGATAAATTTTTAATATTAGAAATGGGAAGTTGTGTCCGTTTTTGTAAAATTAGTATTTCTTTTTGCTCCGATTTCAATTTTTTTCGTATTTCTGGAGATTTCATAACGTCCTGACTCCTTATTGAGCAACTTTGGTTTTGTGTCGGTCTGTCTATCGGACTGTCTGTCGGTCTGTTAAATACATTCCTTGCAACGCGCAAATCTCAGAAACTACTAAACGGATTTGAATAAATTTTAGTACACATAGAGGTGAATTACCTTCCGCCGTCCGCTTTCTTAATTTTCTTTTTTGTTCTAATGAAAGATACAAGTACACCAACATAACGATAATATCTACGAAAAAAATTGCCACCATTCAAACTACCTACACTGATATTTGTATGATATTTTATCACATGGGAAAAAATCTGCTACTATTCGTTATTCGCCTTTCTTAAAAAGAGTCTCTTATCCTTTCCCAAGGTACCTTTTCATAGCCTTATAGCTGTAAAAATAACGTGTGCAGCTTTTCACATGCTCAAGTACCTTTGCTATCTCACCAGACATGGTGCTTGACTTAGGAAGCCGCTTGAAAAATCCACGTATGAATGGCCGCTTGAAATTTCTAGCATATTCGCAATGAGAAAGCGGAAGGGTAGGAGAGTAGATGCGATTATTAAATTCGTGCAAGTGAATGAGTTTGAAGGGGGCAGGTGTTTCACGTTTGGAAGTAAGGAAATTGAGGAGAGATGGCGACAGCTATGGTACCGCGGGATTTTCAACACTTGTGAGTACTGGAGACGAATAAGCTACTGTTGGAATCGTTTGCTGGAAAGCTTCTTTGTTTCCTCTTGGTTCCACCCTTTGAGGAAAACGTTTAGATCTTAGTTGACTTTGAAAACCTGTACCTGAATACGTACCTGAATTTTTTCTTTAGTCCTTGGCACCATTTGAAACGCCATTTCTTAAAGAAAACTGTGCACCTTTGTAACCAAAACGATAAGAGCTTTTCTTTTGAATATGGGAGAATAAAAAATTGAAGGAGGGAAAGCTAGGTAAAAAAAACGAGAGGAAATCTTGATAAATGGAGAAAAAGAATGGCATGTTGCAGAGAATTGTGCTTAATAAGTTCTCGGTTATTTATTTCATTCCTCGCAGCTCATAACAGATTGTCCTCGTTCCTCTGTAAAAGTTATTTTCTTCTTCATCTAGGATTATGCTACATCGAGACTTTGACAAATGAGTCTAGATATATTGCGTAGTGCAGTGTAGGTGCATATGAGTTACTGCGGTGGGGTATGAGGAGATATCAATATCAATTGACTAAATAACAATGTCCTGATGTATATTTCTAAACGGTATAAAATCATTGATAAGGTACTTTCCTGAATAATAATAATGATGTTTTTCTTCGTGTTGTTATGTCACAATTTTAGTGGGTAACGCAGAATCATAGGACTTGCCCTTTTAATTTTTACAGGTTTCGCTTAAAGGAGTTTATATCAAAAAGTTTTATCCTTCTGAAACTTACGGTTAACGAGTTATAGGTCAGAATTTGGGAATATT
The DNA here is from genome assembly GCA_024516035.1 of Bactericera cockerelli. NCBI lineage: Eukaryota > Metazoa > Arthropoda > Insecta > Hemiptera > Triozidae > Bactericera > Bactericera cockerelli. Next base: position 23,244,166 of record CM044956.1, read on the forward strand.
AGCCAGGACGACCGACCTTGTATCTCGAGAACGGTATGTTGTATAGCTCACCTAAATTTTATTTTAATGAACTTTTTCAATGAGACCATTAAAACAATATACCACAAGACCAACCATTCTACTTAAGATTTTCAAGTTGGTCTGTGTCCAGTGTCCACCCAGCCTTACCGGAGAAGTTTCAGTGTAGGCAATTTTATATAAAAAAAAAAATTCCCCCAAAACAAATGGGATACAGGTTTTTGCTTTTTTAAATATTCTCAGCTGTTTTTGAGATACGAGTCCACCCGACTGGGACTATATGGTTACAATGGACACCCTGTATTTATGTAGATTGTTAAATCACTGCGTCTTTACTAGGTACGTATATTGATAAACAATTACCTACGTACGTAAGACATACTTTAAAATAAAATCTGATGCGAGCATGAATTGGAAGCCACCAGATGTTTGAAATGCCATCTACTGCTAATTAACCTATGAGATCATTGCTTTGAAGTTTTCGCAAAGTTTCTTCTCATTTATTCATCCATCACAATGCGAAGTAATCTCGCAATAATGCATCCAAACTTGACCCTTCTAACTGATTAAAAGACCATTAAACTTTCGAATTCCACCCATTCCTCAGATAATAACACTTTTAACACAACTAAAACAATGGAAGAAACTACAATTTTGTTACTATAGAGTAAGTAACAAAACCTAGGATTGAGTGTGGAAGAGTGAACATCGTTGCGTGTCAATCATATTATTTTATTTTTAATAAGTATTCTTTTAACAGTCTAATAAAATAGAACTGAATATCTCTAGAAAGCGCCTTTTTAGGCCTTTCATTATTAATTTTATTGTCTTTACAAGTGCAGTGATAATGGTTTATTTAAGGTGCAAAGTGTAAATTAAATAATTAATTTTTTGTAAATTTATACGAAGTGATACTGAAGTTTGGATTCTCAAGGTCGTGAGTTGCTAGCATTATCTGTTATCTCTCGCATCTATAGGGTGTGGGATAACTTTAACAACACAATAGACAGAGGTACTGCTTAAAACCAAGGTACCTTCTAGTGCAAGGAGCCACAACTTTGGGTTTTCCGTGTAGTAACTATCTTAGCTTTACATAGGCATAATTTATTAATTAATAACGAGCAATTAGGAGAAAGGCACGTTCAGATTTTCTCAAAATCAGTGGCGGATTTAAAAACGGGCAATAATTATACAGTTGCTTTTTTAATCATACTATTAAAGTTTTGTTTGGTGTTTAACAAGTCTGTCATGACTTTATCACTGAGAAGTCCGGGAGGAACATGAATAATTTCGTCAGCACACCTAACTCTAGTAGAAATAGCTCTCACTTGATCTTTCAAACTCCTCGTGGAGACCTAAACATGGAGGATCAAAGTGAAGAAAATGAAGGAGAGGGGACTGAAAGAAATAAGAGAAAACCAACAGAATCGCCTTCAAAGGAAGAAGATAATATTTCAGACTTTCTTGCAACTCTGAATATGATGTTTGACTGCATAGGAAAGCTAGGCAAACACATAGGAGAAACTAAAAACACAAAAACTGAGATAAAACTTAATATAGAAAAAATTACAAACTGCGTCAGTGAAATTAGAGAAAGGGACTTTTTATCGTTGATTAACGAAAACCAGTCCGAAATAAAAACGCTTTCAACAAAAAAACAACAACCAATGTGTCACCGATGTCATGAACATTTAAAAAAAGAGGAAGAACATATAAATATAACAAAAGTTAGAAACATGATCGAGACCTTAAAAGAAGGAAAAGGAAATTTCACAATTGTGAAAGACCTGCTTAAGGAAGAATGGCCAGATGATTTATATATCAAGTCCAGTGTAAAGGTAGGTAATCCACTAGTGCCGAACCAACTACCAGACACGGTCCTATTCCTGAAGTCTAGAGAGAGTAAATCCGGGATTATAGACACAGCCAAAGTGATCCACCCAAGCTTAGAGGAGGTACTTAATAATGATCTGAAAGCTGGAGAGACCAGCTACTTAGAAAATATCTCAAAAACAAAAAAGGGGACGGAATGTCGCAAAAGACTATATCTTATAGCCGGTGAAGAAGTAGAAGAAATGGTTGAGTCTCTGAAAGAACTAATTAACGAATTACTAAAAACTGGAAGCAAAGAAATTGCGGTAGCCGTAATAGAAGAAGATAGGAGACAAGAAATTAGAAAATTGGTAGAACTAGCCACAATCATCACGGACATCAAAGTAGAGTTCTATGTACCAAATACTCAAATAGACAAGACAAAGAAATTTGAAAGACAACCGAGAGATACCGAAGTGTTAATAATCAAACCATCCAGTACGAGTAACATTTCATATGCAGATATGACCAAAACCATGAAGGAAGCAGTAGACCCCAAAGAATTAGGAGTAAATATAAAAAATGTTAAAAAATACAAAGATGACTCTCTGATGATAACTACCAAAAGAGGAGAGGCAGAAAAACTGAAGGCAGAAATACTAGCAAGCCATGGAGCACACTTAACTGTCAATATTCCCAAAGACGACAGAACACTCATGGTTATTGGAATCGACGCTTTGGCAGAAGAAGACGACATAGAAGAAGGTATAATGAAAGCTCTGGGCGTAGAAGACAATACAAATATAACAATAAAATCCTTAAAACAGGCAAGAAATGGAACGCTCATGTCCGAAATAGTGGTACCATCAGAATATTCTATAAAATTGATTCAAATAAAAAGAATAAAAATAGGCTGGACCCTCTGCAGTGTAGAAAAAAAGATGCATATACCCAGATGCTATAACTGTTTGAGAATGGGACATATAGCTAAAAATTGCGCGTCAGAAAAATCGGGAGAAAACAAATGCTTTAATTGCATGGAAACAGGTCACTCATTTGAAACTTGCACTAATTCTAGCGTCTGCCCTCAATGCAACAAAAGCGGTCACAGACCAGATACCATGGCATGCCCGCAATTTCGATCAAGAAGGTACCAAGGGACGAAAAGATTTCAACCATGAAAATCCTTCAAATTAACCTCAATAGATGCAGAAGTGCAACAGAACTACTAAAGAAAACAACACTTGACCTCAATATCGACATATGCCTCATTAGCGAACCCAACATAAATATTGCCAAAGAAGAAAAATGGATAGCATCTGTCAATTATGATTCATGTATATACGTCAATAACAAAAATTTATTTGTAAATAAATCTGAACAGAAGAATGGCTACGTTTATATAAAAACTGCTGAGCACGTTTTCTTTAGTGTATATATATCTCCTAACACGGGGATAATTAATTTTACAGAGGTTATAGACAACATCAACTGTGAGATCCAAGGACTGAGAGAAAAAAACATTGTGATAGGTGGGGATTTCAACGCCAAAGCACAAGAATGGGGTGGCAGACACAACGATAGGCGAGGCAACTTGCTTCTCGAATGGATGGCCTCTGAAAATTTTATATTAATCAATGATGGTAAAATACCAACCTTTTGCAGAAATGATCAACTTTCATATTTAGACGTCACCATGTGCTCAGAGACTGTCGCTGGAACAACGCAGAAATGGAAAGTACTAGACGACATGGAATCGTTGAGCGACCATCGCTACATATACTTCGAAGTAGGCGAAAATTTAGTTGACGAACCTACACCCCCTAGTCGGAGATGGAACATTAAAAAACTAAACAAAGAAAAACTACTGCAAAAATTTAATGACGAGTCATGTTCTATTAATACACCATCAGACCTAATGAGAGCATTAGAAACAGCCTGTGCTTACTCTATGCCACAGCAAAAACCAAGCCATAAAAAGAAAGTATACTGGTGGAACGAAGAAGTAAGAGATGCCCGTAGAAAATGTATAGCTGCAAGAAGAAAATACACAAGAAAGCGCAGATCAGAGCCAGGATCCATCACAGTCACCATACTGCATAAAAACTACTCAGAAGCAAGGAAAAAGCTAGCACACACAATAGAAAAAAGCAAGAAAGATGGGTGGAAAAAAATATGTGACGAACTTGAAGAGGATATCTGGGGAACCGGCTATAAAATAGTCACAAAAAAAATCCCAACCAATAAACCAGCGATACCTTCAGACCTAAAAAACAAAATTTTGGATACACTTTTTCCAAATCACAACCAAACACAATGGAGTGATATCTATGTCGCAATAAATGCAGAAGAGCAGTTCACAGTGGAAGAACTAGTTGAAACATGCATCAAACTGAAAAATAAGAAAGCTCCCGGGGCAGACGGAATCCCCACCGAAGTATTAAAGATTCTGATAATGGAACAACCAAATATTTTCTTGAAAATATTTAATAACTGTCTTGCTGAGGGCTACTTTCCCCGAGAATGGAAAATAGGAAAAGTTGTGCTGCTTCAAAAACCTGGAAAACCTGAAGATACACCCTCATCCTACAGGCCAATTTGCTTACTCAGCACGACAGGAAAAGTCTTGGAGCAACTAATAACGAAAAAATTAAATTACACACTGGAAAGCAACAACAATATATCTCCAAATCAGTTCGGTTTCCGCCCAAAAAAATCAACCACAGATGCTATCAATAAAGTTGTAAATATGGCTAAAAAAGAGCTGAAAAAACCTGCAAAAAAGAGGAAGCTATGTGCAATCATCACAGTGGACGTGAGAAATGCTTTCAACAGCGCTCCATGGAGTAAGATAGTGGAAGCACTCAATAGAAAAAACATTCCCCAATATCTTGTAAGGATCATACAGAGCTACTTTACAGACAGGCGAATAGAAATTCCTGAAAACCATATCAACAGGGGCATGACATCGGGCGTACCCCAGGGGAGCTGCGTCGGGCCGGTGCTCTGGAATGTGCTATATGATGATGTTCTGAAAGTAGCAACACAAGAAGACGTAACACTAATAGCCTACGCCGACGATCTAGCAATCATAGCAATGGCACAATCAGAAGAAAACCTAGAGATAAAAGCAAATATAACACTTCAGCAAATAGCAGACTGGATGCGCTCCACAGGACTCACTCTGGCACCTGAAAAGACCGAAGCAGTTCTTATAATAGGGAAAAAATCGTGTAGACCACTAAACATACAACTCGATGGTAACCAAATCAACATTAAAAACGATATAAAATACCTTGGCGTTATCCTGGATAAGAAGCTCAACTTCCATGCACATCTGCAACACATTATAAAAAAAGCTAGAGTAACAACAGCAAGCTTATCCAGAATACTGCCAAGACAAGGAGGCGCCGGAGAAAACAAAAGAAGAATACTGCAGAACGTGTCCAATTCTGTGATCCTTTATGCAGCACCGGCTTGGTCGTTCATCACGGACAAGATCACATACAGACAAGCATTAATATCGGAACAGAGAAAAATGTCTTTAAGGGTGTGTAGAGCTCACAGAACAACAGCCACTGAAGCAGCCATGGTAGTTGCAAGAACTATCCCCATTGATCTTCTCGTCAAAGAAAGGAAGCAATGCTACACAAAATCGAAAGAAGAAAGAGCTGAAGAACGAATAACAACGATGAATAAGTGGCAAGAAGAATGGAACAAAGTAGAAAGAGGACTATGGACAAGAAGAGTAATACCTATCATAAAGCCTTGGTTTGAGAGAAAGTTTGGTGAAATCAATCAGTATTTAACCCAAGCTCTGACCGGACATGGTAGTTTCAACTACTACCTGTTCAAAATCAAGAAAAAGCCAAATCCGAAATGCTACTTTTGCGAAGAAGATGACACAGCAGAACACACCATATTCCACTGTCCTAGATGGACGACACTTCGAACAGAAACGGAGGAGATGGTCCAAAGAAACCTGACACCAAGCAATCTTGTTACAACAATGCTAGAAAATAAAGGACAATGGGAAAAAGTCAATAATATGATATCTGAAATCATGATGGAGAAGGAGGAGCGTGGTAGAAGAATGGACAATAATAACTAAATAAAAAATAACAAGAGCTTCCTGAAGAAATACTAACATTGTTCCAGGAAATACTAAAGAAGAACGGGGGGGTTTTTAGCGGGTGAGCCGACAGAATTGGTGCCCTTCAAGAGGGGCGACACACCATACCCTGCCGGCGAGTCCCGCATATCCTCCAGCACTAGAGCTTTGCTGAAGGAATCTTATAAGATTTTCCCCCTCAAAAAAAAAAAAAAAAAAAAAAAAAAAATAGAGTAAGTACTTACCAGGCGCGGCCTGTGGGAATTTTTTTTGGGGGTGTCCCACGACTAGATACAAATATTTTAAGGGTAGGTTCAACCCATGGACTATCATTTAAGCTGAAGTTGCAATGGGGCATGTAGCTTCGTTAAAGAGTTATGGCCAAATTCCTGTTTTTCCCATAGGTCAAGAGATCGCTTGGCTTCTTGTACGATTCTGACGAAATCATGGCCATTAGGTAATGTGTGAGTACTTGTACAGCAAGTTAAGAATAATAATTACTTTGTTTGTTGCTGAATCTAAAATTGTTAAAAACTTTTATAAAAAGTTCAACATTTTCCGAAAATTTGATTTTTCTCTTTTTTCCGTTCGTTGAATTTTACAATGGTAAGTTTTTGTACCACTATATATTGAAAAAATACACACTATTACTTTCAATAAAATTAAGGTTCTTTATTTTGCGATTAGGAATCATCATCATCATAGGGTGGGGCTTCATCGTGAACGATGGTAGTCAGACAGTGGAGGAATGACTCAGCACTTCTACCACTGTCTTTACAAGGAGGCTAATTATTTTTCTGTGGTAAAGGGAATTGAAAGTTTTTCAATTTAGTGAAGCATATGGAGATGCTTCAATAAAACATTAGTGAAGCTAAAACTTTCATTGATGATTCACCCCTGGAGGCCGGATAATTCTCTATAACATATTACTGTTCCTTCCACTTCTCTTTGGCTTCTCTTCTTCCTTTCCCTCCCAAGTGATGTTTTTCCTTCCTGACGTAACTCCCCAACCTTACATCTCTTCTCCATTGCCTGAACACTTCCTCCTTCCCAAACTTTATCAGCCACATACAAGGTGTACGTGTTTTTTTTTTTTTTTGAAAATTTCAGCATAAGTTCTAGGGACATTCTAATACTAAAATTATCTCAGACCATTTTTCGAAAAATACCATCTAATGGACATAAAAACAAAATAATAAATCAGTTTTGAATACAAATAGGTATACAAAATGGGAAATTCACTTAATAATTATCATACACAAAGACATGAGAACCATTATCACTTCTTTTCAATAACTTCAATTTTATTTATCAGGTGAAAACTTTATTTTCGAGTGATTTTTTTTAACAACAACAAAAAAATGGGACACCCTGTATAAATATGCTTGTCTTGCATAACATGTTTGCTCGATATACCACCTCAGGGAATGTAAAGGTCGATTGCCCTATGGGACGGTCACGTATTCTAGGGGCACTACGATACTTAGACACAAGGGTAGAAAACATTGCTTCCAGATACCAGATGAACAACCGGGGAAATCCTGGAAGCCATATTAAAATGATAACTGGACATGATCTTGAAACCCATCATACTGTAGAGCAGGATATCTCACATGAATTCATGAGACCATGGTGGAACAAACCAGGGAGAAGTTAGACCAGAGGAGATGGCAGGTTGTCAGGGAGGTAGAGAGACTAGAGGGAGGAAAGAGACATAGACATGGCAGAACACTGTGTGGAGGACCTGGGGATGGTAAGATAAAATAAAATACGAGTGAGGGATTGTAGGAGGAGGTAAGTTACAGTGGGTCAGGCACAGCTGATCTTCCCTTGTCCTTCTCTCTCTGAAATTTCTTTGACTCCTTTCATTTCACTTCTATTTCTTTGTCGTCAACTCTATTACTATTCTATGCTGTCTTTTGTTTTTACATTTCCTTTCTTTTACAACATAAATATTCCTCTTCTATAATTTGCATTTACTTTCCTCGTGTCGCTCTGTTTCCTTACTTTCACCAGCAGGAATATCTCAAGTCTCTATTATTCTGTTGAGATTTGTAAAACGCTGTTTCTGATGTTTCTGTTGTTGTTATTGGCGGTTTTGTTTAGTTGTTAACAAAATCTACAAGTGCCTACCTAGATAATGGCCATGAGATATTTTTTTCATTAAAAAAAGCTAATCACAAAATCGTCATCCAATTCCCTTCGTCCCATCTATTTTTACTCGCATCTGTCTCTTCACAAAATCTTAATCCCAATCAGTAAGCAAGCATAATATTCTCAATGCCACTGCGCCAGCACTTGAGCAGCATTCAAGTGTAGTGGAAAAAGAAAAGTACTTCTTTTCAAATCCCAATTCTAAGGGGAAATGTCAAAAATGTTCGAGAACAGAAAGACAGAGATGGGCGGCTCGTGGTACGAAAGCCATTGAATTAAAATTTGTCTATAGTATGTTCATTGCGCGATGCGGAGATAATTTTGGCAGGTTGAGTTAATACAAATTCTACAACTGGACCATTTCCATAGATACCTATACTCTCCGTTAGTAGAATAAATAAAACTTGTACGAGTAAACGAGTATGAACTGACCTTAGTAAGTCAGTAGCTAGATCGATAAGGCGGCGGAATTGTAACCTGGAGGTCGGTAGTTCAAGTGCCGGTTTCAGCATAGATTTAATACAGCGAATTTGAGTAGTTGTGATATCACAAAAGTGATTAACCCAAAAAGCTCTGTAATTTTTTTACAACAACACAAAGGCAACCAACAATCAAACAGATTTGCAAATTCATATGACCAGTATGGAAGTAATGTCAGTAGTCCACTAGCTTTTCTCATAGAAAAGTCTGAAAAGCACACCAAAACATTCTACTCATGAGCCACCTCAGTTGAATCTGTAAAATAGGAAAGACAGCTAGCTATATGAATTTACACATAATGGCTTTCTTTATTAACTTGGAGTCCCGGCGGGCGAGTACCAGACTTTTCAGAAATGAGAAATCGAAGAAACGTCAAAGTTTACTTTCCAGGCATTTTGGTTTTGCAATTATATTTCATTTCTTTTCGTAATAATTTTCTTTTGCAGTGAACCTACTTTTTTCATTTGTTCATTCAGTAGATAGCATACGTTTAAGTGAAGTAAAATGAGGAAAGTTTTCAAACACTCAAGTTTTTTTCAAAGGTTCTACACCTAGTTATAGTATTAAGTTCAGGCGTATTTGAACTTTGTTCACACTTCAGTGACTTTTCAAAGAAATAATCTCAACTCTCGTTTTGATTTCGTATATTCGAAAGATTTTGTTTATATTTTTATGACGAGAGTTTCATTTACTGAGTCAGCTACTCACTGCTCACATGTACTGCTGAGTCAGCTACTCACTGCTCACATGTACTGCTGAGTCAGCTACTCACTGCTCACATGTACTACTGAGTCAGCTACTCACTGCTCACATGTACTGCTGAGTCAGCTATTCACTGCTCACATGTACTGCTGAGTCAGCTACTCACTGCTCATATGTACTGCTGAGTCAGCTACTCACTGCTCACATGTACTACTGAGTCAGCTACTCACTACTCACATGTACTGCTGAGTCAGATACTCACTTCTCACATGTACTTCAACCGAAGACCTGAGTGTGATATACCTATCCAAATTCTAAGTAAATCATCAGGTATTTCGTACACTATTTCCCTAAACTCAGAACTGCTCAGGTGTGACATGTCTGAATATCTTTTTGATAATATGGGCCTCAATTTTCCAAGGTCGATGAGAAAAGTAAATCCCAAACTCTTATTACCATACATTACTTGTCAACATGTTTACCTACTTCTTAAGTTAGATACCTTCACTCAAAGATCAGATGCAATGATTTCATAGGATGATATCGTACTTAAATTTAAGTTAAAGATCATGTATTATATTCATAGATGGCTTTCAAACATAGTTAGTCTCCCATAAGTCTCACAGTTACATTACTATCTAATACATATAATGCGTGGGAAGTGTTGGGCTTAGTTGTTGCTATATTGCTTCAGCTTTCAGATTTGAATTCCCATCTTCGAAGCCCCTCAAGTCGTAAAAAATACACTGGAGTGATAGCATTTCACTCAGAACAGTTCCATCTGATAGGCATTATTGTTGCATATGCACATTAGAGTCCAGAACAGAGCCGTCTATGCTAAGTAGATGTTTTAATTAAAGGAATATTATAGTTTCCATATGGCTGAGCCTACCAGCTTACTACGGAAAGGGTGGTGGGTTCATAACAATCGAGAAGCGTGAATTTATATTTTAGATTTAGAGTGTAAGGACTGTAGGGAAAGACAAAACGTCTCCTATATGTTTCGTCGAAATACGTTCAGTAGTTTCTGAGCCTAGCGTGTTACAAGGAATGCGTTTAACAGACCGACACACAGACACAATGATTTTGTGTCTGTGTGTCAGAATTTGCTCAGAAGGTTATGAAAAGTTCAGAAATATGAAGATTTTTTTTTGAAAAACGAACGCAATACTTTCCCTATTTATAATAATAGTAATGGGCACGTAAGTAAAATAAAAAAAAAATATGAGAAAGCCATGCGCTGTTCTAACTTTCTTGAAAGTGCACAAAAGCTGGAGCTCATAAACCACCGTGCTCTCAAATAGCTAGAATAGTTTCTAAGGTCGAAACCCAAGCCACCCAGGGCAAGGCTTGAGATGTGACTTGGAGAGAGCAAATTACAGAAAGAGTTTTATTGTTCCCACCGGTGATTACGATGACGTAACAAACACAGGATTGTGACAACAATGAACATTACGATTAATTATGGCCCTGTGTAGCAGTAATATTACCGTTAATTATGCCCTCGTGCAGGTCATTGAGTTGGATTTATTATTAGTAGTAGTAGTAGTCATGGGACCAAGCCTTTGGATTAGGAGAGGAATGCAAAAGATATTGCAAGGTCTTTCTAAAAGTGTGAATGAAATGGTAGATTAGCCTAATTGTAAGGAACTGGACTGCTTGTCACCCAGCTGGATGACTAGATGGCAACATGTCCTATGACCTACTGATGCTTGCTTATAAAACATATTTCATTATATGATGGTCCACTTCTCATATGAATGACATCGATTGTCCTCAGAACATGACGGATTTCAATTTTCAATGAAAGTGCGATTAGACACATGTAAGCGACACACGCATTGAACTGTTCCATTAAGCTCATAATGGATTATGATACCTATACTAGGCAGAACGGTGACAGCACCGGTTTCCACTCCCCAGGTATGATCTCACAACTTCCGGTGCAATCACAATAAACAATTAGCCCGATGCATTGCGATGGGTAACGGTGCCAAGTATCCGACGGGATGCAGCCCAGATGTACTGCACTCGTCATAAGTGAGCGGATCATGGAATTATCATAATTATATGGGAACGGGGCTCCGTATATCATGTCGGTAATGGTCTATTATTGCAATGGTCTACCTTCAGGGTCGCCATGTGGAGGGACACGAGCAAGGTGTGGAGTGGAGTGGAATAGTGGATGCTGAATTGCTGATACTATAGGTGACATGAAGATTAGATGGACTCTCCATGTAGAGAGAACATACTCGTAGAATGGGAAAGCAACAAAACACGATAGAGGTATAATAATCATATTATTTGTAATCCAATGCTAACAAATTTTAAATGTTTTCTCAAATCATAGAATTTTGTAGAGAAAAACTCTTATTGGACCTAATATATGTCAAATGAGTGGTTTCACAGAACACCAGATACCTAATATACGTCGTATTGTAGGTACATGTTATTAGGTAACAATAAGTATAACATGTATGTTGTTCACTAGTAGAAATCCAAGTGTGAAGCGCTTGTATTTTTACTTGTCATCTTATTTACTATTTGTTGAGTAAGCGCACTTAGCATTGAACGCACAGTGACCTGGGTTCGATACCCGGCGGGGCAGAAATTTCTTTTCTGTACTTGGATGTTCGGGGTCCACTCATACCTCGTGAGGAAAAATGAGTAGCTGCTTTGTGATGTGAGCAGCGACCACGACCATAGGCGAAATTATGGGTAAAACAAGATAATATATTGTACATTAAATGGTACAAAGTCCCAAGTTATCATATTTGTGTTAATTGCACTTTCGTGATATCAAAACTACTCAAACTCACTTTACTAAAATTACGCTAAAACCAGGACTTGAACCACCGACCTCCAGGTTACAAGTCCGCCACCTTATCGATGAAGCTACTGAAATCGGTATTATTATTGTTTCATTCAATAAATTCAATACTTCAGTACAAAATAAAAAAAATCGCTCACTGCCAAAACATGCAAGTATTTCCCATCCGTTAAAATCGTTTAAAAGATTCCTCTCACTCCTTGTTGAAACAAGAGAACTCCAAACAGTCTTCAAGTTCTTTCTGATTTCTGATATAACGGAGGGCCGGATGGATGCACATTGTACACTTTGTAGTAAATCCTGCCTGCTTTTTCTTCACATAATTGCCCTCATTACCTAACATCTCTTCCACCATTGTAACCTGAGTGTGACAATCAGGTGACATCCCTCACATGGGTAATTATACTAGACACAACTGCAAAGTACCTATGCATATGTATAAATACCTTTGTATAGATAACATAATATACATATGTACTTGGTAACTATTAGAATTTACAGTCCCAATAGCTATTGTTTATTACTTCCTTTCTAATTTTCAATACATTGAGAATCGAGTAGGCTCTCTGATGTCATCCTCAGAGGCGTCTGTGTGTCTAACTTTGAACAGTGATGTCAGTTGTTGTTACAAAGCAGACCTACATCGATAGTCCCGACATACAAGGACTATCAATGTATGGTTTTAAGATATTTGGGCCAATGAAGATTATGGAAAAAGCTTTTGGTCAATATGTAGCTTTTTTAAGTAGTCCACCCGAAAAACTTACCTTTATTCTTTCGAAATACACTATTATTTATTAAGACAAGATCTGATGTAAACAATAGACATACTCATTTGAAAATATGTAAACAATGCCAGGACATAAGAAAATTGAGCCACACCAAGAAATCTCTTGCTCCAAAAGATACTTGTTTGACATACATACAAGTACAACTGTTAGTCCCAGCTTTTGTCCCTAGTCCAAAATAATATTAGGATCTTTATTTAGACTCCGTTTGATCTTGTTCTCAATTGTGTCCAGACTTATTGTGCAGTACCGCGTTGCTTGAAAAACAATAAACTGATATTATCTGCACCGGTTGTTCCATTTCCTCATTCTTCTAGAAATCAAGCAAAACGCTAGTTTTGCAACGCCAAGATAAACAAAACGAGCGTGCTATACTTACGCTAAACCGAGTTCGTATGTATTTTCTTTTGTAATTTTGACCTTCTTAAATAAAACTTCTTAATCTTTTTTCTTCATATTCGTGTTTTCCTCGTCGAATAGAAGATGACTACTTTTTATTTGACCTTTTTCTGACACCCCTAACCGCTTTTACGAGCACCCCCAAAATTAGTAAAAGATTCATACTTTATTTTTTTTTTATTTTTTTTTTTTTTTTCCGCATTCGACTTACCACGGGCATATGGTTCAAGTTAAAATTATGACATTTTGGTTATGGGTTCTTCATGCTTGCAGCTCGAGGTTTTAACAAAAAAAAAAACTTCCGCGGTCACTCGGCGGCGCTTTGGCGGTATTGCCTGTATCTCAAATGCGGCTGATAATAGAAAGCTGAAACTTTGTATGTTTACTATTTGACCAATTTACAGCTTTTTTTATTTTGTGTATTTTTTTTATAACTATAACCATTTATGAGTTATAACATTTTTTGTTGATTTTTGACGTTCACCGACTTTTCTTCACGTAATCACATGTATCGCTATTAAGGCTTTATTCTATCGAGCTGAAACTTTCAGAACATATTCCTGAGTCTTGTCAGATGATTCCTCGTCAGAATAGCCGTCTTCAAAAAATGTACGGTTTTTGAGTTATAAGCTCCTTAAGTCATTGGTAGCGCACAATATAATTTCGATTAGAGTACCTATGTTCTCCGAGTATCAGAGCTCAGGGATTCCTCAAATGAAATATACGTAATGGCTGTGTTTGCTGCCTTTCTTTCTTCGATCTTTTTTAGGTTATTTGGTCTTATAGATGAATGTATTTTTCTTCGTCTAGCTTTTTTTAAAGATATGAGTGAGATTATTCAATAAAATATCTAATATCTTTAACAATATCATATTGAAAATACCTACTTGATCTAATGCACATAATAATTATGTATGATTTTATTTGTGGTGAAGCCCAAGGCCTCTTCACAATTTTTTGTGGGTAGCGCTGCATTACTAAGAGCCTCCTTCACATTTCGAATTATTCTATTACATTAATTTCTTTTTACTCTGGTAATGCCGCCACTGGTCGTTACTCATACAAGTAACTACACATTTTTCCTCACGAGGTATAAGTGGACCCCAAACATCCAAGTACAGAGCAGAAAAATTCCTGCCCCGCTGGGAATCGAACCCAGGTCACCATGTGTGCAATGCCTAGCGCGCTAACTCACTCTGCCACGGTGACTACTTAATGTACATAATATAATTTGTAATGTATAAAAAACTAAAACAATTAGGTATAGAGTACTAAATTAAAATAATGTACGATGTACGAGGCTATAAAAAAAAAAACACACACACAACGAGTATTTACTTGTTAAGGTCATCGTAAGTTTTAGTATTTTGAAAATATGTAGGCCTGCAAGCCGAGATTCGGCGATTTGAGTTTTGTTTGACAATATCGCATCAACCATACGGAAAATTCAGATCCTCGGAGAATTGAGATCCTCCCTAAGCAATCTAAGCATGCATACATAACACACATACATAACGGGAATAGTTAATGTAAAAACAATTTCACGAAATTTCGTTGTTACGCATTTGATTTCTGAGAATTACCGATCCATAAAAATGCTTGACTTTACATAACTAAACACAAGAGAAGGGTAAACAAATCATAAAAGATTATTCCAATCGGTATCTGTGTAGTACCTACTTTTTTGCGAAAAAACCAAAAGAGAACTGGTTTTCTCTTGTTGTTTCATTGACCGATGATACTATAGTATATCCATTTCATTATGATAGTTGAGAATCATCACGACAAAATACGAGAACCAATCAGATTCCAGAATATCTTACAATGTTGCAGTCCTAAAAATATCTATTTTCAGTACACTCTCTCACTCGTTGCGATTAAAAGGAGCTCTACTATACAAAGGTCGGAAGGGTACGTTTGGTGCAGGTAATATTTAAAAGTTTTCGCAAATGTTTGACTTGGTTCACAGTGCATGGATTACATAATAAATATAATATTTACTTCTTCATTTTTCTACTGTTTATATTTAGATTGTTTTATAAACATGTAGCTACCTACTACCTAAATAATTAATCTGGTTATGATCAGTAGATCAGTCAGTTCTCACTTGTATTTGATATGAGGATTGGGCTAATAGCTTTATCCCTCTTATGGAGTAGGTAAATCATTTTTGTACGTATTATTTTTATTAAAAAAAAAAAAAAATGTAGTTTGGTTTTATTATTAATTTATAGGTAAATGAAAAAATAGTAGTCAAACCTATTAGGAAAAATACAAATGAATCACTTCGGTGAAAATCAATGGTTGGGGAAATACACGCAAAATCATGCTGGTATTATTTAGTATTTTAATAATAAAAATCACAATAAAAATCATCATACCTATATGTACTGCATCACATAATATTATTACCTAGGTACTTGGTTATCGATCAGAAATTTATGATTTTGAATGTTTGAATCTACATAATATGTAGATACATATATATTGTATCAACCTTAAGGTTGAAAGAAAATGTACAAGGAAGTATTGTGCAATGCACCTTCCTGCACTTAAGATTCTTTACTTCTGTAGTCTTTGCAGTTTTGGCAACCCTGCCTACGATTTTAATAAGTCATAGCTATGTTGAAAGCATTTTTTTAATTTTTGAAACTTGCCAAGATTTTTAATGTGAACTTTTAGCGTTGGTAAATCGTAGATTCATGGGAAATGTCATGTCCAATCCTCAGTTTGATTTCTGTGCTTGAGACTTCTTTCTGGGCAAATGATTTCCAGTTTAGGAGAACTTGGCATTCATTTGATATCAGTTCCTTTTTAGAAATATTTTAAGGTAATTAATTATATTTGAAGGATTCTAATTTTCTTGGCGTCTTTTGCACACGAAGTGTATTTTTGGGGGATAGAAAGAACAACACAAACACTTCTTATGCGAGCTACTCGACTGTTCAGTCAACAATCCAAGAGATTCATTTTAGATTAAGATTCAACAATGTTGGAAAATGTAAATCTTATTGTACTCCAATTATAACTATGACGTTGAAAATGGATTTATATGTATGTATAATTAAGTATAAATACATAGAACTAGTACATCAGTTTAGTATAATAACTGGATAACATCATAACACTAGATCATGGAAATCGTAGGTATTTTTTTACTGTGTGATATTTTAAAATTATTTAAATATCTTCTATTATTATTTATTAATGACATAAAATACGACATTCTTCTTATTTATTTAATGAAATTTCAAATATTCTTCTACTTGTTCATAATACTGATCATTCATCACAACTCACAACGCATGTCATGATACTTGTTCCGTTAAAAATATAGTGTACCAATAAATTTACGTAATTTTCTATTTTTGGGACATTATGTAGGAAATTCTAAACAATTGTAAATTTATGGGTACACTATCTCCTCTCTCCGTTACAATATACCAGACTCAAAAATGTATTCCTAACCTAATTTTGTGTAAGTGTAAACATTAAAACAAGGAATGTGATGATGAGCAAATCCGATGAATGATAGAGGCGAATCTGGGGGAGATGTTTTTCGCAACTATCCCTTATTACCCTTTTGAATTATTGCAACCAAAGCTAGCTAGAATATACACCACATAACGTCTTTCACTGAATTTCACTACAGACAATCCGTAGAAATTATATTGGATCTTACAGTAACCCCAAAAAAATAAAAACATGATAAAATATGATTTAATCAGTTAAAAGTTTTATAATTCAAAATTCATAGGACACAATAGAAATATTCTTGTTTCTAAATATGTATTGCAATTAAAAAATGAATACCTGTACCTATTACTTGAAATTGAAATACCATTTCAGAAAAATCTTTACGTATTTACAAAATATTAGGTACTGAAGCTACGGAAATAATTAAAAATTTCAAAACCTTCAACAAATTTAGATTAGAATTTCATGTTACCTGTTCAATACCAGAATTTCACAGGGCTCACAAGAGTCACAAGTCAGAAAACAGCAGGTCCTCCACTGAGGATTGAAAATATGCCTGCAATATTTTCCACTTCATTGAAACATTCCGGTGAATTACTCAACACATATTCAGTTTATTGTAAGAATCGTTCGGCTGAGCAAATAGTTAGAAATAGAAACTCGGATATGGAGAAGAAATCAGATTATTGTTGAGGCACATTTTGGGATATTTGTATGAGTGTTAGTATTTTTGGGCGAAGACTTGAGAGTTTTATGGTGATAATCAAAATAGTGTTCTTTTTCGGATTGATATATTATTAGGTTTTTAGGTTGAAGGAATTAGCATCCAAATTTCCAGTCCTTATGTTTCTTTATCACGAAATAGAAGAGAAGGTCTCTCTTTTATTACCATCATTAGTAAGGACTCATACGTAAGATTGGACACATTTTACTACCCACACGTTATTTATTGTCGGTGTGAAGTTCTAAAGACTTGAGAACTTTGTTTTATCTCCTTAAAGTGGGTCTCCAGGATAAATCGACAAATCTGACAGTAAAATAAATACATATTAATACGAGAAATAATTCAAGAACGAAAAATATGTTAAGAAACTAGTTAACAGCGAGAATACGGACAAAATGTTTTGTTCACTTATGAATTTGAAATATGTTATGAACGTATAGAGTAGGTACAAAATGATTACTAAGAATGTAAGGAATATACCCTTAAAATTTCAGCTTGATTGTACCAAAATGACGAAAATAAATTATGATCCAAAACCTAGTCTAGCTCCAGTTTGCTTAACATGGTGTCTTTTTATAATTGTACATTGATAGCAAAACCTCAAGAACGGTAAGTCGTAGATCGATGAAATTTGGCACTTAGCTGTGCAGGGCGTTAAAAGTACGGACCCGGAACTATTTCATGAAAATCCGAAATTCTCTTTTTTTTTGGTTTTATGTCTTGAGAAAAAATAAAAATTCAAATACCTCGTAAACCATCAAAGTTATTGATAATAAATAATTAATAGTTTATTTCTTCCTACGAACAAAACCCTAAAAATGTAGAATTGAATCTAGCCAGGTGTAATAAACATTATTAATTGAAAGTAATTGACCTAAATATGAAAATAGAATAATTATAATTGGTAAAATAAAATGTTCACCAAGGATGGCCACAATTCAACACTTTCCATTCAGCGGAAAGAAGATCAAAACCATCAAGATGGAAAATTCATTCCTGCATGCCTGAGAAAACGGACCAATAAACCGTTTTGTGTTTAAAAATGCATGAGGGCGAGTCTTAATTATACAAGAATACGACGGGAGGAAAAATGGGAGGGGGAGGCAGAGAAATAGAGAATAGGAGAAAAAGAGAGGAAGGGAATGATTGCTGCACTGTATGAAATATCCAAATCATGCTTGAACCCCTGAGCTCAAGAATGAAGAGTAAAGGAGAGGAATAAAGTAGAGGGAAGTAGGCGTGCGAAGAAGAAAAGGATAGAGGTATTAAATATTGAAGAGTGAGGGAAAGAAATAGGAGGAGCTAGGGAGGGAGAAGTATTTAATGATCTTTCACCGGATTTAATTATTCATTCTCCAGTGAGTTTAAATGAAATTATGAAGATTAAGGAAAGAAAATTCAGCTGGAAATCAGAAGAGCGAGAACTGGAGGGAGAGAGTCAGGAAAGTGTTTGAACTGAGGGTGAGAAAGAAAGAGAAATAAGTTACTAGGGACAGAGAAATAGGTGGAAGAATTGAAATCGAGAGAGAGAAACAGAAAGTAAAGACGAAAGCCAAGAGAAGAGAAATAAACTGAAACGAAAAAGATACCAAAGAAAAAGATGGTCTACAGTGTCTACACTGTATAGGTAGGTATACAGGGTCCGTCAAAAAAAGAAGAAGCTATAGACCTACTGTAGACTCATGTAGTCTGTGTTGTAGCTTGTCCATCCTTTTGTATTACTCCCCTCTGATGGGGGAGAAGTTGCCCATTTATGTAGGTGCTTGGTCAACACGAGCGCACTGAATGGTATCCCTAACAAACAATATTATCAACGAATTTTGAATACAATTTTTTTGTCGGCTCTAGGTAAAACGATCTTCCTCATAAAATCTTCCAACGTTTCTACCTATAGTCCTGACTACACCGTCTGCACCTACCTCAGGTCCTTCAGTATACTACACCTACCTTCAGTGTAAATGGCTGCTGATTCCACCGTTTCTTAAGTTTTCTGCCATCGTGTGAAATGTTTTTAGTAATGTCTAAAGATAATGAGTTTGTTTCACTTTCTACGTCCAAATATTGCAAGAAATTATTAACAATAATCAAAAATATTTTTCAAGTGCTTCTATTGAAGATAGAAATAAATTTCAAGTACTCTCCATTGATGGTATTTAGCAGAACATCATATTGTGAAGGGTTTACGTCATTAATTTTCTTTACTTCGAATAAACAGGCAATTTTAGAAATTATTAATATCCAAATAGAAATAAATAACGTACATAACTTTCAAGGCTGATTAGACTAAGTTCCCATGGGATTAGCTTGATTAGCCGTGAGAACATTCCGCCGAGTTCGGAATAAGTACCTATTATTTTCTATTCTAAAGTGTGTTACCGACAGTAATAATAATAATAATAAAATCGCCTTTTTTATACTCCCCGATAAGGACTATTAAAGTCCCATTATTCCAGCAGTAAGCCCAAGACATATTATTTTGTGGTAAAAATCCCAAATGGGAGGATAACTTGTCATGTCACGGCTGGGTTTCGAACCCACGACATCTGGAACTTCTGGATTCATAGAGTGCCGCCACTGAGCTACCGGGACAGAAGCTAAAATTAAATATAAAAAAATTAGACCTCAAAAATATTTTATTTTATAAAAGTAAAGAATATCTTTCGGTACTCCAGTGTTGAGTTGTTGATCTAGCTGATCTAGCACGTCATAAGGACGACAAATCCATCGTTTCCCTCTCCTCTTATCATAGCCACATTCCTGCTCAATTCTACTGATTGTAAACGAGCCATTAACAATGTTTTTCTTACAGGAACCTCCGCTAGACCACTGCTAGGAGCCCTACGCCCCTACTACTACACATTGTCACTCTGTGTTAGGTAACATACGAGTAACACGCTACAGGTACAGTGAGCCCACATGTCAGCGTGGAGAGCTGAAATTTTATTACCTGGGTGAAAAATAGAATTAAAGAGATGGCTGAAATGTAGAACGGAAAAAGAACTGAAAACCAGGCGTTCCCAAAGTGTGAAGACTTGGCACACAAGATTGGATTTATTGGTGGAATAAATATGACGGGTAAATAAATCGGAGAAATCCGAGAAATCGCACGGATTCTTCGGAACAAATTCCATTCCATTATCTGGCCGACGTTTATGTCCAAAAATCTCCTCTACAGATCGAATAAGAACTGACAAGAAGAATATTTTTACAGGGAAGATGTAGCATAATGACGCTAAATTTTCCAAGGGATATTTTCCACCACTGAATATCTAACTCTAAGAACCCCATGGATAACATACGAGTATTGTGGAACGGGTTCGACACAAGTTTTGAGGGGCGGAAGAGCTCCATTATCGCATGTAATTATTTCCATCAAAGTAAACACGCATCTGGCCTTACATAAACCATCTCTACCAATCATATTCTTTTTAATAGAAATTAGAAAGGCACTTTATGAGTCTACATCTCCCTGAAATATTACATTAGACACTTTTGCTCTCTCTTTGAGCGTGTTTTAACTAGTCACTACTTTCAATCGTTTAAACCAAATTTCGAGTTTTCCATGGTTTAAAGGTTAGTACATTTTAGAGGACTTTTAGTGGTGCGACTATTTCGCTGATAAAATAAAAAGAGATGGCTCTAGGACAAGGGAAATTGTAAGAGGACAAATATTCACAGTGTGGTTAGACTTTGGTAATGAAACTAACTTTACTTTTATAGAAAAAGTGAGTTTTAAAGTTTTGAGTGGAGTTCGAAAAAGATTTGCACACTTCAGTTCTAATGTTAGTGTCAATAAAGCAGCTTGAATAGGTGACTAGGTGTCCTGAAAACTTCTTAGAAATGCAGTTTCCCAATGTCATAGAGTAGATGAAATACATTAAACTACATAATTATGATATTTCTACTATTACTTCCGATGATTTCTAATATTAGCGTTTTGTATAGTAAATTTGTATATTTATTGAATAATTTATGGTTGAACTCCATATAAAACAACTTTGAAGTGAATCGGTTCAGAAGTTTTGGATGTACAAGTAATTTAGTATAAATCCATAATTGGCAGTGTATTTTTATTTCACATTGATGGCAATCAGCACAATTAGCATACCAACTATTATCAGCATAATATCCAAGTCTCTATTCAATTCCTTGATAACGGAAAAATTCTTTGAAGAACCTTAAATAATATTACACTTAAAAAAAACTACAAATCTAAGAAAATATGTGCGGTTCTAAAAGCAATAAAAGATTCGACAGATTTGGCACACTTCGGAGCAGATGTGCAGCATGCAGTAGGAGAGGGTATGGTGAATTGTGAGATAAGTAAGGGTTGCACGAAATGTGGAGCAAAAGTGGAATTTTCAAACTCAATTACCAGAGAAAATTTTAATGTTTTTACACAAAAATGAGAAAGAAATCATTGTGGTTTTATTACACTCCTCACTACGGCTCTTGACGTACTGATGAGCTTCCATGACAAAGTCTGATGATTCCATGACTTGCCGGACGAGAATACGGCGTTCTAAGGACCCGGAGTCCTGAACATTCTCTTCAAGTAGAGACAAAACCTTGGAACTGATCCAACTGCTGTTGGCTGTTGTTCTCACTTGGAATCTGTTTCTTCAGAAAAAATGAACATGACCAACGCTTAAAGGAAGAGAAAACGTTATACCTAGATAGGGAGATGGCTAACAGATGTTTTCATTGACATTCGACGGCTATTTTTACCTCGCTATCCTTTTCCTAAATCTGGGTCAGGTTTCAGCCGCCCTCTAGTAATACCTCACACAATCTCTATCTTAAAATAACCAACATTTACGATCGCTCAAATGAAAACATTAAATTCATCACAGATATTGTGAAAATGCTTACTGTAAATCTGTTTCTCTAACAAACGATTTGCTGTCCCCATTACTTGTGTTTCAGAGCTCTATTTGAAATTTGGAAAAAGAAGGTAAATATTTGTCTTCTCGCAAACACAATGGTTAATAGGGGTCGTGCCATTTGTCACAAGTTTTATCACCATCATTGTTGCAGGTTTCATACAAATTATTATTGTTGGATTTACAGGTTTGATAGAATGTTCACTACACGCTGAAAAAGGATTTTTTAAAAAGTTTGTATAAAAACCATTCGCATAAAAACTATAGTAATTTAGCATATTTTATGCTAAAAAAAATCAATTTTTTCGCGTTTATACATAATTTTAGCATAATTTACACAAAAAGAGCCGTTCGTATAAAAATGGCTTTAGCATAAAAGTTTTTTATACTAAAATTAGCTTAATTTTATACAACAGGTTTTAATGACGTCATCTCATGTATGCTAACAGTGCCACATGTATGCTAAGAGAAGCTTTTTATGCGGAACATGTATAGTGAAGTTCGTATAATTTCATGCTAACAAAATCTTAACATAAAATAACTGTTTTCTTAGGGTAGCATAAATACTTTAGCATGAATTATATGCTAAACTAGTCCAGCTCCCGCATGAATGAGTACCCGGGTTCGAACCCTGACGGGGGCAATAATTTGCAACCGTGATGGTTTGGTTACTGTTTAAGTTACTGACGAGGGTTCTACATTTAGCTGGGGATACTACAATACGTATTATATTATAATGTGATATACCTTTACAAAAAATTAATCATATAGAAACCTTGATAATATTTTCAAATGTGTTTCGCCCATGTTAAATAATCCTTAAACGTAATTCCCGGGAATATTATCTAATACCTATATTATTCTTAGCTTTTGTGTTGTAATTACTCAAACAGATTCCGTGGGAAACACATTAATATACCTTTAAACCTACCTGTTATACCTACCTGAGCGTTGCGTAGCTTATATAAATAAATGAAATAGTGCTATGGGCTAGACTCGAGAAATGGACTCTGAAATCTATTAATATTAGGTAATAATACACAATGGAAGGATTTTAGAGGCAAAGGTTAAAGGTATATTTAACGGTGATGAGGCTTTCGGAAATTTAAAGCATATATACCTATATTATGTTATGTATAACCACACCACTCATATTGACCAGCCGGCGACGTATCAATTGGGTCAATAATGGAGAGAGGTCATCCTCTGTTTTTGCATGGATCGCAGGTATACGAGTGAAAGAACCTTTTTTAATGACATTTGGAACATTTGAACTGAACTTCGAAACGGCTACGTATGAGTTCGGTGCGGAAAATAAAAAAATGTATGAGTTCGGTGCCGCCTAAAAAAGGTCATGTATGAATTCGGTGCCGCCTAAAAAAGGTCATGTATGAATTCGGTGCCCTGGTACTTGCCCTGATGATCAGGTAATTATAGTATTTTTTCCTTATAGGCATGGCCTTCAATTAATAAACCGAGGCATGGCCTTCATTGTATTTTACCTAACCCTACTATAAAACCAAGGCATGGCCTTCATTGTATTTTACCTAACCCTACTATAAACCCAAGGCATGGCCTTCGTTGTATTTTACCTAACCCTACTATAAACCCAAGGCATGGCCTTCATTGTATTTTACCTAACCCTACTATAAACCCAAGGCATGGCCTTCATTGTATTTTACCTAACCCTACTATAAACCCAAGGCATGGCCTTCATTGTATTTTACCTAACCCTACTATTAACCCTAGGCATGGCCTTCAAGGAGGAAATGGACAGCCTTGCTGAATGTAACTCTCTACAACATAATCTACTAACTTAATAACAGCAGGATGACTGTTAACAAGCAACAGAGGACATTATAAAAAAACAATCAATTTATAAGTCATTAGGACCGCACCGAACTCATACATCACCTTTTTTCGGCGGCACCGAATTCATACGTGCGAAAAAGGTGCGGGTAATCTTCGCACCGAACTCACCTATTGCCTTCGAAACACCTATGTGGAGTATAAAGTATTGTGTGTACAATTCATATACCTGATGTTAATATACGACGGGACCAGCTCCCACAGCACATGGCTCAGTGGTCTTTGCACTCGTTAGACCCGGGCTCGAATCCCGGCGGAGACAATAATTTGTCAACATGGGTTTGGATGTTTTCGGGACCCATTCAGCCTCGTAACGACAATCTATCTATGGAGGTATTGTCCATAGCGACTTGTCCTCAGCAATTACAGAAAAGATGGATTATAATTAGATTTGGATTTACTGGAAAAAATCCTACAATGCTGTAGTGAGCACCTATATGAGCACCTATATACCTACAAATTATTAGTGGCCACCTGAATTGGGGAAAAATGATCAACTCAACTTACGGGAGTTCTGCAGCAAAAATGAATGATCTGAGAGCAAAATGTTCGAGAGTAAAATGTTATAAAAATTACCTGAATTACTAAAGACAATTGTTAAACTTTTAACTTTTCATACCAATTTCACAAAAAACCACTTTTTTGCCCAAATATTTTTCATTTGTACTGTGTGTGTGTCTGTGTATGTATGTGTGTGTGTGTTTGTGTGTACTGTGTGTGTGTGTACTGTGTGTGTGTGTATGTATGTGTGTGTGTACTGTGTGTGTGTGTATGTATGTGTATTTGTGTATGTATGTGTGTGTGTGTGTTTGTGTGTACTGCGTGTGTGTATGTATGTGTGTGTACTGTGTGTGTGTACTGTGTGTGTGTAATGTGTGTGTGTGTATGTGTGTGTGTGTGTGTGTGTGTGTGTGTGTGTGTGTTTTACGATCCTGAACATAACAGTATCGATGCACACACATAAAGTTATACAAATGAAATATTTGAAGACATAACTTCAAGCCAAATTGGTACACCGCTCGTGCTTAACATAATCTCGGTCGCATGAACCATGCATTTTTCGTACAAAAAGGCACTTTATACTTATTTCCGCATACTTTTTATGTCAACGCAAAATGTTTGCATAAAGTTATACATACAGGAAATTTGAAGACATAACTTCAAGCCAAATTGGTACACCGCTCGTGCTTAACATAATCTCGGTCGCATAAACCATGCATTTTTCGTACAAAAAGGCACTTTACACCTATTTCCGCATACTTTTTATGTCAACGCAAAATGTTTGCATAAAGTTATACATACAGGAAATTTGAAGACATAACTTCAAGCCAAATTGGTACATGGCTCATGCTTAACATAAACTTGGTGGCATGAACCATGCATTTTTCGTACAAAAAGGCACTTTATACTTAATTCTGCATGCTTTTTATGTCAACGCAAAATGTTTGCATAGAGTTATACATACAGGAAAATTGAAGACATAACTTCAAGCCAAATTCGTATACCTCACAGTCTTAGCATAACTGCTATGCTAAACTATTAGCATAAACCATACGTGTTTTGCATATAAAGTAATTGTATGCTACTTTACGCATGCATTTCATGCCAATGAGGGCTGTTCGTATAAAACTATACAAACATAAAAATAAGAGCTATAGATTCATGCTAATTTAACATGATTGACATTCTTCGTATAGACTTATGTAAAGTCTGCATAATTTTTAGCATAGAAATAGGGCGGTTTGTATGGTTTCATGCTAAGGTTTTATGTTTCCAATAAAGATAGTTGTGTTCGGTTCGATCATTTCTTTTTAAGTGTGACAAGGCAAGGTTGTATTAAATACGTTCGTAATGTCAGTGAGCGAATTTTTGGGAGATGATCTAGGTGAAAGAGAGGGACAGTCTACTAAAAAGTGTAAAATGAAATAGCCTAATGATAAAATTAAAACCTTGCTTGAGTTTACAGAAATTACACATTAATTTAAATTTTACCTACCTATTCTAAAAAAATGTACCCAGTTTCTTATTGTTCACAAAGTATCTTAGTTACCTAAAATATTTAGACTTCATGAGAATACGGGACCTAATCATAGAACAGTTTCCTTTTGAACAAGAAACCTCCACGATCTGGTTCAAATTGTACCGTTCCAATGACAGCGACAATGATCTGCCTGAAGCATTTTCTTCAAAGAAAGATAAGTCTTACCGAAGCTCCACGTCCGGCTTGCTGTATGAAATCTGGCGAACTCTCAGAAATAAAGGAAAGAAGGAAGGTGTCATCGAGTTCAAGAAGCGAAGGCCAAGTCAGAACCGGGAAAACCAAGAGCAGGAGGACTCGGAGTTGAACAAAAGCATTGCAACAGACACATTCAATATCGTAGGTATGTATATACTTAAACTAAAAATAGATAACTTATGACAGACCTCAGTAGCCTGATCAATAAGGCGACGGACTTGTAACCTGGAGGTCGGTGGTTCGAGTACCAGGTTAAGCATATATTTGGTAAAGCGAGTTTGGGTAGTTGTGATCAAAATAGTGATTAGTACAAATATCTTAAAAAAAAGGTATAAATAAAATAATTTTGTAGCTCAGATGTGGGGCTACGTGACTTTTTTTATAACATGTGTTGTTTTGTTTTCAGAAAACACCGTAGTTCAAAACTATCTGCAATGGTTGGAGACTGCTACTCCAAGTGATTCCTTCGAGACTATCAAACTCCGTTGGGAGGATACATCAAGGGACAGACTCCAATGTTTGCAGGCGGGCAATGAAAAATTTCAATCAATCATCCAGTACTTCAACACATATCGTATTCTGCGGGATCCTGAAAGAGGACCTGTGTTGGTAAGTTATTTCTTTTTTGATTTTTGATATTATATGAAATTACATTTTTACAATAAGTCCTTAATATTAACTTGAATACTGAATAGATAATTATTATTTACTGACATACGAGTAACATGCCCTAAACAACCCACACTAAGAAAATCGGTGATTTTCTTGTTATGTGGTATAGTACTATTTTTCTCACTTTATTTTACTTTCAATTCTATTTCTCTCTCTCTCTCTCTCTTCCTTTCTTTCTCTCTTTCTTTCGTTTATTTTTCATTTTCTATTCATTTTTTATTTATTTCGATCTCACTTCCTTTTCTCATTCTTTATCTCTTTTTCTTTCTCTTGACTATCAATGATAGTTGATTATTTATCTCGTGTGTTCTTCTCTGTTCTAGATAAACATGGACTTTGACATATTGCATCCTGGAAGAACAACGTGTTTGATTGAAGGTCTTCTCCATCACAGGGACAAGATCATCACCCTAGCAAAAGCCGTGAAGGAGAGGGCCTCGGACTGCGCAGTGTCTGCTATTGCTGCCCTACCTCACATCAGTTCCCGCCACAAAAAAGGTGAAGTGTCACTCTTGGAAACCATCAAGGTCTGAAGTTTGCGAGGGATTCATAATGCATGTGTCCAGTCCTTCTAACATTGAAACCTGCAGGGTGAGTCGGATCGAAAAATTGACTAAAATGTACAGACCTAAAATGTATGTAGGTGATTTTAAAAATCCAACCAATGTTTATTGTGTTGTGGATGACATTTTACAACCTCAAAATTCAATTGTAGCAGCTGAGATCTTTGTTTCAAGATTTTCTTTGTAACACATTGTAATTACCCAGAAGAGAGTCAACATCTGTGGCTTACACTCCAGCTAGGTTTCTACGAAATATCCACCAAGTATGATAAGATTCATGCACCGACTACTAAACTTTTAGCTGACCTTGCATTAATGCCTAAAGCAAATAGAGCAGCCAGGGCATCTAGGTAGGTAATTTGTCTGCTCAAAGTAGGGGAATGTCGGGGACTAAAGGAGGTTACGTTTAATTAAATTTCCGACCATCAAAGTCTCGGTTTTACAATCCTCTTTTTGAGCTGTTAAACTTGCTCTATTTTCTGCTCTCTTCCTCCAATATTTGAAAACATTTTCTTTTTGTCTTTTCCATTTTGCCCCACCTTCCCCTACATGTGTCAGCCCCCTATACAGAGAATTTTTTTATATACTTTTTTTAGTTTAGTTTACTTGTAGGTACAAATTTTGAGCTCCTTTATCGTATTTTTTGTTGTTTTATTCTATTTCAATTTGCTTACTATTATATATTTGTTTACTAATAGTCACCGTGGCAGAGTGAGTTAGCGCGCTAGGCATTGCACGCATGGTGACCTGGGTTCGATTCCCAGCGGGGCAGGAATTTTTCTGCTCTGTACTTGGATGTTCGGGGTCCACTCATACTTCGTGAGGAAAAATGAGTAGTTACTTGTATGAGTTTACTATGCTCATTTGCGAGGACTGTCAAAAATTGTTCCAAACTATTTTTCATAATTATTGTAAGCAGGACTCATGTCCTGTACGTGCTAGAAATGGTAATTACCATTTGACAATTCCCATTTTACCGCTCCCCGATAATGTAACATATAAGTTGTATTTTTTCTTAAATGTTTATATAGTGTAATATCTGCAAATAAAAAGTTGTTGATGTGTAATTTCTGTAAATTTAAAAATTGTTAATGTGTAATTTCTGTAAACTTAAAAATTGTTGATGTGTAATTTCTGTAAATAAAGAGTGTAATGTGTTGTACATTATATTTACTTGAATTGAATTCTTCTTCATTTTCCACACATAGGGCAATACATATATCCTATGACTTTGTATGACTAGGAATATGCATGTAGATGACGTCCGAGTGCAAAATATTTATGCACTTAGTCGGAGGCTATCCTGCAAATTTCTGTACATTCAAATACATAGGTATATGTATAGCTGTATGCAAAAGTATGCATACAGCTATACGTATCATACGTATAGCTGTATGCATACTTTTGCATACTGCTATGAGAACGTTCGCATATTGAATATGCGAACGTTGGCATAGTGACTATGCCAACGTTAGCATAGTCACTATGCCAAGGGTCGCATAGTGACCATACCAACGTTCGCATATTGTTATGCCTACTTTGCATAATAGTTAGCATAACACTATGCCAACGTTAGCATGCGGTTTTTAACAGTATGCCTACTTCGCATAACAGTTAGCATAACACTATGCCAACGTTAGCATGCGGTTTTTAACAGTATGCCTACTTCGCATAACAGTTAGCATAACACTATGCTTACTTCGTATACTGGTATGAAAATGACACAGCAAGTATGCATAATCTTTATGATAGGCGAATTACTTTATGCTAAGATACGTATAATGTTATGTTAAACAAATGAAATTCAGAGCATAGACTATGCAAGTTAAACATGTTATTATGCTATCAATGAATTGAATTGAATTGAACAATAGCATAACTTTATACATCCGTTGGCATAAAAGTAATGACGTCACAACTATGACGTCACGACTTTTGACAAATTTCGTTAGCATAAATTATGCTAACCACTTTATGCTAAAGTCGAAAATATCGCGTATGCTAACTTTGCAAGGGTCCCCCGTATGTTTAATTAATCACAATACTATGTTAAATTTCGCAGTTGGTTTTTCACCGTGTAAAAGCACGTCACATGCGGTGACTGAACCTTTCAATTTTGCGATATCTTTTCGATTATTTATATTTCAAAACACTCTTAAATAAATTAAAGACAACTTATTATTCTACTTGGAACATCATATGTTTTGGTAATGAATAGGTATGTTTTTTTTTTTTTTTTTTTTTTTTTTTAAATAAGTTAAGTAAAACTTATAATGAAGTACCTACTGTACATATAAGTTCTCAAAATACGGAATAAAAATACGGCCTTACTGTGTAGAGTAAGATTAGGAAAAATAAATACATAATAAGGCCATGTCTCAGGCCGCAACTCAGGGACAGTAACATAAATTTATATTATGTACGTACCAGTGTACCTAGTAATACCAATTATTAGGGAAACCATCTTACACAGACATACATTACATATAACACTAAGGGCAAAAATTATGATTTGAATGATGTTTTAGAATGCACAGAACTTGCGGTTTTGTGGAGACCCTTTTTTGTATACCTACGAAATTAATACATAATGTAAGTACTTATTATATTTTGAAGCTTCAAGACGCTGAGACAACAGAAAGTCATATTTTTTTGAGGTTTAACTCAAACTTAAGAAGAGCACATCTTTGTATAAAATTAAATCAACGTCTTATTTATTCTGCAATTAGGAAAATGAAGAGGAAATTCGCAAGATTTGTGCAAATCCATTAGAGACAGGAGCGATGTGAGACTAGAACTAGGAATACTATAGAGGATGCCATCATCGAGGAAGAAATGCGAGTGATCTTGATCAAGTTTTATGACGTAGGTGAGCAGGATGGAATGTCAATTCCAAATAATTATACAATAATAGCTGACACCTGGTACTTTGTTGCCGTTAAATGCACGTGGCTGACGTCCTGTACGGATATTTTGAATTCTTTTTTAGCTATCACATACACAAATAATTATGAAAAGGATAATCTGTGCCAAATTTGGAGTCATTTGGTTCTGCCTTTTCGCAGTTTCATTGATTATTATGAATGAATGTAAAAGATTTTTATAGATTAATATATTTATTATTTGATTGTTTATTATTATATCATTTTCTTTGAGATGTTTGAAACATTAAAGCTGATTTTAATCTTTTACACGCAGAGTAAAAGATTTATTTTTCTCCCCTAATGGTTCCTCTTTATACCGACTCTAATGATAGATTTTTGGAAAAGACAAAGTAAGGGGGATTTCACGATTCGTCTCAAACTACCTGAGGTGGCCTTTTTCACAACACGATTCGTCTCAAGAAAAACAAAACACGATTCGTCTCATAACACGATTCGTCTCAAATACTCAAAAATCGAAAATATATAATATCCCTTTCAAACTATCCCCATAACAAAATATTCCCTCTCGCACCAAAAAAAAAATCCCTATAAAATGGCGATGTTCACGATGTTATTGTTTTGAACCAGTAACAGTCATCTTTATTATCATTGTTAATTTGAGTGTTTGACAGTAGGGTTAGGTAAAATACATAGAAGGCCATGCCTCAAGAATATAGTAGGGTTAGGTAAAATACATAGAAGGCAATGCCTCAAGAATATAGTAGGGCTATTATGGATAATACATAGAAGGCAATGCCTTAGGTTTAAAGTAGGGTTAGGTAAAATGCATAGAAGGCCATGCCTCAAGAATATAGTAGGGTTAGGTAAAATGCATAGAAGTCCATGCCTCAAGAATATAGTAGGTTTAGGTAAAATACATAGAAGGCCAAAGCCTGATATACATAGAAGGTAATTCCGTAATTTAATGTTGATTAATAAACAATCCCTTAATATGTACCGTATTTTCTTGTCGTACTGAGACGAATCGTGTTGTTTACTTTTTCGACAAAAAAAATATTTTGAGACGAATCGTGTGGTCATTTTTATACCTGAAATTCCAACCTTTTTAAAAAACCCTTTTTGAGACGAATCGTGATGCGCCCAAGTAAAGATTTTCGAAAAAATATGATTTTTCGACAAAATCATATTGAAACATAAAATCGGTTCCTTCCGATGAACCTTACTTTCTCAAAATTTCAAGATGCTGGTTTTACATACATAGGTATAGGCATTATATTCAAAGAGAAAACCGTGTGTTTAAAAGTACTTTCGATTTTTTTTAAAAAAAATCTAAGTTTATATTACAGAACAACTTTACACATTGTTATGCATGTCAAGAGAACTTTGTGATTAAAAAATATTAGATAATATTAAGTAAATTAGGTATAATAATGATAATAATAAATCTAATGAAGGCAAAGCACAAAGCAATTAAGCCCAGATTATAGAAATATATATAGTACTAGCGGGCTGCACCGCTTCGCCAAGCCATCACACACCACCCACACACCACATACACCACCATCACACACACCACATCCACACACACACCACCAACCACCCACACACACACACACACACACAACACCCACCACACACACACACCCATCCACACACACCCACACACACTCACACCACATACACACACCCATCCACACACACACACACACACACTACACACACACACACACACACACACACCACACACAAACCATCACAACACACCACACACAACACACACACACACACACACACACACACACACACACACACACACACACAACACACACACACACACACACCACACACACACACACACACACACACACACACACACACACACACACACACACACACACACACACACACACACACACACACACACACACACACACACCCACACACACACACACGCAACCATCATCGCTGTAAATTTCAAAATCCCGAGCCAAATCTATCATAGCGGATATTGATAATGTAGCAAACTGGCCCATATTTCGAGAACGGTTTGTCAGAATATGGCAACAAAGGGCTCAAATAAAATCATGTGATGTTCTCAGACAGTTTTTACAATAAAAATATAGGTCCTCGCGATAACTTTTAAGTTCCGTGCTGGAATCTGTAAAAAAAAACGTGAAAAGTCTGAAAAAATGGTCGAAATTTCGAACATTCTGGCTTCTATCTCGAGAACGGTACGTCAGAATGTGGCCTAATATGAATTAAATGAAAGCTAGTTTTGTCTAATGTGTTATTAAATTATAAAAAATATAGGTCCTCGCGACAAATTTTAAGTTCCGTGCTGGAATCTGCTAAAAAACGTGAAAAGTCTGAAAAAAAAGGTCGAAATTTCGAACATTCTGGCTTATATCTCTAGAACGGTACGTCAGAATGTGGCCTAATATGAATTAAATGAAAGTTAATTTTGTCTAATGTGTTATTAAATAATAAAAAATATAGCTCCTCGCGACAAATTTTAAGTTCCGCGCTGGAATCTGCTAAAAAACGTGAAAAGTCTGAAAAAAAGGTCGAAATTTCGAACATTCTGGCTTATATCTCCAGAACGGTATGTCAGAATGTGGCCTAAAATGAATTAAATGAAAGCTAATTTTGTCTTATGTGTTATTAAATTATAAAAAATATAGGTCCTCGCGATAGATTTCAAGTTCCAGGGCAAAGACTGTCTTAAAATCGGACCCTTCCTCAAGGAAATACTTGAGGAAGGTCATAACTCAAGGACGGTTTGGAATTTCGGATTTTTGATAATTTTCCTGGTATTTTCCGGCAATTTTACTTGGGGTCATCTCTCATCAATTTTTCGCTATCTCTTACCGTTTCGCCTAAACAATTGCTGCACACAAAGCCACAAAGCCACAAAGCCCGTCCATATTTCTCATTTATATATAGAGATAAACATAGTATGCATGATATTTAATGATAAATTCTACGAAGGTACTTATTATTAAACTGAAAAAATAAAATGCATAGGTATAAAATGCAAGCTCATTTTACATAACTTTATTCCACGTGTATGAAACTGAACTGCTCCGTTTGCTCCTACTGTATCTATTCAAATGTAGGTACCACAGAATACCTTTTACACATAAATGCGCTTAGCAAGCGCAGTTTCCCTTGAGTGGAAAATCGAACGTTGTATGTTGGATAGCAATTATTAACGAGAAAGATGGAAGAGGGGGGAGAAGGAGAGGAAGAAGGGCAGGAGAGAAGAAGGGAGAGGAGAGAGAAGAAGGGAGAGGAGAGAGAGAAGGGAAGCAGGAGAGAGAAGAG
The DNA here is from genome assembly GCA_024516035.1 of Bactericera cockerelli. Taxonomy (NCBI): domain Eukaryota; kingdom Metazoa; phylum Arthropoda; class Insecta; order Hemiptera; family Triozidae; genus Bactericera; species Bactericera cockerelli. Next base: position 23,278,093 of record CM044956.1, read on the forward strand.
GGAGGAAGGAGAGGAAGAAGAGAGGGAGCAGGAGAGAGAAGAAAGAAGAGGAGGAGGGAGAGAGAGAGAAGAAGAAGGAGCAGGAGAGAGAAGAAGGGAGAAGAGAGAAAAGAGGGAGGGAGAGAAGAAGAAGGGAGGGAGAGAAGGAGCAGGAGAGAAAGAAGGGAGAGGAGAGAGAAGAAGAAGGGAGCAGGAGAGAGAAGAAGGGAGAGGAGAGAAAGAGGGAGCAGGAGAGAGAAGAAGGGAGAGGAGAGAGAAAGAGAGGGAGCGGGAGAGAAGAAGGGAGCAGGAGAGAGAAGAAGAAGGGAGAAGAGAGAAGAAGGGAGAGGAGAGAGAAGGGAGCAGGAGAGAGAAGAAGGGAGCAGGAGAGAGAAGAGGAGAGAGAGAGGAAGAGACAGGAGAGAGAAGAAGGGAGAGGAGAGAAAGGGGGGGGGGGGGGGGGGGGGGGGGGGGGGGGGGGGGGAGATTGAATAGAAAAGACATGTAGCAGAATTTAAGAAAATTCTACGAAGGATATTAACGAAAAAAAAAGCATGAGGTAAAAGAAGCAACAATACCAGGAGAAATGAAGCCCGTCCCATATATCAAATGAGGTACAGAGAAACCTTTACAAAAAGGTTAGAAGGCAGCGAGGGAAATGAACGTGATGTGGATAGCATTATAAGAGAAAGAGGAAGAGGGGAGAGAGAGGGAGAGGAGAGAGAAGAAGGGAGCAGGAGAGAGAAGAAGGGAGCAGGAGAGAGAAGAAGGAGAGAGAGAGAAGAAGGAGAGAGGAGAGAAAGGGAGGCAGGAGAGAGAAGAAGGGAGGAGAGAGAGAGAGAAGAGAAGAGGGGAGCAGGAGGAGAGAAGAAAGAAGCAGGAGGGAGGGAAGAGTGAGAGAAAAGGAGAGAGAGAGAGGAAGGGAGCAGAGAGAGAAGAGGAGCAGGAGGAGAAGAGGGAGAGAAGGAGAGAGAAGAGGAGAAGAAGGGAGCAGGAAGAGAAGAAGGGAAGGAGGAAGAGGACAGGAGAGGGAGAAGAGAGAAGAGGGAGCAGAGAGAGAAGAAGGGAGCAGGAGAGAGAGAGGAGAGGAGAAAGGAGAGGAGAGAGAAGGAAGAGAAGGGAGAGGAGAGAGAAGAGGGAGCAGGAAGAGAGAAGAGAGAGGAAGAGAGAGAGAAGAAGGAGGGAGAAGAGAGAAGGAGAGAGGAGAGAAGAAGGGAGCAGGAGAGAGAAGAAGGGAGAGGAGAGAGAAGAGGGAGAGGAGAGGAAGAAGGGAGCGGAGGAGAGAGAAGAAGGGAGCAGGGAGAGAAGAAGGGAGCAGGGAGAGAAGAAGAGCAGGAGGAGAAGAGAGAGAAGAGGGAGAGGGAGAGAAGAAGGGAGCAGAGAGGAAGAGGAGAAGGAAGGGAGAGGAGAGAAGAAGAAGGCAGGAGAGAGAAGAAGGGAGCAGGAGAGAGAAGAAGGGAGCAGGAGAGAGAAGAGGGAGCAGGAGAGAGAAAGAAGGGAGCAGGAGAGAGGAAGAAGGGAGCAGGAGAGAGAAAGAAGGGAGCAGGAAGAGAGAAGAAGGGAGCAGGAGAGAGAAGAAGAGGGAGAGAGAGAGAAGGGAGCAGGAGAGGAGAAGAAGGGAGCAGGAGAGAGAAGAAGGGAGCAGGAGAGAGAAGAAGGGAGAGGAGGGAGAAGGAGAGGAAGAAGGGAGCAGGAGAGAGAAGAAGGGAGCAGGAGAGAGAGAAGAGGGAGAAGGAGAGAAAAGGAGGGAGCAGGAGAGAGAAGAAAGAAGCAGAGGGGGAAGAGAGAGAAGAAGGGAGAGAGAGCAGGAGAGAGAAGAAGGGAGCAGGAGAGAGAAGAAGGGAGAGGAGAGGAAGAAGGGAGCAGGAGAGAGAAGAAGGGAGCAAGGAGAGAGAAGAAGGGAGCAAGGAGAGAGAAGAAGGGAGCAGGAGAGAGAAGAAGGGAGCAGGAGAGAGAAGAAGGGAGCAGGAGAGAGAAGAAGAGGGAGAGGAGAGAGAAGAAGGGAGAGGAGAGAAAGAAGGGAGCAGGAGAGAGAAGAAGGGAGCAGGAGGGAAGAGGAGAGAGAGAGAAGAAGGGAGCAGGAGAGAGAAGAAGGGAGCAGGAGAGAGAAAAGAGGGAGCAGGAGAGAGAAGAAGGGAGCAGGAGAGAGAAGAAGGAGAGGAGAGAGAAGAAGGGAGAGGAGAGAGAAGAGGAGCAGGAGAGAGAAGAAGGAGAAGAAGAAGAAGGAGAGGAGAAGGAGAGAGAAGAAGGAGCAGGAGAGAGAAGAAGGGAGCAGGAGAGAGAAGAAGGGAGCAGAGGAGAGAAGAGGGAGAGGAGAGGAGAAGAGAGGGAGAAGGAGAGAAAGAAGGGAGCAGGGAGAGAGAAGAAGGGAGAGGAGAGAGAAAAGAGGGAGCAGGAGAGAGAAGAAGGGAGAGGAGGAGAGAAGAGGGAGCAGGAGAGAGAAGAAGGGAGCAGAGAGAGAAGAAGGGAGCAGGAGAGAGAAGAAGGGAGCAGGAAGAGAAAAGAAGGGAGCAGGAGAGAGAAGAAGGGAGCAGGAGAGAGAAGAAGGAGGAGGGAGACAGGGGAGAGAGAGAAGGAAGAGAGAGAGGAGAGGAGAGAGAGAGGAAGGAGAGGAAGAAGGGAGGAGAGAAGAAGGGAGAGAAGAGAGAGGAGAAGAGGAGAGGAGAGAGGAGAGAAAGAAGGAGCAGGAGAGAGAGGAGAGGAGAAGAAGAGGAGCAGGAGAGAGAGAAGGAAGAAGAAGAGGGAGCAGAGAGAGAAGAGAGGAGAGAAGGAGAGGAGCAGGAGAGAGAAGAAGGGAGAGGAGAAGAGGAAGGAAGGAGAGAGGGAGAGAGAAGAAGGGAGCAGGAGAGAGAAGAAGGGAGCAGGAGAGAGAAGAAGGGAGCAGGAGAGAAAGAAGGGAGAAGGAGAGAAAAGAGAGGGAGCAGGAGAGAGAAGAAGGGAGAGGGAGAGAAAGAAGGGGAGAGGAGAAGAGAAGAAGAAGGAAGAGGGAGGAGAGGAAGAGAGAGGAGGAGAGAGAAGGGAGGAGGAGAGAGAAGAAGGGAGCAGAGAGAGAAGAGGAGGAGAGAGGAAGGAGAAAGAAGGGAGAAGAGAGAGGAAGGGAGCAGGAGAGAGAAGAGGGAGCAGGAGGAGGAAGAAGAGGAGAGGAGAGAGAAGAAGGGAGAAGAGAGAAAGAGGGAGAGGAGAGAGAAGAAGGGAGCAGGAGAGAGAAGAAGGGAGCAGGAGAGAGAAGAAGGGAGCAGAGAAGAAGAGGGGAGAGAGAGAGAAGGGAGAGAGAGGGAGAGAGAGGAGAAGGAGGAGGGGAGCAGGGAGAGGAGAAGAGGGAGGAGAGAGAAGGAAGGAGGAGAGGAGAGAGAAAGGGAGCAGGAGAGAGAAGAAGCAGGAGGGGAAGAGAAGAAGGGAGCAGGAGAAGAAGGAGCAAGAGAGAAGAGGGAGCAGGAGAGGAAGCAGAGAGGGAGAGAAGGAGGAGAAAGAAAGGCGGAGGAGAGGGAGAGGAGAGAAGAAGGGCAGAGGAGAGGAAGGGAAAGGCAGGAGGGGAGAGAGGAAAGGAGAGGAGGAAGAGAGGAAGAGGAAGGGAGGAGAAGGAGAGGAATGTGGTGGAGATTGAGTGAGTGTGGGAAAAAGCAGGAAGGGAGAGAAGGAGGACTGGAGAAGGGGTTAATGTAAAGATTTAACCTCTATTTTTCTCCCTCCATGTCTTCATATCTCCCTCCCTACCATTCTTCATCCACCTCATTAAGCTTTCCCCATGGAATGCATATAGAGTACGGCATTCTCATGTATTACTTAGAACACCAACATGTTTCTCACACCTAATAGCACTTTCGATCTGGCGCTCACGGCCCTGAGAACATATTTGAAACTAAAACACCCTGCCAATTATGAACACAACACCTCCTCGTGATTGGTTCACATTGCATACACTTGGCAATTTTGAGATTTCATATTAAACACTTGTATCTCCAAAATATCCTGACCGATTTTTTTTTTTTTTTAATTTGTTTTAAATGGTAGAATACCGTTTATGCTACATTCTAGATCCTACAAAAAATTCTGTATCGGCCTTATTGTAGACCTTATTTCTGCACTTTATTAGTCAAAGACTTGCCATTACAGAAATTTTTGTGGGATCTAGAATGTAGAAAAACGATATTCTAAATTTGAAGTGAATCGGTCAAGAAGTTTTGGAGATACAAAATGTGAACCAATCACGAGGAAGTATTGTGTCCATAATTGGCAGTGTATTTTTTAGGAGATGGTCGGTCTATAAATAGATCGGTACTTTTATAATCCTAAAATTGCTGAATCATAAAGCCAGGTTGATGAAAGGCATTTCTTTCCGATTCAGTATTTTATGAATATTTCGTGAAAATATGACTAGATGGGAAGAGAGAAAGCAGGACATTTTCTATCCAGGTCATGGGGAAGAAATTCAATATCCTGTTATCATACGCCGCTCCTGTATCCCATATACTACATACAGGGTGTCCCATAACGTCATGGGGAAGAAATTCTATATCCTGTTATCCTACGCCGCTCCTGTGTCCCTTATACTACATACAGGGTGTCCCATAGCGTCATGGGTAAGAAACGCAATATCCTGTTATCTTACGCCGCTCCTGTGTCCCATATACTACATACAGGGTGTACCATAACGTCATGGGGAAGAAATTCAATATCCTGATATCATACGCAGTTCCTGTGTCCCATATACTACATACAGGGTGTACCATAACGTCATGGGGAAGAAATTCAATATCCTGTTATCATACGCCGCTCCTGTGTCCCATATACTACATACAGGGTGTCCCATAACGTCATGGGGAAGAAATTCTATATCCTGTTATCCTACGCCGCTCCTGTGTCCCATATACTACATACAGGGTGTACCATAACGTCATGGGGAAGAAATTCAATATCCTGTTATCATACGCCGCTCCTGTGTCCCATATACTACATACAGGGTGTATCATAACATCACGGGGAAGACATTATATCCTGTTATCATACGCCGCTCCTGTGTCCCATATACTACATACAGGGTGTATCATAACATCACGGGGAACACATTATATCCTGTTATCATACGCCGCTCCTGTGTCCCATATACTACATACAGGGTGTCCCATAACGTCATGGGGAAGAAATTCTATATCCTGTTATCCTACGCCGCTCCTGTGTCCCATATACTACATACAGGGTGTACCATAACGTCATGGGGAAGAAATTCAATATCCTGTTATCATACGCCGCTCCTGTGTCCCATATACTACATACAGGGTGTATCATAACGTCATGGGGAAGAAATTCAATATCCTGTTATCATATGCCGCTCCTGTGTCCCTTATACTACATACAGGGTATCCCGGTATCCCATAACGTCATGGGGAAGAAATTCAATATCCTGTTATCATGCGCCGCTCCTGTGTCCCATATACTACATACAGGGTGTCCTGTCCACCATAGGATATTAGTGGTGGTCAGAGCCAGAATAGCTGGAACCAGTTGTCCGAGTACAAATTCTCACTTTTCTATTTGTACTGTAATGTAACTTTTAGATAACTATCAGAATTTCATTAATTTTACTTACCGTTTGGAAAATACGACTTTAATTCACTGTGCCAGATATGATTAGTAATATTACCTGTAACAAGGAGAGATTTACAGGTAAGGTTAGACATAGAAAAACCAAAGTAGGTTAGAACGTTGATTCAAAATTTTTAATTCTGAGCATTTTTTTACACAAAACGAACAGAAATCTTCCGATATGTATTTGTATCTATAGATTATAGGTATACGCAGAAATAAAATACTTTGAGCTGAGATATTTTGGGAGTAGAAAAGGTGAGAAGGAAATGATTGCAGAGCGATTGTATCATTACTACTGTAAACTTCATACCATTAGAATGATTATGACGTATCTTCCTAGTCAGTGGAGTACCTTACGCTCAGTGGAGTAAATAAGGAGAGACCAATTTTATTGAAGCAAAGGACATGACACGTTCACAAAAGATCCTTTACCACAGTAGTCACCGAGGCCGAGTGAGTTAATGGTGACCTGGATTCGATCCCCAGCGGGGCAGGATTTTTCTGCTCTCTGCTTGGATGTTTGGGATCCACACATACCTCTTGAGGAAAAATGAGTAGTTACTTTAATGTGAGCAGCGACCAGCGGCGGAGTTATAGGCAAAAACAAGATATTGGAATATTGAAGATAAGGAAAAGTCCTACAATTCTGCGCTACCCACTACATATAATAACACAAATAAACACATTTATTTAGTTTTTTTAATACATGTATTATGATTTCAAACACCCAGTACATTATGGTTCAGGAACTCAGAAATAGATAAAATTTATGTTCTTCATTTGTTTCCGTTTTCAGAAATTTCTGCAGTAAGTTAAAAAGAAGAAAGTGAAAGATAGGAGAGAGAGAGAGAGAGGATAGGAGAAGAAGTGGGAGAGAGAAAGAGAGAGAGAGAGAAGAGAGAAAGAGAGAGTGAGGATAGGAGGAGAAATGTGAGAGAGAGAGAAAGAGAGAGTGAGGATAGGAGGAGAAGTGGGAGGGAAAGAGAGTGAATAGAGAGCGAGCGAGAGAGAGAGAGAGAGAGAGAGAGAGAGGATAGGAGGAGGAGGAGTAGGATAAAGAAAAATAAAGAGTAGGTTAAGAGAAGAAGAAATTGGGAAAATCTTTGAGAAAAATAATTTCACATTTCTCGAGTAGTGCCAAGTTTAAAACAATATGTACCTGCCATTCACTTCGCTAGCAATGCTATCGTTTGTGCGGCTATCAAATATATGAGTTTGTTTCACCTCAGTTAAGTTTAACAAAATCAGGATGTAGAGACGTAGACCATTAGTCTGACTGAGGAACTATAGACATACCCTTCTATTAAATGATTTTTATTATTAGGTAAAATGAATAAATGGAAACTGGAAATGGAGAAAGAAAAGTACTATCCCGGAGTACAAATGATTTAGATTGAGTAAGCAAAACATTAATTATTTAATTAATTATCTAGTGAAAGAAAATGCCATCCCCTGAGAGTTCGTACTTCGTATACATATATCTAATTGAGGGCTGAGGGGGCACATCTACGAGACACTAAGCAATACAAGGGAAGAGATAGCAAGAACTAGAATTTGCTACATGTACGCGTTTGGGGCATCTGACACAGGGAAACTCTAGACTTATTTTGCATATAAATATTAAAATAAGTTTTTGTGTCAATCTTGTTCGTCTTATTCTTCTGTTTCTGCCATGAGTGTTACAGAAATGGATGTTGAAATTGTGTACCTTAGTATAAGAAAGCATCAATATTTTTTATGTTTAAAATGTAAAATAATTTTATAGAGTTTTGAAATGGTCTGTCATAACAACATAATTTTAGTATGCCATTCAGAAAATATTATACCTACAGTTCGAATCCCCAGAGAGGGGCAAATTTATTCATTTAACTGCACATTAATTTAAGCACTAGAAATGTTTATAAATATTGTCCATTCAAATCAGGCGCTGTGTTCGACACTATGTAAATGTATCTTATCTGTAAATAAAAACAGATGCTTTAACATAAAATATTTTTTTATTTTATGTTAAAGTTTTAAACATATATTTTATGTTTATGTTTATGATTTTTTCCATCTTAGATCACGAGTGTGGCATAACAAATCAGTCTAATTTTAAGTGCTGAATACGATAGTGATACTGGTTTTTTCATTTTATTTCATTTTTGGGTCCCCTATGCTAGAGCTCAAAAAAATATGAAAAAGGAAAACCAATATAACTATCGTGTTCACTCTGTAAAGCACCTAAAATTAGACTGATTTAATATGCTGCACTCATGGCCTAAGATGAAAAAAATCTCACACTCCTTTTTTAAGTGTGTGAAAAAATGGCATAAAAATAGGGAGTGCCATTAAAAATTCCAAAAGTGACCCTGAAATAACCTTAAGGGGTCATCCGAGAAACATCTAAAGGTCAACATTAAATGTCCCCTTTAGAGCTATGAAAATCAAAAATCAGATTTTTCTATCGTCAGTAGTTCTCTAAGATATTTGAATGTCCCGTTTAGAATGTCACCGATAAAAACTATCAAAAGGAGTGAGTTCATTCTCCAAACAAAGCAATTTTTCTGAAAATATGATACATAGTATTTTTTGGATCATTTGTTTGTCTTTAGGGTATGAACTATGAGAAAATCTCTTCTCTTAATAGTGCTAATGTATACCCAACATTGAGCGTAATAAATTCATGATGTATTTGGGGATTTTATCCTCGGTTTGACCAGCGCGCTGGTCGGCTCTCCCAGCTAATCACGTGAACCTCATCCAGCATTAGTGGGCTGGAATACCAGCACAAATATTTACAACAATAAGGGAACCCAAAATTACATGTCATGTCCTCTCCATGCTACTGTTGAATAACTAGGATTAGTGTATTCAACTCTGCTGGTACAATTTCGGCACATCATCAATAAAAATTCTTGACTACTATGGGATTCTCCGAAATTTTTCATAAAAATTTGGGAGATTCAACGGACTGATAGGTTTATTTTTGCTATTCTCAAGGCCACGAGGAACAAGCAATGTCCAGTATGAAGGTATGTTTTCACAGATGCAGCGTTAATGATAGCTTATATTATTGTAAACATAGAAATCTTTAGTTTTGCCAAAACATGTTTTACGTAATGCAAGTCGTAAAGAGATGTGTTTTATGGAGACATAATACCTATGAACTCGAATAACATTATTGAGAAGTAAACTAAACGGTTTTTTGTGTTTTATGTATGCTGAAGATCCAGCACACATGAAATCAGATCATTTCCTCTATCAAATCTATACAGGGTGTCCCACGACTAGATACAAATATTTTAAGGGTAGGTTCAGCGCCCCATGGACTATCATGAGCTGAAGCTGTAGTGGGGCATTTTACTTCGTTAAAGAGTTATGGCCAAATTCCTGTTTTTCCCACAGGTCAAGAGATCGCTTGGATTGTAGTACGTTTCTGAGAAAATCGGTTAAGCGATTTTGGAGATTCAAGTGATTTCGTGTAAAATCTCAAAATTGCCAAGTGTATCTACCGTGAAATCATCAGGAATAAGTATTGTGTCCATTATTGGCAATGCATTTTAATATTGTTCGATGCTTTTATTTTATTTTAAGGGAAATATTCTTGACTATCCATACATGAAGTCACAACTTACCTACTGATCATGATTTCCTTAAAAAACGGGTATCGATCCAAGTGACCTCTTTACCTGTGGGAAAAATAGGGGTTTGGCCATAACTCTTTAACGAAGCAAACTGCCCCACTGCAACTTGCGCTTATATGATAGTCCATGAAGCGTTGAACCTAGCCTTAAAATATATGCATCTAGTCGTGAGACACTCTGAATAAAGAGAAATATTGTGCAAATTTAATAACGACATTAATCTTTTGGGAGGAATACAGAACTATACATTGGAAACTAGAAATCTATAATGCAGGTACATTAATGAATAATAAAACAGATTTGTAAACATACTTTTCTTTGTGCTAAAATGCCAATTTCAAACACGTAGGTACCTCCTCGCTTTTGGACATCAAAGAAATCTAGCTGTTTTGAACATGAATAAACAATGAAATTATAATTACTCAAAAATAATGGAGGTTAAGGAGGCACTGTACTTAATCTATTTATACCATCACCAACATGATCCGTGCCATGAGGAAAATCTGCTCTACTTGCCAAAATAGCGAGTTATAATGGAACCATTCATTGAGAGACCTCCGAGTTTTATTCCATTTCTAGGGAGAATAATAACATGCTAATTTGTGTTTTCAAACAGTGCCAGGTCACAGTTGAGTCGTGTTATCCATTTGACAAAAAAAACTGCTCACAGTACCTGTTCTCAACATTATTGCCTACTATTATTATGATTGGTTTTGGATTAATATGAAAAAAACTTTTGCTTTTTTTTGGCATTGGTAGGCAAGACCATTCCATACAGCCAAAACTTAAGCTTATGGGTACCACAATCGGATCTATTTCTTCCCATAATTTTCTAATACATATTAGAAATCAAAGTATTGTGTTCGTTTTTTGTAAAAAAAATATTAATAATTTTTTGCACCGAATTTTTATGGGAACAAGTTTTTCTTGTTATAAAAAAAAAATAATAGGGGTCTAAATTGATCTTGAACTTTTTGGAACCCGGCCCCAATTCACCGGTATTATAGGGGGGTAAGGGGGGGACCCGCTTGGTCTAACTTTTTTATTATTCATCATAGATCGGGGTTGTGACGTACCAAATCCAATGATTTATAAGTGCTGATTACGAATTTGACATGAATTTTTAGCCAACTGTTATTTTTGAGTCACCAGTGGCGGACTTCTTATTTTCGAGTGATGAGGAAAGTTGTATGGTGTCACACCTGTTTATTTTTTAAAATCCTTGAAATGATAGGTATATACTTTAATTACTAAAGTTTCACAATGCCCGGAAAGCACATTCACTTGAGATGAAATCAGGTGAATATTATCCTAGACTTGTTCAGTCATCATTTTCGCAATCATTCATAATTCATTCGGTAATCATTCACTCTGCTTAAGTCTGTTATATTTTATGCAATAGTAGGTACATGCATAGTTACAAGAAATTTCTAATTTCCATTATTTCTCATTCTCACATACATGAGTGACTCGTAGTTAATAATTATGATGGTGTTGTGTGAGTATTATAGACTTAATAGTAGGTACTAAATTTTCCAATCCCAGACTTAAGCACGTCTACTAATCCATAAAGTGCTTACGTCCACATTCCACCACAAACCACGTAGAAGTGCTAAAACTACACTTGTTTTTATGTTTGCGACCTTGAGTAAATCCTATTCATATAGTTCATAGCTACTTCATAAAGTATCTAGCTACATAATTACTCATGGCTTATCTATAGCATTGGTAAAATGTCAATGCGCTAATTGGTGGTTACTTCTCACGGAGTTGATTACTGAACATGAAAAGCTATTCTGTTTTTAAAAATTTCCACCTGTGGTGTTATACAATTTTAAGTCATAACTAGATAAATCCCTGAACAATCCAAACAGGAGGTTATGAAACGTCCAGAAATATGAAAAAAAAAAAAAATTAAAATTGGAGCAAAAAATATTTTTTTTTACAAAAACGAAAAATTTCTCGGAAGTAAAATAATTTTCCCAGAAACAGTAATTTTGAATAAAGTCTGTGCTTTCCTGGTAGAGTAGTTTCTGATTTGAAAAGTTTGAGCGCGTGGAAGACATTACAACTGGAATGGAAACAATAGGCAAAACACAGAAGTAGGCAGCTGATGTTCCAGTACTGTCACTGTGGAGTGGGTCCAGTACTGTCACTGTGGGGTGGGTCCAGTACTGTCACTGAGGGGTGGGTCCAGTACTGTCACTGTGGGGTGGGTCCAGTACTGTCACTGTGGGGTAGGTCCAGTACCGTCACTGTGGGGTGGGTCCAGTACTGTCACTGTGGGGTGGGTCCAGTACTGTCACTGAGGGGTGGGTCCAGTACTGTCACTGTGGGGTGGGTCCAGTACTGTCACTGAGGGGTGGGTCCAGTACTGTCACTGAGGGGTGGGTCCAGTACTGTCACTGTGGGGTGGGTCCAGTACTGTCACTGAGGGGTGGGTCCAGTACTGTCACTGAGGGGTGGGTCCAGTACTGTCACTGAGGGGTGGGTCCAGTACTGTCACTGAGGGGTTTTTTTTTTTTTTTTTTTTTTTTATATATATAGAAAAGATCCGTTGGCGTGGCACGAGGAGGAAGAAATCCGCTATGGATACCCATTTCCCTTCGGAAAGAGAAGTCGCCAGAAGGTGGGCCGCATCCACCAATGGGACACTGGTGGCAGCCACCCATCCTCTGACTGCTCTTGGGTTATGTGGAACGACCTAACGACTTCCATCGCCCAAGTCCCGAGCCTGACGCTCGTGCGGCATAGGCGCTGGGTCCCTACGGTCAAAGTCAGGTCCTACAGTACTCGTTAGGTGTAAACCACTAAAACTCCCTTCTCCTGCCCCGCCCCCGGATTTACAGAGTAGAAAAGGTAAGTATAACAATATAGGAATAAGAAAAGAAAATAACAATAAAAACATGTCTGGAGCCCCCCCAGGGGACACCACCCTCAAGGGTGCACGTTAACCGCGCGTCCAAGAGGGAGGGGACCCCTGAAAGGGCCCCAGGCATGCACAAACCCAGGGATGTTCTGGGTTCCCGCCCACAGCCCGGAACTTTAAAATTAATACCTCAGGCTGCATTTTCAGCTTTAGCGAGATTGATTCCCTTCAAGCTGCCTTTTTTGGGTAATGACCCGAGATACATATTTATCTATATGGTCCCATTTAATTTGGGATTCCAGCATTTGGTCCACAGCATTCTGCACGCTGAAACACTCCCCCAGTGACGCCTCGAGGACTCTCCTCTCCGGTTCGAAGGTGATGCAGTGGAAGAATGTGTGCTCTACGGTGTCGGTAACTCTGCAACTGGCGCAGTCGTCGTTGTCTACTATTTTGAATTTTTTCAGGTAAGATCCAAACTTCCCGTGTCCACTCAAGAATTGGGTGAGTTCAAAGGACAGGAAGCCATGTTTTCTTTGTATCCAAGGTTTGATTTCAGGAATCAAGGTCTTGGTCCAAATTCCCTTTGTAGTCTGGGCCCATCTTTCTTGCCAGGTGGCGAGACATCCTTCCAGTTCTTCCTTGGTGTTTCTGGTTCGGAGCTGGACTAACAGGTCTATGGGCATCATTGATGAGATGACACCAAGAGCCTCGTAGGAGATTGTCCTGTATCCTCTGCAGACACGCAGACAGGCTGTTCTTGCTGATTTTTGAAGCGTCTTTCTGTGTATTTCATATCGAAGCGCATCCTGCCAGATTTGGGAGGCGTAAAGGACGGTCGACAACACTACTGATCTTAATAGTTTTCTTTTGCTTTCAGATGGACCCCTGGTGTTGGGCATGATCCTGGCAAGGGTGTTGGCAACTCTCAAGCCCTTGGAGGTGACGGCTTTGATGTGCGCACCCATCCTGAAGTTTCTCTCAATGGTAACTCCGAGATATATAAGGCTTTCTTTAGACCTTACTGTGTCTCCTTCTATTTCAATGTCTATGGTTTTCAGCCTTCGTCCGCCGTAGACGATGACTGCTTCTGTCTTCTGAGGGGCGATTTCCAGGTCTCTGTCCTTGATACTTTGTATTATCCGAGCTAATGCCAGGTTCGTTTTTCTTTGCAGCATTTCTTTAGTCTTTGCTTCGGATAGGATGGCTGTGTCGTCGGCATAGCCAATGACCGTCACCCCCATCGGCAGAGACTCCTTCAGGACGCTGTCGTAAAGGATATTCCAGAGGGTTGGACCCAGGACCGACCCTTGGGGTACGCCGCGAGTACAGGGCAGCTTCTGTCCTCCCCCAAGGATGATGTAGCGGTCTTCCAGGTAGCTCTCTATGATCTTCCTCAGGTAAGTTGAGATTCCTTTCTTTTCCAGCTCTCCGGTGATCCACTTCCAGGAGGCCGTATTGAATGCGTTTTTGATGTCTATTGTGGTAAGTAACTGGAATTTGCGGTTGGAACGGTGAGTTTCAATGTTGAGGTTGACTTTCCGTTTTATAGCTTGTATAGCGTCAATGGTCGAACGTTTTGGTATAAAACCGTACTGGTTCTTACTTAGAGGACTCTTCTCTGCTAGTTCCTTGGACAGGCGGTAAGTTATCACTGACTCGAAAAGCTTGCCTAGGCAGTTGAGCAGGCACAGGGGGCGGTACTTCTTTGGCGCGTTGCTGTCGGTCGATTTCTTCTCCATCAGGATCAACTTTGCCGTCTTCCACATTCCAGGTATTTCTCCAGCTCTGAGGACGCTGTTGAAAACCTCAGCAACCACATCCGGGAACTTGGAAACGACTGTCTTGATGAGCTCAGGATTAAGTTTGTCTATGCCAGGGGCTTTCTTAGGTTTCATCCTCCTGGCCGCCTCAAAGATTTCTACAGGTTCTATAGAGGGAATATCCTCCGAGTTTATCTGGAAGGTCGCTTTCTCCCTAACTTGGTCGCTGGGAAACAGTTCTCTGGCGATTCTGACCTCATCTTCTGGAGTCAGGTTCATCGGGGATCGGCCTCCAAGTTTGCCGGTGACAATCTTGTAGGCTTTGCCCCATGGATCCCTGTCTACTTCTTCGGTGAGCTCTTTCCACTTGGCGTCTTTAGATTTGAAGATGCTCTTTTTCAGGATTTCTCTGCATTGGATGTATTCATCCTTAAGTGCCTCTGCTTGAGTAGGGTTTCTCCTACGGGCTCTTTTGAGTTTTCTTCTAGCTTTAATACAGCTTTTCCTGGCGTCCTGGATTTCACCGTTCCACCAGAAGACTTTCTTCCGTTTGGAGTTCGACGATTTCCTCTTGAATGTTACATCGCAGGCTTCTGTGATGATTCTGGTAAGGCTGTCGGCTTTCAGGTCTTTTTGAAGACATTCCTTCCAAGTATCTACCATCTTTACGAAGGTTTCAGCAAACTGCGGGAGCTTGTCCGGGTCCATGTGCCACCCTTTTGATGTCGTGGGCGTCCTGGTTAGTTGTTGTTCCCTAGCGAAGTCTGCCTCAAAATAAATATAGCGATGGAGGCTTAACGTCTCCTCCTCCCCTACCCTCCAGTTCAATACCCTTCTCGAGATGTTGTCCGAGCATGCTGTTATATCAATATGTGACTCACTGTTGCCTCTTACAAATGTTGGAGTACTTCCGGAGTTGATGACGTTGAGATCCAGAGATGCCAACCACTCGGTAAGTATTTCTCCTTTTTCGTTGGTTACAGGTGCCCCCCATACAGTAGACTTGCTGTTAAAATCACCTCCGATGATGCAGCCTTTCCTCTGGTATGATATGCTTATGGCCAAGCGTTGCAGGTATGTTCTAAATTCCTCTTTCCCAATATTTGGGGAGACATAGCAGCTATATAGAATGAAGTGGTCCAGTTCTACCGAGACAAAACCATCTCCGGCTTTTGCATTGTAGAATTTGATGTTCGGGTTTATTTTCTTTATAGCAGCATCTTTCTGGTTATCTGTTAGCCATGCAGGACTAGAGACACGACTGCGCGTGGGTTCTTGGACTAGGAGAACGTCCACGCCGCCGGCCACTGCAGTGGCTTCCAGAAGGTCCAGTGCTGCTCTACCTCTATCAATGTTGCATTGAAGGAGCTTAACTTGTTTGTTGCTCATTGTATCTGTTGATGGATTAGCCCAGGATCATTCTGGTCTCAGACATTACACTTTCGGTCTCGGTTTCTGTCTCGGTCTCGGTTGTTGGCGGGATGAGAAGCCTGGTTTTCATTTTTGCTCTATTTCTCCGCGGGGTCTGCCTTGCACCTTGGACGAGCTTCCTAAAGGTTTGGCAGGCCATTGACCCGGAGATGTGGCCTGTGGTTTTGCAGTCTCTGCACTGCGGCTCGTTTTCGCATGTTTTGGAGTCGTGACCAGGTTGGTTGCATCTTCTGCATATTCCCTTTATCTCGAATTTCCCCTCTGTACAGTCTTTGGCAATGTGGCCATAGCCATAACAATTAAAGCAGCGTTTTGGGATTGTCATCTTTTCGACACTGCATTCTGTCCATCCTAGGGTAAGGCTTTTGCCTAGTTTAGCCAGATCGTGGTCATTTACCTTCAGGATTGCAAACTGGGCATCTCCTCTGTGTGTTGCTTTAAGGTTGATTTTATCTTCAAATTCTGAAGCTTGCTTGTTTATTTTTTGGGAAATGGCCGTTGCAATTTCCTTAGTATCAATGGAGATATCGATGTTCCTGATAATGATTGAGCTTTGTTTGGCTGTTTCAGATCGAGCCATGACTCCCTCCACATTTGCCTGTATCTGGGTGGCGAATTCCTTCATTACTTTGAGGTCATTCCTTTTGGTGAAGATTTTCACTCCACCGCCTTTGTCGATCTTAATTGACTTTACTTGGATGCCTAATTTAGCGACGTCCACTTTCCGCTTCATTTCTTCCACAACTTCTTTCAAAGGTTTCGAGTTGTCGGTCAGTTTGACGTGGATGACTTGGGGTTTCTCTTTTGGAGTACTCGTTCTCTTTTGATTTGATGTCGGGTTCGTGTTTGACGTTCCAGCCACTACCTTACTGTAAGAGCTAGCAAGTTTGCCTCCAGGAACGTGGAGGTCGATGGCTATGTCTTCAAAGCTAGCGGCTATTTCCAGGACTTTGCGGGAGAGCTTCCAGTCCAGAGTGTCTGTTACTGCAACTTTGTAGGTTGTTTTAGGATTTGATTCTTTAATATCCTTCACAAACTTAATGATGTTGAGGATATCATTTGTCCTGACCAGATGTGTAACTTTTGAGCTACTGGTTCCGGTGCTGCTTCTAACTGTGTTTTCCACATACTTAGTTTCTCCGCACTCGATGCCTTCATCTACGATGAGTTTGATGTCTGGGTTGTTGCGTATGCATCTGTCCAGGAGCCTTGTATTCTCGGTATTGGAGTCCAGCACGAAAATCGCAGGTGTATCGGAGGTAGGGCTTGGGAGTCCGGGTTTTAGACTCACCTTGCGGAAGGCTTCTTCTGGCCATTCTTTCTGGACAAGAGAGTTAATGTTTTCCTCTGTTCGTGTCTCGATTTGGTCTGTAAATCTCTGCAATTGTGGCGTTATTTGCTCTTCTAGAGTTTTATCCTCTTCTAGGCTTTTTTTGCAGGCTGCGCAGAGGGGAGCTGCAATCTCAAAGTCAGAGTCGGTTTCTTCTGTTTGCTGGTCTACGAGTAGGCTCTTTTTTAGGGAGTCCCTAACCTTTACCAGTTCATTTGTTTTTTTCTCCAGTCTTTTCATGATGGAGAAAAGGTCTGTGACTCCTTTCTTTATGTTGCTCCTTGTGTTTGGAGTTTCCTGTATGAAGATTTTCATACTACTGGCAATGTCTGTAGCTGAATGTACGAGCTTCTGGACGTCTTGAACTGTAGAGTCATTTGCTGCTATGTCTATTGGACTAGCAGCTTTTCTTTTAATTCCTGTTCCTTTTGGAGTGCGTTGAATGGTGTCCCTCATTCTGAAGTCTGCAGCTGCGGTTGTTGCCGCCGCCTGGTTTGTCCCTTCACAGGGCCCTGTTGGAGCATATCTCCTCGTTACGGTCGTTTCCTGCCCGCTTTGCGGGTTGGAGAGAGTGTCCACTTTTGGAGGGAGTGGTAACCCCGTTTCATCTACAATTGGAGGGGGTAGAGGTACCTGTTCAGTTAATTTAAGATCCATACGCCATGGGTTTCTTAGTGTGGAAAGTGGGTCAACTGCAACAGAGCCACCTATTACAGCAAGGGTATATTGAAACTGGAGGGTCCCCGGTATCCAGAGTTCGCATATTTGAGGTCAGACTCGCCCCTAACCATGCAGCCGTGAGCATATGATGTTCCACTACTGGCTTGGCGGGCTGGTACTGTTTCCTTTAACGTCTTCCAGCTGGACGGGTATGCACTGCTTTTGAGGCGGCAGAGACTCGCCTGTCAGGGGATATGAGATAAACGGATGGCATTTTATAGAACTTACGATACCACCCGTAAGCCCACCTTCGCTCCCATACCCCCCCCGCCTTGTCCGGGGCTGTCTGTTAGGATGCTTAATGATAAGTCCCCCTATTCAACAGCAAACCTCTTTCGAGGCCATCCTCTATCCGCAACCCGAGGACCCGCTTGGTGCCAGAGCCTTGGCCACAGCTAAAAGATTTTAGCTGACCCAATAATGTCACTGAGGGGTGGGTCCAGTACTGTCACTGTGGGGTGGGTACAGTACTGTCACTGTGGGGTGGGTCCAGTACTGTCACTGTGGGATGGGTCCGTGACTCCGGAGTAGATACATTGGGAACAGCTCGCCTATTTTATTTCAAAGGATAATTATGCTGAATTCCTGGCGCTTGGAAGCCTATAAATCGTGGAGTAAAGACCTACAAGGACAATTTAGAAGCAGGAATGTGACACTGATCAGTCCTTTCTAAACGCATAAGTCTGGAGTATATGATGTGTGGAAACGAATATATATTTCAATTTTAAGCACATTTATTTGCACTGTATCTGAGATTCTTTCAGCATTCATTCAATATACTACAGGTCTTCCCATGAGTCAGCTTGGTACTCAATACTTTGGTATATTAGCACTACTCAAGATCAAGAATACAATTTGTGTTTGAGTACTGAGTAGGTAACTGGGTACTTATATTCACGGAATAATCAAGGATTGCGGCCTTGTTGTGGTAAAATAGGAGAGACACTGATTTGGAATTTCCTCTTCTCATTTGGCTTTCTCTACCACCCTTGTGTTTGATGAAGTAGATGAAAACCCACAAGGAGACATTTATACATATACACAAGTACGAGTATACACAGATGAGTTAAGGATTCAATCAAAGGAAACTCGTACTACCTGATAAGAGCAAATATGTGGAGATCTCTGAACTATTCATTACTCTGAATTCTAATTTCCCAATCCAGGCTATGTAAACACGAAGGAACATTTGAAGAGCACATTAAATTTTTCGTACAAACATTTGTTAATCAAAACTACACCGCAAACCTAGCAACACCCCCTGCTACACCACATAGCTTGGAGTGGAGGTTCCCAAATTTGTTTTATCTATGATTCCCAAATCCCCATAGATTCTACTCATCCAATACATGAATGATACTACATATTTATATTCGTTTTTTTTAATAAACAAGTTCTCCTGGTATGTATAACATCAAAGAATCTATCCCGTCTTTGTTGTCCTCAAGAGAAGGAGGAGTAGATAGGGATGCTCGAATAGGGGTAAGAACAGGACATTCCAAGATGTGTAAAACGGTGAGTTGGACTCCACATTGACAATCAGGGGGATTTTCTGTTCAGAATAAATGACCATGAGTTATTAATACGCATCCAATACTCATTCTAGTGTCTAGTCCAATACACAACTTGATCTATTCTAATTGATTAGTAGCTAGACTGCCGAACACATTTTAATTTTTTTTTTTTTAACTTTATATTAGGATCAATAGAATTCTGGTAGTTTTTCAATTTCTCCTGTATTAGGGATATAATTAACTAATGGTTTTATATCATCAGTAGCGCAAAATGTTTTTTTGCGTTACATCTACAAATCTACATGTAGAAAAATCTACATCTACAAATAATTCTAAAGAGTCTTGTCATACATCCCGCGTCATTATCGGTGTTTTTTCTTCAAGTCTCCCGTGCTATTTTAGGGCAAGTTCACCGGTAGATCCAGCCCGAGGTTAAATTCACTTCTAACAGTTCTAACTATGGATTGAAATTTACTAAATGATTTAGTACCAAATAGAGTTCATGATAAATGACGCGCGACAGTTGAATATAAGGTAGGTACTGCTCAATATGGAAATGGAACAACGAAATGGCAAAAATATGCAAAATGTACAGGGTTCAAGGAAATGCGGTACATAGTCTACATAAAAAAATCTAAATTTGGTACCGACGGGTCTGACACGTATTTAAAACAGCGGATGAGGAGCTCTGGTGTTCAAGAGACATTAAGCATGAGAAATAATAAGATTTCTCATGCTCTATGTCTCGAGACAGTTAAGATAACTACTCCTATCTCTCATAAGTAGTTATTTCAACTACTCTTATTTGAGGATACCACTGTAAATGTACTTTTGCATACAAAGGCAACGGATTTGTGGTCAAAGTCGCCCGAGATTATCCCAGATATGAAACAATACCAGAAAGTTTGGGATAAAATTCACATCGAACAAATCATTGATAAAGAAGTGTCACTTAGAACGGCAGTAGACTCAGCTCGAATAAATGCTTTACAAGTAGAAAAATCCAATGCGTGGCTTCACTCTATCCCTTCTCCAAACCTAGGAACCCATAAAGCGCCTAAATGAAAGAAGAAAAAAACCTAGGAACCCGCCTTGACGACAAATCTTTTCGATTTTGTATAGGATTGCGCCTTGGATCATATATTGTTACCCCTCATAAATGTGTTTGTGGTCAGATAGTTGACGACACCGGACTACGTGGATTAAGCAGCAAGAAAAGTGCTGGAGCCCCAGCGGATATCAAGGAATTCAGAACTAAATCACGAGGAAGTATTGTGTCCATAACTGGCACTGTATTTTTCAACTAGAGGGGCGTGCTACTCCGTTTGAGCGCATTTTTTGTTATTTCGTTAGAAAGCAATGGTAGTATACCGTTTTTCCTACATTCTAGATTCTACAAAAATTCTTTATCGTCAAGTTGAGAATTTTGGCACTTTTTTGTCCAAAATTTCGAATCTTCTTAAATATCAGAGCTTAATCATATTTTATTTATTTTAAATATTACAATTGTACTATATAAAACACTAATGCGCATATTATGTACATACAAAATTTCATCAAAATCGGGAGTGTGGTTCACGAGATATAAGCGTAGGTATAAGTACAATGTTAGAGGTCAGGCATATGGTCCTAGAACCGCAAGTGCGAAGTTTATGAATTTTAAATGGGACCATCTATAGAACGTCTCCTATGTGTGTACAAAATTTCATTGAAGTCCGTTCAGTAGTTTCCGAGATTTGCGCGTTACAAGGAATATTTTTAACAGACTGACAGACAGACACAAAACCAAAGTTGCTAAGTAGGTTATGAAATGTCCAGAAATTGAAATCTGAGCAAAATAATATTATTATTTTTTAGAAAAACAAACTCAGTACCTTCGATTTCTATAATATTGGAAATTAATCGGAAGTAGAAAATGAAACTTTACTAATTTAGATAATGTTTTTGGCCACCAAGGTATTTGTAATTTTTGGTGTGTTACTTCTTACAGTGTTGGCAAAGTTTATTTATTTATTTTATTTTACAAAACAAACACAATACCTACTTCTGATTTTTAATAGGTATATATTAGAAATTTGTCGGAAGTAATAGTGAATGTAACGGAGGGGAGAAAGAGAGAGAGAGAGAGAAAGACAGAGAAGGTACATTATAAAAGAAAAACTACTATTGAGAGAGATGAAAATAGAGACTGTGGGAGGGAGAACTAGAAAAGTAAGGGGAAGGAGAGAGAGAGAGAGAGAAGAAAGGGAGGGGGCAAGGGATATAGATTTTGACGTCTAACAGTAGCACATGGCCCCTGCTTGCTGTTTGTACGGAGAAAAACTTTGGCCCTCTGCCCAGAATTAATTTTATGCTCGGGTAATCTGCTGAGTAAGTAGCTGAAATTCTGAAAAGGAAGCAAACTAGTAGATATACGTATCTGACTGGGGGGAGAAAACCAGTGTCTCACTGGAGTATTTTAAACAGAGACCTGACTAGCCAACCCTTACAAGTCAAGGGTTTAATGGCTTTTAAACAAAAAATGCAAGTCCCTCACGATCGATGGTTGATCGCAAAATATGTGGTTCAGGACGAGGAAACTCTGAAATAAAGTTGGCTGGAGAACATCATCCCCCCCTCCAGCTGTAGCCAAGCTGGCTATAACAACAACAACATACATATACGTGTCGTATGTATGACTGTATGTATATAAGCTCTCAGGAGTTTCTAGAAGTTCCTAGTCCACAGCTTCGTGCATCCTTCTGATGACTTTTTCGAGTAATGAGATCGATTCCGGGCGGAGGTCCAAGGCAGGCTGAAGAAGCATTTTACAGCGGAACCTTCAACTCTCACCCGAAACGTCCATCCTATTAAAACTAGAAGTTCCTAGGAACAACTAGAAATTCCTGAATAATGGAAAACTCAGATCAGGAACACTAGAAGTTCTTAAGCGCTTTAGTAACAACTAGAAGTTTCATCAAACCGGGAACTTTCTACAACACATATAAATGTACGAGCTGGTATACTAAAGAACAGTGAGGTCCTTCCTAAAACCCATACCTACACTTTCTGCGTATTACGAGTTCAAAATAAATGATAAAATGTTCTCCAATTTAACATCTCGACTCTACTTGTATCATTAAAGTAAAAATTACATTACCTACTTATGTATTACATCACTGAGAGAAACCAACTAACTTTTTTTCTCAGAAATAAAATGTACTAAGATCCGTCTATTCTCTGAAAGCTCAATACCCACTTCTCTCTCTCTCTCTCTCTCTCTCTCTCTTAGTTCAATTTGAAATCATTCACCCAGTTCCAAATTACTGGTCACTTGAGAGCTTTTACTGGAATCCTCATTCAAGCTCCGCTGAAATTACCGGGCACTTACCTCTAGTCAAGTCTAGTCCACGTTCCAAGGATTCCCAAAATTTATTTCTCAATAAGAGTTCTCATTAGTCATAGGTATTTTTCCTACTAGTAGGTATTTGTCGTTTATTTTATTTATTATTATTATTTTGGTTTAACGTCGATTTCAAATGCATGGTCATATCGCGACAGTGTTTTTAGCCTGTTTTACCCTCCATTCACTGGAAAGTCACAAAACAGCTGCTCAAATTAACCTTACCCAGCCTCAGTGATACCGGAAAAGCTAGCAGCATCAGGAGGGTTCGAATTTGAATGGTCACCCATCCAAATCCTAACCTTGCTGGACGTTGCTGGTATATTTATTGGTAAGCAATAAGCAAAAACTCTCGAGTGGCTGATAACTTTCCTTTCCCGGTAGGTCTTGTCTTTCTTCTCTCTTTTATTCCAGGATAATGTAAGTACCCAATAACCAAAATGAGAACAGCTGCAATTAGGATGAGGTTCATCCCGGTTGAAGTTTCAATACGGGCGATCTAATTATTCTCCTGCGGTCTGAGAACAAAGGAACAACATTGGCAACACAAGGGCCATGGGCACTTCTTGCAACAATGTTCAAATGATTATTACCCTCTTGTTCTGCACGTCTTCACACCAATCCAACATGTTATATCTTTGCAGCAATAGTATATCGAAGTTGGTGATGATGGGTTTTGTCTTTGGCATTCGTAGGAATTGAATTGTATTTTTGCAAGACAAAATTTGAAGTTATACAGGATGGTCCAAAGACAAAGGTGAGCCAAAAAAATTGTATGCATATTGGAGACGTATGGTCTTCTTTTATATTAATCAACTTTGCACTAGCGGTTCTTGGTGATAGAGAATAGAGACCATGCGCCTGATCACTAACTTTCTACTTATACGCTTATGTCTCGTAATATCAATAATATAATAACAATTAAATGTCAGAATTATTTTTCTCTCATCCATACTAATATCAGAAGTCTACAAAACAAAACATTAAATTTAGAAATATTTCTTAAGTCTCTAGCTCTAGGTAATCTTGATGTAATCTGCCTGACCGAACACTGGCAAACTGAAGATGCTGCCAGCGTTTGTCATGTCAATGGTTATGTTAGATCTTCTAACTTTAGCAGAAAATTAAATAGTAATAAAACCCACGTGAATCTCGGTGGTGGGTCATGCATTTACGTGAGAGAATCTCTAACTAATAATACAAGAGACTTACCTAATTTAACGTCACTTAGCCGTGATAAACAAATTGAAATCAGTGCAGTTCAGATTACACAAGATTACTCAAAAAACTTAATAATAGTCTGTGTGTATAGACCCCCGGGTGAATCAAACGTGGAAATCTTTTTTGATGTGTTTGAGGCTCTACTTGCTAAAGTGGCCCTTACTAAAAATGCTGATATCATTCTCGCTGGGGATTTAAATTTAGATTATCTCTCTGAATCAAAACATAAAAGTTTGCTTCATAATATTTTGCAATCTTTTAACTTGCATGTAGCCGTTGAGGGTGTTACTAGACAAGGTACAACATCTGCTACCCAACTTGACTACATAATCACGAATGTAAGTAATTACGATAGCAAAATTATTCATACCGGTTTATCTGATCATGAAGCTCAATATATACTTTTAACCAGAGAAATATTAAATAAACAACAGCAGACCTCATTACGCAAGACCAGAATTTTAGGGTCCGAAAATTTGGAAAAATTAAGTAATGAGCTTTATCAGGTAAATTGGTCATTATTGTACAACACTAGAGAATCTGAATCAGCAACCAATCTATTTCTACAATTATTTCTTTCTTGTTTTGACAATGTTCTTCCACTGAAAGACTTCAAACCAAAGAAATCTAAACCATGGATTACGAAAGGTATTCTCAACTCTTGCAACCATCTCAAAACCTTGCACTATCTGAGATCTATTTCCGAACCAAACACAAAGTTAGTATTTAGAGGTACTACATATAACTTAAAATCATTTTATAACAAGTATCGGAACACATACAACAAAACAATTCTTAATGCTAAAAAACTCCATAATTCGCGAAAAATTGAAAGCTCAGACAATAAGATTAAAACAGCCTGGCAGGTGATTAAATACGAAACAGGTGAGCGTAGCTCGAGACAGGAATGTATAGAATTAGAGAAGGATGGAGTGAAAGTGAATGTGAATGAGATTGCGGATGAGTTTGGTGAAGCCTTTGCGAGTGTGACTGAACAGTTTGGTCTGGTTGATAGAGGTGATAGTGATCACATGGGTATAATGTATGAGTGCATGAATGAATGTGAGGAAAGAGAAAAACTCTGCTTTGATCAAATCAACACAAATTCGGTTCGTAAAGCAATTCGAAACTTAAAAAATAAATCTAGCACAGATGTGTACGGGATTTCAGCTAAAATTATAAAACAATGCTACGAGCCTTTGCTTAACCCCCTAACCTACATTTTCAACATCATACTGGATTCTGGTATCTTTCCTCAAGGATTTAAACTAAACAAAGTGTGTCCGATTTTCAAGCGCAAGGGAAATAAAAAGTCCGTATCATCGCACCGGCCAGTAACGATCATCCCTCTTTTTTCCAAAATTCTTGAAAAAATAATGATTAGCAAGATCAATGATTATTTAGCTAAACACAATATCATTTCACCCTCTCAGTTCGGTTTTCAAGCTAAAAAATCAACAAGTGATGCTATCTATAATTTGACACAAAATATTTTTAACAGCATAGATAAAAAGAAAAAAGTAGTGGGTATTTTCGAGGACCTTTCCCGTGCGTTCGACCTGGTGTCTTTTCGTCGCCTCCTGGACAAATTGAAGTTTTATGGGGTAAGCGAAATGGGCTTGAAACTTTTGGAAACATACCTCAATGATAGGTGGCAAAGAGTTGAGATACCTACACAGGATAACCACTTGTCGGACCCTTCCTCATATGAGACATTTGATACTGTTTCCCCTCCAGTGTTACTTAACTGTCTAGCTAATCATGACCCCACTAAACTGAAATCCCAGTGGCGACCCGTGAAATCGGGGGTCCCCCAGGGATCGGTCGTCGCTCCGACACTGTTCTTGCTCTTTATCAACGACCTCGCCCACTACATGAAACCAATAAAACTAACGCTTTTCGCAGACGACACTACAGTGTTTGTTGAAGGCGAAAAAATTGATGAAGTCGTTAACTTGACCCATGACGCCATTTTAAAAATTGAACAGTGGTTGCAAGCAAACGGCTTGGTCAATAATATAGAGAAGACCGCTGGTATGATGTTTTCATGTAGGAACACCCTAGACAATACGGCCCAGAATTTTGATTGGGGGCACCAAATAAATTTTGTATCTAATGTCAAGTTCTTAGGTGTTACAATCGATCAAAACCTTAACTATAAGGAACATATTGAAATACTGAGCAAAAAACTCAATAAAGCATGTTTTTTAATTCGCTCACTCAAAGGAAGAGTCGCAAACAAAACTCTGCTTTCAGTCTATTTTGCGTACTTTCATTCTCATCTCAGCTACGGTATCTTGCTATGGGGAAACTCAGTTCACTGGGACCGTGTCTTTGTGTCACAAAAAAGAGCAATCCGCATCATTAAAAACGGATCCTACACAGCTCATTGTAGAGACTGGTTCCGTGAACTGAGTGTACTCACTTTACCTTCCCTTTATATTCTCGAAGCCCTAAAGTTCGTGAAAAGAAACAGTGCCCTTTTCGATGTGGTGGGCGAGGGTCCTTACAAAACCAGGTATCGAGCACAGAAATGTCAAACAGTAAAAGTCGAGACCCATAGTACGTCCAAGTATGAGAGAAGTGTCCGACATAATTGTGGTATCCTCTACAATGCCCTTCCAGAGGATATAAGAAGTTTGAATGAGAGAAAATTTCTAATCAAAGTTAAAGAGTATCTAATTGAGAATGCCTTCTATTCCCAACAGGAATTTATTCAATCATTTGCTTACTAGTCTAGTCGTTGGTTTTATTTTTTTTTTAAATTAAAATTCTAGTCTTAAGTGTTTAGTGTTAGTTTAGTGTTTAGTTTTTTTTAAATTAAAATTCTAGTCTTAAGTGTTTAGTGTTAGTTTAGTGTTTAGTCCTAAATGTTTAGTGTTTTGTAAAATCCAACATTTTGTTGTCAATAAATTATTATTATTATTATTATTATTATTAATATACAGGGTGAGCATAAAGTCTCCCCTCGTATCCCACCCCTCGTATCTCGAGAATGGCTGTAAATACAAGAAAACTTAATTTTTAGGGGGATTAGTTTTCAGCCAATTTTTTTTTGCCTACACGGCCCCAGTCAGGCTGGGCAAGGGCATGGACCAACTTTAAAATCTTAAATAGAATAGTATGTCTTGTGGCATATTGTTTTAAAGGTCTCATATAGAGAATTTCAGCACAACAAATTTCAGTGAGCTACGACTTACCGTTCTCGAGATACAGGGTCGGACGTCCTACGTAATATCCATATATTTTGACCTATAACTCGTTGACCGTAAATTCCAGAAAAATGAAATTTGTTGATAATAAGTCCTTATGGCAAGAACTTTCGAACAAGTTAAAATTTGATTTGTTTTTCGTTAAAAATTTTCGGACTGTTCGTCCGGCTGGCTGACGAAACCGACCTTCAGAAACTAATATCAACAGAGTATGTCGAGTTATACTTTTTTCGACAAGGCTTGTCATAAGGAGTTATTATCAACAAATTTCATTTTTATATAATTAACGTAAAATATATGGATATTACGCAGGACGTTCGACCCTGTATCTCAAGAACGGTAAGTCGTAGCTCACTGAAATTTGTTGTAATGAACTTCTCTCTATGAGACCTTTAAAACAATATGCCACAAGACATACCATTCTATTTAAGATTTTAAAGTTGGTCTATGCCCAGTTGCCCAGCCTGACTGGGGCCGTGTAGGCAAAATTTTTTTGGCTGAAAATTAATCCCCCTAAAAATTAAGGAACACGGAATTTTGCGTTTTTTTGTACTTACAGCCATTCTCGAGATACGGGGGGTGGGGTGAGACTTTATGCTCACCCTGTATACGTATTAGTGTTTTACATAGTGCGATTATAATTATTTTTTAATAAAAAATGTGTGGAATATATAATGTAGTAAAAACGGTATAATATCATGAAGTTAAGAAGTTTTGGAGATACAAGCGATTTAGTATACATATAATCTCAAAATTGTGAAGTGTATACAATGAACCAATCACGAGGAAGTATTGTGTCTCCATAATTGGCAGTGTATTTTTTTTATTATTTTTTTTTTTCTACAAGTTCCATAACAATTGGGTTCCATCTATTCAATTCAATCAATGGTCCATTGGTCCAAGGCCACTTCAAAACTCCTCATTTGTTTTGAGTATTTTCAATTACTTCTGGTTTTAAAGTATTTGTTACTCAAAATGAGATACCAGTGATATATTATGGGATTGGAATGGAACCGGAGATCTTCATTATGTTCTCAAATTGAATTCATGATGGTAAAACCCCGTGGGGTTTACGTGAGATGGTTAGTAATTAATCTTAACACTGGTCTTCTATTCTATTTGAATCATCATTTGAGTTTCCTAAGATAGGTACTTATGTACCTATGTACATCTTTTACATGATAAACACCGACTTCCACATTAAGAATCCAAAGCTGAATACTACTTGGCTGTTGCTTTGGAGATTCTTTGTTTTGAGATATTTTTCCATTATAGTTGAAAGCGAGTATTTGCAAGTATTCAGTTCTTTGTAAGTCATTATAAAGCTCAATTCGGTCTCTGTGAATACAAATCACCAAAATAGATATTTCCGGTAGTCACTGCTGGTAAATGATTCCAATAATAAATTAAAAAAATTGTAAGGTAAAATTTCCAGTAATTTTTACTATCAAACATGCTATAAAACGAGGCGGATTTTTTACACGGACAGTGAACATCTTGGACCACGAGAATGAGATTGAAGTTAGCACTTTCAAGGCGCATTATAAAGAAAGAATAATAAAAAACTGCAAGTGTGCATACAGTCATCTTGTCTAGGATCTGAATATTGAATATTTATGATGATTTGACTTCATAACATCTTGCGGGTAAAATACACTGCTGTACTTGAAAGATGGCAAATTCTTTTGGTAAATAGGTACACTATTTATTGTTGGTTCAATTGTAACTTTAATTGCAAATGCTAATACTAAACCTCTCGCAGCTTGCTTGTTCAGTATTTTACCTAAGATTCCAGTATATAAAGTTTATGTTATGTAAGTTCATGTTATGTAGAAGGAAGTGGTTCTAGAGTGTAGAAATTAATTCACCGTTAAGACTGTTTAGTAAACGGACAGTTATTATTATGATAGATAAGAAGATATCAAATTACTCGATTAAATTAAGCATATTAACCATACTTTCCAAGCATTGATTGATGAAAAGAGCACTTGTCTTGTACATAATGATATGACTATAGGACATTTCCATGAAGCATCAGTCACTCGGCAGATAAAAATGACGTCCAATCTACAACTCTCAAGAAACAATTAAATTTTTCATGAAAAACCATCTGGCAACTAGTTTCTGGTAAAAACAGCAACTAATTAGGTCAATCAGAAATGCCTGTCTTGGATTCTAAGGCCGCCTTAACATTTTTGCTCTTAGGTAATCAAATATCAGTTATGTAAATAGCTGGGGTGGCGACGTAAGCCAAAGTAATACCTACCTACTTGTTAGTGGCTTTTTCTACTGCTATCTCATGGAGGAGAGTATTTACTATTAAATTTATATGCTTAATTCTTCGGCAACAAAATTCCTATTATAAAATCGGGTGTTATAGGGAAATACTTACATACATGTAGAGTTTGTATAGAGGCTCATGCCTCGGGTTTAGAGTAGGGCTAGGGAAATCATTATACATTGAACTTTGAAACACCACTCTAAGCAAGGTGTTAAAATTTCATACAGGGAGAAGTTTTATACCTCGAAAGGACAATACACATCAAGATCAATGAAATAGAACATCTAGTTCCATGCGTAAATTTGTGGGTTTTATGGAGAATGAACACTAGAAATAGAAGAAATCAAAAATTGATTGCTGTACACAATGTGCCATCTTCCACCGAGCCAGGTTTATAATCGGTCTGTCTGAGTCTGAGCAGTGCAAATACAACGAGAGCAATGTATCATATTCGTGACTGCAGGAATTCTCCCGTCGGCGGTATTAGCATTGTGCTGGCGAGATGTTATGTAAGGATTATCCTAACAAGACACGTCTAGGACATTGGCAATGACCTTTCATAATAGCTGAAATGAAATTTATGATTTTTATTGCAGGCATTGTACTTTAATAACGATACTTCGAGACTGGAGAACTCGAGAGAGAGTGAAATCTAGAGCTCTTGATGTTGTCATTGTCAGCATATACATTGTACACACAGTACAAAACTAACTTTTTTAGAAAAGGTTAAGTAATAATTTGGTTTTTCTTTAATTCACCGTCGCTTTGAACTGCCTGGTCATATCACGACTTTTCACCATCCATTTGCTGGAAACTCACAAACCTTTTAACCTCACACAGCCTGAGTGGGGCCGGGAATAACCAGCATCACGAGAGTTCGAATTTGAACGGTCCCCTCCAAGTCCTAGCCTCTTGGAACCTAAATTATTTTATTTCGTTGTTTTAGATTATATCACGTCAATATTGAAGATGTAGGTGTGATTGACTAGGCTGTCTTTCTTGTAAAGATATTTTGTTCTTGCTAATTATCATTATTCTTATTTTATAACTCACCAATTGAGCTTCACTATTTACTTATTTTCAAAAAAGTTTCACTATGTTATTTTATAATTTTGTATTATTGATTATTGTATACTTTGCCAACCAATCATTGTAAAATCATATTACAAATAAATTAAATTATAATTATATCTATCTAATCATAATTGCCTATTCCAAGTTACAGGTTACAGTAAACCAATGGATTTTGTGCATACCTCGTTGATAATATTACTTGCTTCCATCAGAGTACATAACATAAATGTTGGTACGTGCTCACCTTACCCTATTTTACCAACCAAATCGAGACATCACGTACTCACTACAATTCTAGGTCATCTCCTAAACCAAAAGCGACGCCAAAAACTCAGTAACGCCCTATCCAAAAAGTTGGCTCCAATACAAGAGAAATTATATGTACCTAGTTCATGAGTTCGGAGAAGCGGGCAGAGTGTGTAATTACTGTCCATTCATTATTGATACACATTATTTATTCTGAAAGTGTTACTTTGAGTACATTTGCTCTGAGAGAGGTAGAGCTTGCCGTTTGCTTTATATTCACAAAGACACATAATATGTATAATTGTTTATGTATAATTATGATTTAAATGTATTAAAAACTTATACAGGGTCTTTCGGAAAATTATAAATTTCAAGAAATCATTTAGAATTGTGATCATAAACAACTGAAATGTTTGCTCATTTACTCACTACTTATCATTATATTTGTTTTAATCACTTTCGTGATATAACAACTTCTCAATCTCGCTTTACTAAATCTACGCTGAAACTGGGACTTGAACCACCAACCTCCAGGTCACAAGTCCGCCACCCTATCGATCAAGCTACTGAGGTCGGTATTTTCTACTTATAATTACGTGCAGTAGAACCTGGATATAACGGGACCAACGGTGCCAAGCAAAAAATAAGAAGATATCAAATTACTCGATTAAATTAAGCATATTAACCATACTTTCCAAGCATTGATTGATGAAAAGAGCACTTGTCTTGTACATAATGATATGACTATAGGACATTTCCATGAAGCATCAGTCACTCGGCAGATAAAAATGACGTCCAATCTACAACTCTCAAGAAACAATTAAATTTTTCATGAAAAACCATCTGGCAACTAGTTTCTGGTAAAAACAGCAACTAATTAGGTCAATCAGAAATGCCTGTCTTGGATTCTAAGGCCGCCTTAACATTTTTGCTCTTAGGTAATCAAATATCAGTTATGTAAATAGCTGGGGTGGCGACGTAAGCCAAAGTAATACCTACCTACTTGTTAGTGGCTTTTTCTACTGCTATCTCATGGAGGAGAGTATTTACTATTAAATTTATATGCTTAATTCTTCGGCAACAAAATTCCTATTATAAAATCGGGTGTTATAGGGAAATACTTACATACATGTAGAGTTTGTATAGAGGCTCATGCCTCGGGTTTAGAGTAGGGCTAGGGAAATCATTATACATTGAACTTTGAAACACCACTCTAAGCAAGGTGTTAAAATTTCATACAGGGAGAAGTTTTATACCTCGAAAGGACAATACACATCAAGATCAATGAAATAGAACATCTAGTTCCATGCGTAAATTTGTGGGTTTTATGGAGAATGAACACTAGAAATAGAAGAAATCAAAAATTGATTGCTGTACACAATGTGCCATCTTCCACCGAGCCAGGTTTATAATCGGTCTGTCTGAGTCTGAGCAGTGCAAATACAACGAGAGCAATGTATCATATTCGTGACTGCAGGAATTCTCCCGTCGGCGGTATTAGCATTGTGCTGGCGAGATGTTATGTAAGGATTATCCTAACAAGACACGTCTAGGACATTGGCAATGACCTTTCATAATAGCTGAAATGAAATTTATGATTTTTATTGCAGGCATTGTACTTTAATAACGATACTTCGAGACTGGAGAACTCGAGAGAGAGTGAAATCTAGAGCTTTTGATGTTGTCATTGTCAGCATATACATTGTACACACAGTACAAAACTAACTTTTTTAGAAAAGGTTAAGTAATAATTTGGTTTTTCTTTAATTCACCGTCGCTTTGAACTGCCTGGTCATATCACGACTTTTCACCATCCATTTGCTGGAAACTCACAAACCTTTTAACCTCACACAGCCTGAGTGGGGCCGGGAATAACCAGCATCACGAGAGTTCGAATTTGAACGGTCCCCTCCAAGTCCTAGCCTCTTGGAACCTAAATTATTTTATTTCGTTGTTTTAGATTATATCACGTCAATATTGAAGATGTAGGTGTGATTGACTAGGCTGTCTTTCTTGTAAAGATATTTTGTTCTTGCTAATTATCATTATTCTTATTTTATAACTCACCAATTGAGCTTCACTATTTACTTATTTTCAAAAAAGTTTCACTATGTTATTTTATAATTTTGTATTATTGATTATTGTATACTTTGCCAACCAATCATTGTAAAATCATATTACAAATAAATTAAATTATAATTATATCTATCTAATCATAATTGCCTATTCCAAGTTACAGGTTACAGTAAACCAATGGATTTTGTGCATACCTCGTTGATAATATTACTTGCTTCCATCAGAGTACATAACATAAATGTTGGTACGTGCTCACCTTACCCTATTTTACCAACCAAATCGAGACATCACGTACTCACTACAATTCTAGGTCATCTCCTAAACCAAAAGCGACGCCAAAAACTCAGTAACGCCCTATCCAAAAAGTTGGCTCCAATACAAGAGAAATTATATGTACCTAGTTCATGAGTTCGGAGAAGCGGGCAGAGTGTGTAATTACTGTCCATTCATTATTGATACACATTATTTATTCTGAAAGTGTTACTTTGAGTACATTTGCTCTGAGAGAGGTAGAGCTTGCCGTTTGCTTTATATTCACAAAGACACATAATATGTATAATTGTTTATGTATAATTATGATTTAAATGTATTAAAAACTTATACAGGGTCTTTCGGAAAATTATAAATTTCAAGAAATCATTTAGAATTGTGATCATAAACAACTGAAATGTTTGCTCATTTACTCACTACTTATCATTATATTTGTTTTAATCACTTTCGTGATATAACAACTTCTCAATCTCGCTTTACTAAATCTACGCTGAAACTGGGACTTGAACCACCAACCTCCAGGTCACAAGTCCGCCACCCTATCGATCAAGCTACTGAGGTCGGTATTTTCTACTTATAATTACGTGCAGTAGAACCTGGATATAACGGGACCAACGGTGCCAAGCAAAAAATTCATTACACAGTATGTTTCTGAAAAGGTGTAATTAATTGATATACCTGATAAAATGATCATTCATTGATAGCTATGCATATCAGCAAAACTCTACAATTAAGTCCATACAAACAGAAACCTCTATTATCAATGACCACACCGATCGACAATTTTACTTAAATTGGGTGTGTATTACATATTACAAATTAATAATTTATTGATACTAACTTGGAAAATGCGTCATGGGTAGTTTTGAGACAAATTTACAAACATGATGAGTGCATGTCCTAGATCAGATATTCAAAGACAAAACCTCGTTCATCTTCATATATCTACTTTTAGTTTAGTTCTGGCAAAGAATCTTCACTTTTGAACCCAGGTCACGGAAAAGAAAATAATAATACCCGTCGGATTTAAACTTTGATGTAAGCTCCTGTTTCTTTTTCACGGAAGTTGAAAGGATTAGGAGTTCAGTATCTTTTCCTGACGAATCTACTTCCTCAGCTAAGTTTCTTTTCAGTAAAAATAGCGTCCGCTCTCAGTAGCTTGATCGATAAGGCGGTGGACTAGCAATCGGAGGTCGGTGGTTCAAGTCCCAAGTTAAGCAAATATTTAGTAATGCGAGTTTGAGTAGCTAGTGTGATATCGCGATTGTAATTAACACAAATATGATACTACCTAACCTAACTACCTCACCGGTTATAAGCACAACACTGTGGGAAGTGTACTAGATATAGAAAGAGTAACTGCATACCTGCATACCTGATTTGGATTTTCCAAAAAAAAAAATGTATTATTATCTGATCTGGTTGTACGGTTTTCAGTGAAACCCTAACAATTAACACTGCGACCTAATTAGATCTATTGTGACCAGTTGATTCTATTTGGTTTTAACGTCCTGATTGAGATAGATAGTCAGGACAGGGGTTTTACCCTCCATTCGCTGGGAATCGTACCAGCTACCCACATTAACCTCACCTAGCCTGGGTAGGGCCGGAAATGCCAGCCTCACGTGTTTGGAAGGAACAGAATTTTCTTCGAAAAGTCTACTCCAACAGGGGATCGAACTCGGGATCTCTGGACTACGGGCAGTAGTCACAACCATTACGCCTCGGAGGCTGAATACTATTGTAAACTACATATAAAAATGCTTACAAAAATGAACAGATTGTGCACTTGTGCAGTTTCCACAAAATGGAATTATTTTAAAGTCAAAAGTTTGAAAAACTTTCATAATATTTGCCACTGTCAGAACTATCCTCCGTACCTGAAATAAGTGCATCGTGCAGCTGATTTTCAAAGCATGTTTCTTCAATTGCACCTATAACAACTTAACATAACTTCAATTTTTATCATCTTTGACAGAACTAAGCAGATACTTAGCTGCAGCAAGCGATTTCGAGACCATTTTATCAAATACCCAGCGAGTAAGTACCCTTTCGCTTATCATGTATACAAATATGGTTATAAACCTATGTGCAAATAACGACGAAAAGTAGTATGGACGTATTGTACAATTAAGAAGACTTCGGGTGAAATCGGTAATAAACTCGTAATAACTGAAATTGAAAAGACAAAGTGTCTGTGATTTGCTATACACGGAGACATTAACCCACTTCGTTCGAACGAGGCATAGCCGTTATCGATCTAAATTCCAAGTGTAGTACTTTTAGTACTAAGGGGAAAAAACAATTAAGTCAAGAACACGAATTTTGAAGCCATTTTTAATTTGGTGTCCACACTGAATGATTTTAAAATGATTTTTATATGTCCACACTGAATGATTTTAAAAAAGGTAGGTGTAGACACAAAATCGAAAATGGCTTTTTAAATTCGTTTTTTTTTTTCTCTCTCAGAATTTCGACTACCGATTTGATGGTAGAAAATATCTACAGGGTGGTCCATGCGACAAAATTAGTTAAAACTCCATAACTTTTTAATATCATTATAAATTTTGCTGCCAATTGAAAGTGCGTGATTTCCTTACACAAACACTATGTTTTCTTGTTATCGACTTTTAAACGAAATCGAGTTATTCGAGATTTAGGAAAAAAAAAAAATGGTCCAAAAATCCACCCTGTATGTAATATTTTAGTTAAAGTACTCAGGGACCATTTAGAAGTAAAACTATCAAATAAAATTCAGGTCGATCCATTTAAAAATCGAAAATTGACACCTCAATTTCTGACTTTTGAACCACCCTGTATTAAAAAATTCAAGACTGAAACCGCATAGTTAGGAAATAAAAAAATCAAGGGTACACCCTTGATTTTTTTATTTTGCAAAAACTCTTTTAGAGCCCGAGTAATTCGAGGTGTCCAACTTTGGTGGGACACCCTGTATATTGGATTTGCCCAGAAATATTACAATACCTTATTCTTCAATTTAGCAATATCTTATTCTTCTATCGTGGAAAATAAAAATAATTAGATAATAATCTATTATTATGCAGGAATAAATTATACGTCGACCATGCCTCTATAAAGTCACCTGCGCCGGAGCCCTAACCGCTACGCTGCTAGTACATTAGACTTAGGGCGCTAATACTTCTGTGGCGCTAAGTCACCCATTGCGTACTGTGTAAGATAGGGAAAACCGACACTTACCAACGACTTAAGTTATTGATGTCGTCTATTAATTCCGCCCTTAATGTCACAACCCCATCTAGGATGAATATAAAATTTGATTTGAGTGATATCAAACATGGTAACTTGAGTGAGTAGATACAGTGAAGAACTTCATGAAGTAGGGAAAGTAAATTAATGTCTTACCTGGGTACTGCAGAACTGGCATGCTGAGAGTTTTAAACTGAAAAATTCGGTTACGACAAAAGTTCATTAGATTTAAAGATAATACATTAGTGGTTGAAGACATCATACTAATTTTACTATACCCATTTGTGTTAATCACTTTCGTAACATCACAACTACTCAAACTCGCTTTACTAAATTTACACTGAAACCGGGTTTCAAATTATATCGATCAAGCTGAGGCCGGTATTATATTCAAATTTAATAAAATTTACATCTGTTTTTTAGTATGATATTTCAAACCCCTAATAAATTCAAAAAAGAAAATATTTCAAAAGCCGAGGGCCGCACAGACGAGATTGACAGTTGACACAAGAGAGACCGAACCAAACTGACGCCGGAGAACTTTTCAGGGACCAAGCTAACCTAGAGTCTAAATTTTCCTCGATTCTGATTGGTCAAACAAATATCATACGATCGGCAGGTAAACTCAGATAAGAGAAAAGGTCCCTGAGAACTTTTTGGTTGCAACTCTCTCACGCCAAATTTAACTTTCCTAACATACCAGTGGCGTCGACTGAATTTCTAACAGTGGCGTTTATTTATTTTATTATTTTTTGGCTGCATTATTATTTCTTCTGATTAATGTGTTTTCTTTTTTGAGTCGATATAATAGCGAATAGTTAATTGTAGTTGAGGTCTCTTGTTCTGCCACTGTTGACTAAATTTAATTTTTTTATAAATGGTCCAGGAGGATGAAATCTTATAAATAAAAAAAAAACGAGAGAAATTCGCCATGAAGTGGTCGATTTCAGCGAATCAACGTTAGTAATTATTAGTGAATAATGAATATCAATATATCATGGCATTATTTGTTTTCAGCATCAAGCTCCCACAAAGTGGGGCGGTGACCAAAAATTCATTAGTTAAATATTTTTTTTAAAAAATACACTGCCAATCATGGACACAATGCTTCCTCGTCATTGTGGTTGACATTGTATACATCTGGTAAATTTAATATGAGATTGTATACAATCACGTGTATCTCCAAAATTTCGTAACCGATACTCTTCAAATTTGTTTTAAAGGTAGAATGCCGTTTTTCCTATATTTTAGATCCCACAAAAATTCTTTATCGGCAAGTAGTAGGTAGACCTTATTTTTGCACGTTTTTTTGCACATAGCACGTGGGGACGAAGAATATTTGTTGAAGGTTAAAAATGCAGAAAGGATCAGTTCTAGGATTTCTTATTTCAGAAATCTATTGGGACGGCCAGATTGGAGACTGAAAAAGCTCAACTTTTAAGAAAATGGACATTTTGAAAATAACAATATCTCTTATACAATGTCATTAGAAACCATACTAAATTTCAGCTCAATCGGACTTGTACTTTGCGAGATATGCTAGTATTTGAAAATGCTCAACTTTTGGAAAATTGACGTTTTTTACGCCATAACGCAAAATTGGTAACCATGCAAAATTTCAGCTCCATCCGACTTTTGGTTCTCGAGTTTTACGCGACTAAACATACAGACAAACGAATCATTTTATAATAATTATAAGATGTCTGTGATTTGCTATAGAATATCTACGAGAAACGAGACTGGCTGACAAAAAATGAAACTTTATTAAATCCCAGAAACAGTACTATGGTTTACATAAGTTTGGCTGTAGGTCTTATTTTATAGCAGTTTCGTAGAATTCATTTCACCATGATATGAAAGGGCTTATACCAACTAGCCAACTACCAACGGTGTCTTGAGCCAAGAATTCACGACCAGCAATATCAACCATTGCAATGTAGCAACCCATCTAATATGGGATGCGGTTTCGATTCATATCGGCGCAAAACGTATCAGCTATTTGTTCTAATGGTTGTGTTTAACAAGAGTACTTCACAGGAGTTCCTTCAGACCAGTACATGGAGGACAGATTCTTATATTAAAGCAGTTGGAGAAACAATAATTAAAGGCGACGGGTAAATCTATTGAGCATCAGGATAAAGGGGATAGATTGGGATAAAGGGTATTCTAAGAAAGTTTCTAAAACGAGAGATAAGTTTGGACAAGAGGTCAAATGGCGAAGGAGAAAACGGAGTGGGGACCTCTATGTACGAGTTTGAGTGTAAATACTGTGAATTATAAATGAAAAGGAAAATTCTTTCTAAAGAATAATTTGAGATATGTAGAAAACGGAGATAAATTGTTTGATATTTAGTTGCCTTACTGGTCATGGACCACTTAGGATACATTTACACATATTGGGAGTCTCTCGAGGAGTACCGATCAGAGACAACAACCCTCATTCTCTTCGAGTGTGAGGCCAGCACAACAGGAGGTAGTCCCGGAGGTACTCCATGACCAAGAACTTCTCGTCCAGAAACTCACTCTTCTCATGAAGGGAACAGGCTTCTGGACATCGCGATCGGTGGCATAGCATAAGTCAACCCCTCTCAACTAGCCCGGACGGTCGTCTGGGATAGTGGGGAGGGATATAAAATGAGAGATTTTCTCCCCGGTCACAGAAGTTCTCACTAGGTCGCCGCAATGTTAATTGTGTGGAGTTTGAAACCCACAAATGAAACACTACAACCAGGTCTTAAAATAATAATAGATAAAGAGCACCAAAATTTTACTTCATACTTGGTTTTGAAAGGTAAGGATGAGAATAATTTTATAATGTAAGTTATTACCTTATAGATAATCAACAATCTTCAACTTCATTGACTCTTGACATCATACCTAGTAGATTTTTTACACTGTACATTCTGTATTTTTATGCGGTGAATTTCAACCAAAAGTATCGTGGTTTGTGTGGTGTTTAAAATTAATTTCCTAAACAAATTTCAAGTCTCTAACTCTTACCGTTCTCGAGATATCGTGTCCACGGACGCACTGACCAATGCCCGAAAACAACTTCTTTGGTAACATGAGGCCATGATTCTTTCAGAAATGTGAAAAACTGGGTAAGTCAAATTTTCAACGAATATAATTCTTTCCGTATTATAATGGTAATAGAATACCGTTTTTCCTACATTCTAGATCCCACAAAAAAATTCTAGTATCAGCAAGTCGTAGACCTTATTTTTGCACTAACTAGTATGCATAAACATGCAAAATTTCATCAAAATCGGGTGTACCGTTCACAAGATATGTAGGTCAGGCGCATGGTCTCTCTCACCTAGAATCGCTACTGCAAAGTTGTTTAAGGTTTTTGGGATTTTCGTGTTACAAGGAAAGTATTTGACAGACCGACACAAAACCAAAGTTGCTCCGGAGGTTATGAAACGTCCAGAAAGATGAAAAAAAAATCGTAAATCGGAGCAAAGAAATTAAAAAAAACTAACACAATACTTGCGATTTCTAATAATAGCAATGTATCGGAAGTAATATAGAAACAATATTGCGTAAACTTGAACTTGAAAACTATTTGAGATTGACTTGAAGTTTGAGAACCCACTTGAGAGATAATGAAGATGTGCTAGACATAGGTAGAGATATGTGCGACGGACATAAGGTTCCATGAGCTAGGAACTCGTGAAGCTAAGGCTGCAATTAGATTTTAATTAATAGCTGGACTAACCCATAGCTCTTACCTAGACTATAGCGATGGTTCATATTAGAATATTAGTTTCATAGCATGACTATGAAAAAAACATAGAATGTGTCCAGTGTGGGAGATATCCAATCCAGGGGAGGTACGACGAGGAAGACTAACTTTGGATTAACAACTCTAAACTAGCAGGTTTAAATTTCCACCCGTGCAATTTTCGTCCGAAAAGTAAGTTCCAGCATTAACTAGAGACTAAAGAAAAATGTAAAATAAAAACTATTATTTTATTATAAGGAAGCTAAGGGTGGTGTAGTGTAGCCTGAATGGAAACTTGGAAAGTTTATAAAAACCCCCAAAATCACAACTTCATGGTTACAAAAGGAAGAACGCCTAATCAAAAGAATAAGTATAAAGCTCAAAACAAATAATGAGAATAATTTTAACTAGCTTTCTATTTCTCTGCACTCCTATCTGCATTTGTTCCTGTTATGTTACCTACTATCTTTATTATAAATTTTATTCTTGCTATGTGTCATCTAAAACTTGATTTCTCTTTACTTGTTGAACGGCAATAAAAACTAGCGGTCGCGGTGTATAATTTTCTGGCTTAAAAATTCAAACAAGCTTAGAAAAATCATACTCCGATCGCCAGTTTCAAGTTTAGGATAACAACTAGCAAGGATAAAGAAAGATAACATAAGAGGAACAAACGCAGGTAGGAGTGCTGAAAAATAGAAAGCGAGGAGGTATAGGTGTTTTCATTCTTTTGAGTAGGCATTCTTCCATTTGAAACCATGAAGTGGGTTTTTTTTTTGGAGGCTATCAGTACTTTTTTTACGAAAATGGTAGATTCATACTTTATGAATAACAAAAGAAAATAACCTGGAAAAATGTGCAAGTTTAGGCTTTACATTCCAAATATTATGTTAATTATTCTATAAAATGATAATGTTTTAGTAGAAGATATATAATTTTGATAAGCTAAATTTATATTTTGGTGGCCGATTCGGACCCAAAGCGAGCCTCCTACAGGTCTGCATTCGTCAATTATATACAAATTTTCAATCATCACATTAAGACCTTTCATTTGAAATATACATCGAATATCCTCTAATTCGACCGATTACCAGACACAGACACAAATTGAATAAAAAGTTAATGCAAGGCCTGGGATTTTGAAAAGAAAGTTTGTGGTTTTTGAGCTAATCCTCTGATTTAGAACCTCATACTGGTATACAAGAAGAATTTCATAACAGCGTCCGAAGAGAATTGATTAAAAAAACCAAGATGTTTTCAGAAACAATTTAAAGCGAACAAAATTAAATGGATCCCCTTCTCAGTTCTCACATAGACTTGAGGTTATGTTTCTCGTGTTTTGACATTAGGTAATAGCTTTTTATGAGAGCAGGTACTGCCAGTAAAAGTGTTCATTGATCTGCCTTGTTGTGAGAGAGAATACTGTTTGAAGTAAATAGAGAGAGATCGAAGTAATTGAAAAGGAAAATATTATTCCAAGTGAATGAAAGTCAAACAAAAGACAATACCAACAATGATGGAAGAGGACACCAAGACAGCTTTCGAAGGCGGCGTGCGCCCACACGCAGGGGTGAATGAACTCTTGCTAATATTGTGACCCAGCACCTAAATGGGAAGTATTGTGTCACTTCTCGCCCCTCAGAGGGAAGGCATACTACGGGATGGGCAGGTTACAACACAGACCACAAGCGTCTACAGTAACTCCTGTTTCATGGCTACGAAATAAAAAAGGGCTGTGAAACACTCATCTTTTTTTTTTTTAATAATAACTCAAATGCCTTTTTACTGGGGAGACTTGTTGAACAGGTTGAACTACACCCTATACCTACTCGTATTATGTTCTCTATCTCCTCTAAAACTTTTTGTCCGATCTTAATAATACCTAGGCAGATATTTGGCTTTGTTACTCGTGATAGTCATGGTGAAAAATTAGTCATTCTCTTAAAGTTGACCCTTTACCTTTAACCTACTTTATAACTGAAACACTAAATTGTATGTCATTTGACGTAATACTATTAGCACAATAATCAAGGAAGATAGCTCAAAAGAGTTGCAAATTTGCCGCTGAGTGAAAAAGACGATTTAGGATCAGATCAATCAGTTTTTGAATGCCATTCTGAGAGTTCGCTGGTAAAAAAATGCTTTAAGCATTAACTTACCTGGTGGATAGATTCCACAAAATAATAGTAATACCATGCACTGGTAGTCAAGTGGCTAACGCGCTAGTCCGGTAATCCAGGTAGCGTAGGGATCAATCACACTCAGTGCATGAATTTTTCCTCATTAATTTGAGTTCTTGACCACATAATAATAAGACTCTGAGGGTTAGGGTAGTAGAAAATGCTTTGATCAATAACTTTAACCTCGCTTGGTGGTAACCTTCTACTAAAGAGGGTTATTATTATTATACTATCAATGATGGTAGAAAAATGACGACATAGTAAGAATACGATAGTTATGAGAGTTTATTCTCAAAGACTCACGTGCAAATAACTTTCATAATAATAATAATTAATTCTGAGCCGCCAGAATTCGGACCTTTGCAAAAGATTGTTTACTTTCCCACACACATCACATGCAGACGATATCAATTTTCTGAACAAACAATTAGGTTGGTATGGGAAGAGAGAAATACTAAAGAGAGAGAGAATAGATGGGAGTGGGGTCATGGGAGAGAAAGAAAAGGATCGATAGAGAGAGAGAGGGGAGATTAAAAGTCGACACATATGAATGCTAATAAAAAAGGAATTCTGAAATTGACTTTTCCTGATTGCCATCAGGGTGTGGCTTTCCCCTCGGTTACTCAATAGGATTCTATTGTATATAAATAGTATAAATACGTCCCTTCCACGTGGGTATCTATACTACATAATTATATCCATCGCTTTCATTCCTCAATGTATCACATATATCAATTTTATATATGATACGATAAGCATGAGGTGAATAGATCCTACTACATATCCTAATTGAAATATATAGGTACTGGTGTGAACATCACACGACTTTCTATTACAATGGAGGAAGTATTATCAGAAATTTAAACATTCTCAGGATAAAAAAATCGAAAATGTCAAAATTTTACATTAAG
Organism: Bactericera cockerelli; assembly: GCA_024516035.1. Taxonomy (NCBI): domain Eukaryota; kingdom Metazoa; phylum Arthropoda; class Insecta; order Hemiptera; family Triozidae; genus Bactericera; species Bactericera cockerelli. Next base: position 23,320,716 of record CM044956.1, read on the forward strand.
AGTACTGAAAATATGTGTAAAATCACCATTTGAAATGATATTATCAAATAAAAAATTCCATTTCTCTTATAGTTTACGAGATATTTGCACATATTTAATTATTGTACTAAAATTTACCCACGGGTTAGTGCGGGAAAATATCAAAAATGTCAAGAAGTGATATTCAATTTAACTGTCATTAATAAATAAATATAAATCAGTACTAAAGTTAAAATAAGTAGGTAAGACACAAGTCGGGCCATGTAACTCCAGCTCTAGGGAGTCTAGCATATCTACAATTTCATCCTGTTTTATATTCGGCCCTGAATGTGGATGGGGTTTGTTATACCTTCTCTAATTTTTGGAAAAGTACTCTTTGATGAAAACCAACCCTATACAGGGTTAACGTTCATAGATACGAGTACTAGCATAGACTCCTGATACAGGGTTATTCTCTCGCTTTTTTCCCTCATACTCTAATAGAAAGGAAAGTAAAACAATTGGATGGATACTCATATACATATTATTTCGATTTTCAACCCAAAATGTATTATGTTACTAAGGTAAACATTACAACATCTGTCCATCTCGGAAGGGACTCCTCTCACTATAAAGTTGATTTACAGACAACCATGAATGCACCCTCGCAAACAGATGATGATACTTGTTTACCTATTTGAATTTTCACGGCCATTAGGCTAATTACGTACTGGTGCATGTACCACACATTTGTACCGGGTGAAACTAAATGTTGTCAAACGAGAGTCGATAATCTTCTATATTTAGCTTTAAAAATCCAAATTTCTAATATTTTGTTGCTTTTTTTGCTAGACATCCTTATTTCCAAATTTCACCAAAATTCTCAAAGTTGGTATTGAGGGGGTTCAAGAATTGTATGTGAAGATATTCTTGTATATCGGAAGGTAATCTAAGAGCTGCCGTCGAAAAAAAATATACTCCATTTATCTGAAAATAAAGGTAGGTAAGTAAGCTCAAACTAAAATACAATTAATTAAGGGTTGGGTGGAAGAGATTGCCACACGCGATACCCAGCCATTTCGTTTGGACGTATACCAATACTATACACTCTGCCGCGTCGTCTCTTTCTCTCTTCACACCTCGGTCAAGGTGTTACATATTTTTACTTTCCTTTTTCTATAATAAAAAAAGTATTGTATTCGTCGAAAATTTGACATACCCAGTTTTTCACATTTCTGGACGAATCATAGCCTCAGGATACTAAAAGAAGTTGTTTTTGGCCATTGGTCCGTACGTCCGTCCGTGTGTGTGTCTATGTGCACACACACACACAACATCTCGAAAACGGTAAGAGCTGAAGACTTGAAATTTGGTATGGAAATTTATTTTATATACGACACGAACAACGAAAAATTTACAAGAACAACTTTTTCTTACAATAAAAAAATAATAGGGGTTTATTCCTATCATTTTTTTTTCTTTGATTTTTTTGGAACCCGGCCCCAATTTACCGGTATTTGGGGGGGGGACCCGCTTGGGCTAACTTTTTATGATAAATCCTAGATGGGGGTTGTGACATACGAATCCAATATTTTTGAGGTGCTGATTAGGAATTTGACATTAATTTTTACCTTACTGTAACTGTTGTGACACCGGTGGCGGACTTTGACTAACTTATTTTTAAGTGATAAGGAAAGTAAAATTACTAAAGTCTAGAATGGGAGGAAACGGAGATAGGGGAGGGGGGGGGGGTAAAGTTGGTTCAAAGATGGGAAAAGAGGTCCCATATTCGGATTTTTGGTTATATCCCAACAACAGGAATTGTTAAGCAAGCAATTTTAAGCGCACAAACAGCTCAATAGTTAAGCACTCGCTTGCCATGCGGAAGGTCCCGGTTTCGAAGCCTCGTGCCGACAAAAAATTGTATTCAAAATTTGGTTCCATTTGTTTTTAAGGTATACCTTCCGGTGCACTCGTGTTGACTCAGCACCTAAATGGAAAGTATTGTGTCACTTCTCGCCCATCAGAGGGGAGGTATACTATGGGATGGGCAGGTTACAACACAGACCACAAGCGTCTATAGTATAGCTCCTGTTTCATGCTTACCATTATACATACATATAACCCCCAAATCTAAGAGAGTTTCAACAAAAAATAATTGGTAGGGCCGCCAGTGGCGGAAATTCGATTGGCGGACTTAGGACAATATATCGAAAAAAATATGGAAATCAACCCCCCTTAATGTATAGGTAAGGTAAACAATATTATCAATGAAAAAACACTGCCAATTATGGACACAATACTTCCTCGTGAATATTTCACATTATAATATATGTAATTTTATACTAAATCACTTGTATCTCCAGAATTGCTTAACTGATTCTCTTCAAATTTAATTTATATGGTAGAATACTATTTTTCCTACATTCTAGATTCTACAAAAAATTCTGTATCGGCAAGTGGTGAACCTTGTTTTTTTTTTTACTTTTTTTACTCCAAAATTTCGGATTTTCTTAAATATCAGAGTTACATTTTACATTATAATTAATTAATAATAAATATAAATAACATATGTAAAACAATAATATGCATAATTGCATATACATACATACAAAATTTCATCAAAATCGGGTGTACCGATCACGAGATTTAAGCGTTTAAGTAAAAAGTTAGTGGTCAGGCGCAGAACGTCTTCTATATGTGTGCAAAATTTCATCAAAATCCGTTGAGTAGTTTCCGAGATTTGCGCGTTACAAGGAATATTTACAGACCAACGGCCACAAAAACAAATTTGCTCAGGAGGTTATGAAACGTCCAGAAATTGAAATCAGAGCAAAAAAATATTTTTTTTACAAAAACGAACACAATACTTCCGATTTCTAATATTAGAAATTTCTCGGAAGTAATAAGCTGAAATGCTGTTGTGTATTATACGGTTATACCTACAATTATGTACTTATGCAGCTAATAGTAAAATTTTAGAAATAATAAATTAAGTAAACACTTTCTGTTGAAGGATATGATGACATAACACATTAAACAATTTAATTGCCAATTTATGGTTTTCTATTAATGGAAGATGAGCAGTGCGACAAGCCATTTTAAAGTATGTGACGAAAATGTGGAAGAGATTGCTACAGGCAATAACCCCGCCCTTTAGGTAGGACATTTTTGTTATTTTCTTTTCTTTTTTACTGATTTATTTTGTCATTTGTTTGTTCTTTTTTCTTCTTTCTTTTCTTAATTTTATACTGTTGCCTGTTTGTCCTCCTAATAAAGCTTAAAAAAAAAAAAATGTTGTAAAAGAAATATCTTTTCTTTGCTGATTGATGTGCTGTCTCTGCCACTAGATCTACTCATGTATTTCACTTCTGCGTTAGCCAGCCTTTATAAATTATATTCACAACAGTCAGATAAAAAACCAGGAATTTGGCCATTTTTTCACAGAAGTACGTATTTTTGTGATATGTTATTGGTTATAAATGTGTAATTGATATTTCATACACTTTAGATTCTTCATTAAAAACAATTTCATTTCATTGACTCAGTTGTGAGGATTAAAATTTATATTTCATACATTTTAGATTCTTCATTCAAAACAATTTCATTTCATTAACTCAGTTGTGAGGTTTAAAATTCGAAAATTGAACTCATTTGTTATTCAAGGGTTCGCGGTAAATTTCTCTTTTCTTTATTTTTATATCATGGAATCTTTCTAAATATTATCTAGCAATTTTTTTTTCTTTGGAGGGCATACTTATCATTGAAGTTAGACCCAAGCAGTAAATAGCTTAGAAATAATTAGAACATAGTTCAAAATCTGCTCTTACACCATGCACATGGAGGCATGGAGTTGACAAAATGTACAACCTAATAATTTCTTTTGTATTACATATTTTTTTTATGTGCTGTTTATACTGATTATAGGGATCAGTACACCTACAAACTGACCTAGTTCGTTATATATTATATCATTTTCATTTTCATCCACTGCTATTTAGTTTCAGACATGCACTCTTCGTACACAAGTGGTCTTCTCCTGACAATTGTCTATCTGGCCATGTTAACATGTGAGTACATTTTTTTTTTTTTTTTTTTTTTTTTAAAAGATGAGTGTTTCACAGCCGTTTTTATTTCGTAGCCATGAAACAGGAGCTACTGTAGACGCTTGTGGTCTGTGTTGTAGCCTACCCATCCCGCAGTATGCCTCCCCTCCGATGGGCGAGAAGTGACACAATACTTCCCAATTAGGTGCTGGGTCAACACGAGCGCACCGGAAGGTATCCCTTACAAACAATTGTAACCAAATTAAGAATACAAATTTTTGTCGGCACGGGGGATCGAACCCGGGACCTTCCGCATGGCAAGCGAGTGCTTAACCACTGAGCTAATCGCATTATACAGTATGTTTCAGAAAAGGTGGCCACCCCCTCGTAACTTTTGAACGCGACGGAATTTTTCAATTCTGTAAAGTCCTAGGTATAGGAAGTGCCCTATGGCCCATCCTGTGGTCATATTTATTTTTGGCCCCGGTTGGCCCTTCCGGCTTTTAGGCCATATTTTTTCATTTTTCTCGCGAATTTTAAATGGAATGCTATATTTTTTATTCCTGTTAATTAAAGTCCAAGTTAGGCTGAGTATAATGAGCTTTTAAAATTTTCAAAAACCTTATCAGGGGCGGAGCTAGTAGGGTGCAAGTTTCAAAATTGTTACACCCTGTATTTCAGCGTTAGTTAGATTTTTTAGTACTTTTTTTATGTTCATAGGTTCAAAATATTGTTTTACACCATATGAAATCAAAAAAATATTCTTGTTTACTTCTAATCAGGGTCATAGTAAGGTTTTTGTAAAAATACTTTTTTTCTTACGTCAATTTTTCCGTAAATTAATGGTGTTCTCGAAATTGGCATTTTTAGAGGTGAAAGTCTGCAGTGACATATGTTTTTTATGCTTGAAATCAAAAGAAAACTTAACGGAGAAGCGATTAAAATCATAAAAAAAGCCATTCAACCTGCTAGTTTTTTCACGACAGTGTCCGGTAAAGTGGGTGAATTTCGTATTGGATTTTTTTTTGTTTGTTGAGGAAACACAATTGGCATAGAAAATAAATAATATCTAATAAGGGAATATTACTTCAATAAACATAACTAAATGCGAAATTAAATGAAAATTATTTCTTCTAAATCAGTGCCGGATATTTTTTTTTTTTTCTCTCTCTCTTTTTTTCACTTTTCAAAGTTCAAGTTGTATCAAAAATAATTATCGGATAATGCTGCTTCTAAAGTCGGCCTAGGGGTCCCCTCTTGAGACAATTTTAGTTGGTAAGTTGGTAAAATCTGTAGAAAACACATTGTCAATAATTCTGGAGTCAGTCCGATGGCGCTTTGAATGCAACGATTCTTGTAGGATCACCGAAGTTAAGCAACGTCCAGCGAGGAGAAGACTTCGTGATGCTGGCATTCCGGCCTAACCCAGGCTGGGTGAGATAAATGTGTTTAGGAGGTTGGTGAGTTTCTTGCGAATGGAATGTAACACCCCCGTTATGATATGACCATGCAGTTGAAACGCGATATTAAACCCAAATTTAAAAAAAAATCATACTGGTGTTGCTAGTAATGAATACCAGGTCTCTAAATAAAAATCTAATTATCTCGAAATTTAAGAGAAAAAATACCAGGTCAAGTACCAAACTCTTGAGGGTGAAAATTAAACCAATTCAATTATTTTAAAGAGGCGAGAGAGAGAGAGAGAGAGAGAGAGAGAGAGAAAGAAAGAGAGAGAGAAAAAAAATTATCCGGCACTGATTTAGAAGAAATAATCTTCATTTAATTTCGCATTTAGTTATGTTAATTGAAGTATTATTCCCTTATTAGGTATTATTTGTTTTCTATGCCAATTGTGTTTCCTCAACAACAAAAAAATCCAATACGAAATTCACCCACTTTACCGGACACTGTCGTGAAAAAACTAGCAGGTTAAATAGCTTTTTTTATGATTTTAATCGCTTCTCCGTTAAGTTTTCTTTCGATTTCAAGCATAAAAAACATATGTCACTGCAGACTTTCACCTCTAAAAATGCCAATTTCGAGAACACCATTAATTTACAAAAAAATTGACGTGAGAAAAAAAGTACTTTTACAAAAACCTTACTATGACCCTGATTAGAAGTAAACAAGAATATTTTTTTGATTTCATATGGTGTAAAACAATATTTTGAACCTATGAACATAAAAAAAGTACTAAAAAATCTAACTAACGCTGAAATACAGGGTGTAACAATTTTGAAACTTGCACCCTACTAGCTCCGCCCCTGATAAGGTTTTTGAAAATTTTAAAAGCTCATTATACTCAGCCTAACTTGGACTTTAATTAACAGGAATAAAAAATATAGCATTCCATTTAAAATTCGCGAGAAAAATGAAAAAATATGGCCTAAAAGCCGGAAGGGCCAACCGGGGCCAAAAATAAATATGACCACAGGATGGGCCATAGGGCACTTCCTATACCTAGGACTTTACAGAATTGAAAAATTCCGTCGCGTTCAAAAGTTACGAGGGGGTGGCCACCTTTTCTGAAACATACTGTATAACCAAACTACACACATGTAATTTATAGTAATTAGGTACCTACATAATATACAGGGTGTCCCGTATACAGATGCATAGTTATATTTTGAGGGTTGGTTCAGCCAACCGTGGACTATCATAATTATAAGCGAAACTTGCAGTGGGGCATTTTGCTTCGTTAAGGAGTTATGGCCAAATCAGTGTTTTTCCCACAGGTCTAGAGGTCACTTGCATCGATGCACGTTTTCAAAGAAATGGGAAAGTCATGCATACTTCGCTTCAAATGCAGTTAGTTGCATCAAAAATATTGAAAGACCAGAAAGATATTTAATAATAAGTTCAATTTTTTTTCGAAAATTCGATTTTTCCCTTTTTCCCTGTTGTGAATTTAGAGTACTTCTACTATTGCAATTCTGCATATCACTACTTTAAAAAATACCCTCAATAAATTCTAAGTTCTTTCAGACGCGTGAAAGAACGAATGTGCCTGATCAAAAAAACAAGTCTAGCAGACAGAACAAGGCGACCCCGGTGAGGCTTCACTCCGATCCGTCAGGTAATGGTCCCACCTGATATCTATACATCCGTCAGACCAACCATTGTTATTTATATGTTCCAGATGAGTTCGGGGCTAACAATGACAACAATAATCAGAAATATCAGAAAGCAGGAGACCAGGATGTAACCGACGGCCGTAAGTGTAATATCGTCTTAAATACAGAAAATCATTAACCGAACACAATGAGTGAGCGAAGCGACCTCAATAAGTGAGGTTCTGTTTTAACTTGCATACCAGACGATTTGGCTTTCGTTTGTCTGTATGTCTGTTTGTTTGTTTGTCTGTCTGTCTGTTCCGCGATAACTCTCGACCGGATTCTTCAAAATTGTTGAAGTTTAGTATACATGTTCATTGGGATCCTAGAATTTTACCTATAGTTTTTGGGCCGAATTGGGCCACTCGGCGCTAAATGGGGGCCGTTTTGGTGAAAATTGAAAACGATTTTTAAAAACAAGCAACGCTCTTGAAATTTTTTAGAGTCGTTGAGAAAACATTAATGAGTTTATTTGTGAAATTTGGTATCCATGAAAGCTTTTTTTTGCCGAGCGAATAATACTCTTTCGGTGGGGACTTCCCCCCGAAAGATCACTCGCGATGGTGTTTGAGCCATCGCTGAGCTCGGATGAAAGGAGAAAACACCCCGGCACTACCAGGGGCATGACTTCAGGGTGTCATCTCCAGCGGCTATATTATATTTATTCAAAATTCAAGTGATACAAAATTACAAAATACATTATTAAATCTAGAGAAGAAGGTAAATTTAAGTCTCAGGACATTCCGTGGGTGGTAGGTCTATAGGAGGTTACGTTAATTGAGGAACCCATCCTTCACTGGATCCCTTAGTGGCGGCCACCATGATCGAGATTTGCGATTCCGGGGTCCAACTCGGGAAAGCTAAGGGGGCCGCACTGTGGTAAAAAAATTGAAAAAGTGCCAAAATAAAGGGCCAGTTTATATTAAATGAAAGGTCTCGATGTCCTCATGCTTGATTGAACATTTATAATGCACCGACCTCAGTAGCTTAATCGATAAGGCGGCGGACTTGTAACCTGGAGGTCGGTGGTTCAAGTCCCGGTTACAGCTTAAATTTAGTAAAGCGAGTTTGATTAGTTGTGACATGACGAAAGTGATTAACACAAGACGTATGATAACTTTTAACTTTAAACATTTATAATGCGATAGTTGAATCTGTGTGAGGTTTACAGTTCACAGAACCACTAGTTCAAATTATTTTAGGTAGAACTTTCAGTACATTAGCTTACTATAATTCAAACATGGTGCGTTTATAACACAATTTGAAAAGGAGTTAAAGTGCCTCATTGGAAAAATAACAGTCGAGTTAATACTGAACTCGACTGTTTACTTAATACCACTACTCCAATTTACATAAGGGGCCACAGACACTCATTGCAACACATTCCATTTTTGAATGGTAGAACTATGGTGTAATGTTGTTTATTCAAATATCTACCTATTAGGTATAACAAAGATTTTTTTATGTATATAATATATTTAAATATAGAAAAGAAGAACAGTAATCATAATTTCAATCAAAACTTTATTCTTTCCTCAGTTGGACGAAAGATGCCCAACCCCATGTTCCAGAAAGTGTGTGCCATTGACATGACCAATGTTACCAATAAAGACAAGTTCTGTCATGGCCAAAAAGACATCGATAATCTGTGTGGTGCCCTCTGCAATTGCATCATAGGCATCCCAAACAGCCGCTGCGCTGAGTATTCAGGACCACCAAAGTTGAACTTGTGTGGCTGTACGAAACATGCCAATGCGGACCCTACTAACCGAAGTACATACTTCTGGATCACTAGGGACAACTGTGACAAACAAGTACAGACCTGCCCCAACGGGTTCAAGGTGATCAACTTTGATGTATAGATCCATTACCTATTCGACACTTGCGGAAATCTTTTGTTTACAACCGATCATTTGCGACAATGAAAAAAGGTTTCAAACCATACATTTGCGACAATATATTGCAGGTATAGATTTCAATGTTTCATACAGTGTGAATCAAATTTTAGTTCGTACTGGTAGGTGTATGTTATACCTTTGATTTTGTTTGATTGGAAATTGATGCATAAGTGAATTATTTGTTATAGGAATTTTGTAGTTAGGTAGGGTTAGGTAAAGTTAACAAGGTGAGATTGCACGGTAGATCACTGACTTCAGTTTGTCGAGTAGGATGGTTGGGTGAGGGGCTTAGGTTAGGTTGAAATTAGCGCAGGCGGTTAGGCCGGGTCGCACAGCGACCCGGTCACCCAAGCTATCCTAGCCGGCTAACGAAACACAACATTTATTAGGTACACTTTTTTTATCAAACCATCAATTAACATTTTATTTGGAAAGGCCATCAATATTTTAGTCGACCCGGTATTTATTTGGAAATGCCGAAATGAACAAAGGAGTTAACCTGTTCCTTTGTCTGTCTGATATTGTCGCAAACGTTACAGTGAATACCTTTTTCTGTTGTCGCAAATGTCAGATTTTTTAAGATAATTTGTCGCAAGTGATCGGTAGCCGATCCATTACCTTATAATGTTTGTTGCTGTAATTATTTCATCACATAAATTTAATACATTTAAAGGGAAAAAAGTGTTTCAATTATATAATTATGTAGACTATCTGTTGAAATTACTCATATTTTTGAACTGTGATAGGTTCTACACTGTTAAAAACACGAAACCGGGGATTGAAATAATCTTGTGTCTTATTTGTAATGAGCATAGACAGGGTGATTCAAAAAAGTAACTTGGCTGGAACTTGGCCTCACGTACTGCTATTCGCTCAGATGTACATATATTATATTATGTAAATCAATGTTCTATTTGTATTTTTTTATAGAGAGAGACTATACGAGGTCCAACAATAAAGTTCCCGGACGACTCCCATATCTCCGGCCCTGATGTACTTAGTAAACTTAGTTCAACAAGTTTTTTCAAGATATTGAACCATAGTTCCTCAATCCTCATGTTCATATTTCATTAACTTTAATTTGTATCAGATAGGTAGTTTTCAAATAATCAGTCATAATTAAACACCTTGACTATACAGCTATACACGTTGCCGGATTTTTCAAATTGAAATGATGTTTCTTACAGATAACCAGATATTTCTTACAAAACTAAACAAAAGTCAATCTTTTTTTTTCATCTCTGTTTACACGCAACAATAATGCTGCAATGAAGTAAACAGGTTTGAGGGACACTGCATACAGATTAAAGACCTTATCCAGGCCCTCTACATCTTTGTTTAAATTGTTCCAAAGTGAGATCGAGATCCAATTTTGCACTGTTATAATAATTATTAAAATATATTATTAGAGAGGAGATGAGTGGTGATTCCAGGTACACAGGAGAATCGCTTCTTGTTGTATGAAAATACTGAGTTAGTAGTTATTCTCTCAGTGACAGTTGTAAATTAGGCACTTTAATCAGTATTTTCTCAATTAGCCCTGGACATCTAATGGTGTCATAACTGAGGCCATGTATGAAAATTTGTTGGTAATACAATGTTTCCGATGGTTTTAAAATGTTAAAAGAAGTGTATTATATGGTGGTGAGTGTAGGACAACGTTTTATAATTGGTTCAAAAGATTTAAGGAGGGCAGGGAGGACGTCAAAGATGTTCAACGCTCATGCCGACCTACCACTTCAGAAACAGATGAGAACGTGGAAAAAATTGATAAAATCATCCGAAATGATAGGCGCCTCAGTGTAAAAATATTAGCAGATATGATAAACATAAATAGAAAGACAGTGAGACAAATTTTAAGAAAGAAAAGACCCAAGCTCTAGAGTTCCGGTGACTGGGTGTTGCATCAGGACAATACCGCTCTCTATACGACGATTTCTGGCCGGCAAAAAAATCACATTGCTTGAGCATGCACCGTATTTTTTTTTCTATTCCCTAAATTAAAAGTCAGCTGAAAGGAACCCATTTTGAGTCGATCGAAGTCGTCAAAACAAAAACGGCAGAACTATTGAAGGTAGTTTCACTTGACGACCTGCAGCACTGCTTTGACCAATGGGAAATTCGAATGCAAGTATATATGGACTCCCAAGGTAGTATATTGATGGAGAACACCACTGAAACTCGGTAAGTGCGAACCTCCAAGCCAATAGAGACGGTCATTCGGGAACTTTTTAGTCAGACCTCGTACAATAAGACCCTGTTGGATAAAAGAAGATATTTGGTCCTCGGTCTTAGTAATTTGGGGGTCACAGCCCCATCGTGAATTATGTCGGTGATATAAATAGCACATGTTCAACTAGAGAGCTTTCTGAGCATGGCAATATTTTATTTTATAGTACTGCCATTTAAGTAACATGCAAGAGAAAAAACCTCAAGTATCCCCTCATAATGCAGCACTTGAAGTGACAGCGAAGCCGACTGAAACAGTTTCAATTATCCTGCAGGATATATTGTAGTCCTTGAGATTTATCTCTTTCAGCAATTAATATGTAAATGAAGACGCAACTTTTCCATTAAAGCAAGAATTGAGGAAACTCTGCCATACTGCAAAGCAGCTCAGAATAGAAGAGTTGTGTGTGTATATTAGACACGTACATAACTTCATATTATGTAGTTTCTTCACAAATTCGCATTCTGTCCTGCTCTCTCGCAGCGTAATTTTTGGTGGTCGAGAGGTATGGTAATCCAGCTTTTAAACATACACAACAACAAAACATAATATACCTTTTATATACGGTTTTCACATAGATAAGATATTAGATAAAAAATGTTAGTACGCCTCCTCGTGGTTCACCCTGGGCAACGCATTGACATCCGGCTAAAGTACAGACAAATTTGGCGATCAGACAATCACTGTCATCAGATTTCCTGATCAAGTTCATTACATAATTTGTGTCTTCTACGATAAAAAAAAACATTAAGAGATAAATATAAAATTTGGGTTGCATATATTCCAGGACAGCCGCGTAATTGATAGGACATGTAATACTAATACCTACTAAAATTTGTGAGTGATGGGAAATATTCTTTTATTTTTTGGTATCGAGTGTAGGGATCCCTCCAGTTTCAGAATTATATGATGCAGGGTATGGGATAATATTTTGTGTTCATCTGAATCTGAAAGGACCTTAGAGCGCTGCAAATTAACCCAGAAATCTTCAGTCGCCACAGACATAATTGTTTCCCACTGAAGTTTTGACAAAATGGTATACAATCCTTGAAAACTTTGTGGAAGTTTATTATTAGACAGCTCCTTCCTCATGTGATACAAACATGTAATCCCGCTTTACATAAAACTTACTAGGCTCAACTTTTAACTATGAGAGCGCTGCAAAGTTTATTATGTGTAGGTATACAATGTACGTCACGACATCCTGAATACTGTTCCTAGCTTATTTATTATCTATCCAAGAAAGTTTTCTAAGAATAATAAATTATTATTTTTTTGGATCAGCAACATCAATACATTTTACTTATTTTTTCTTCGCGTCTTATTAGAATTTCTTTTACACTCAATGGTGAGTTCACCTATAGTAATAATATTTTAAGTAGTTCTAATTAGAGTAGCTCATTGGACACATTGGAAACGACTTTCTTAATAATTATTATTGTAATAGACGACTAAAAGCTATGTGCTACATGAATGTGACTTAACTATGTATGGTCGTCACTTACTTTTACAGGATGTATGGGCGCGACTCACCTGTAGGAGCAGATATATTATATGGGCGTGACTTACCTTTAGGAGAAGATGTATGGGCGTAACTTACCTTTAGGAGCAGATGTATGGGCGTGACTTACCTTTAGGAGCAGATGTATGGGCGTAACTTACCTTTAGGACCAGATGTAAGGGCGTGACTTACCTTTAGAAGCAGATGTATGGGCGTGACTTACCATTAGGAGCAGATGAATGGGCGTAACTTACCTTTAGGAGCAGATGTATGGGCGCACTGATGGTTGGGCGGCTCCTCTCCGGAGGGCTACAGAGGCAGGCGTTCAGCCAGGGCATGTCACATGGTGCCTTCTCAGGAGATTACTCGCGGCGTGGCGAGAGGACCCTGTAACCAGAGCATGGCCAGACAAGACCCAGTCAATACATATTTATGTAGAATGGAAAACTGAAATTATGTAGGTACTAAATGAAGATCCTGTAACCAGAGAGCCAGACAATACCCAGTCCATTCATATTTATACAGAATGAAAAACTAAAATCATGTAGGTACTAAATGAAGGTGTTCAATGTCTAACATCGGATCAGAAATTTTCTAAAGTTGGAGGAAGGTTTAGAATAGAATAGAATATACCTATAGAATAGAATAGTCTTTATACTGCCGAGGTAAGACTGAAAAGTCTCTTTACTCCAGCATCTTCTGCCTCTTCTACTCCATTAGCTTCTCACCCCGATGCTCTAGAGTGGTTTCTTCTGAACGAGGCTTCTCCTTGGTGCTTCTTTATTAAGAAGTGGCTCTACGGCTTTTGCCCGGCCTCTTGTGGATTAAGGCATTGTTTATTGTTTGAGCAGCTATTTGGCCAGCTTCCCAGCAGCTCCTGAGAGTTTCATAAAGATCTCTTTGTTTTGAAGCTTTTGAACAGCTTCTCAGAGATGTCGCCATTTACGACAGGGGGAACACTCCGTGGTCTTATTCTTAGCCGAGAGCCACACGGAAAAGGTTTAGGGCCTGATAAAATTATAAATAGGATTACAACAAAGATGGGCCGGCGCACTACATTCTGACTTTTTTTAATTGAGATTTTGGTTAAGATAAAGAACAGACAATTTTCCCTAGAGCTTGACAGTTGACAGTTTGAATAACATCTGAACCATATCGTGCCTAAAGACATGATTTTCAGGGAGAGTATTCCAATTTTATGTTAGAAAACACAAAGGTTATTTTGTGATCTTTGAAACTTTGTTCCTTGGTAGAAATCTTTCTTACTATCATTGTTACGTGTTTGAAAAGGATTTGTTGATAAATACCTATGAGTAATTTGAGAAAGTTTTGATAATGTAACTGAAACGTACACACGTACAGTAAAATCGACCGAGTTTCCTTCCTACCTAATATCAATAAACAAATATTATCATGTTAACATTTTTCATAGGCTTATGTAACTGTACCCCGCACACGTACTAATCACAATGAACAGTAATATGAAATACGATATGTTATTTATTACCCCTAAAAAACCACTTCATGGTCACAAAAGGAAGAACGCCTACTGAAAATAATTACCTCCTCGCTTTCTATTTCTCTCCACTCCTATCTGCATTTGTTCTTCTTATGTTATCTTTATTTATCCTTGCAGGTGTCTTCCCAAACTTGATTTCTCTTAAAGTTTTAATTGCTGAACTGCAATAAAAACTGGCGGTCGGAGTATAATTTTTCTGAACTTGTTTGAACAATCCACAACTACGGCCATGCCTTTGATGTCTTTATCGAGTGGTGTAATCGATTCGGGGTGGGTTTCAAGGGGGGGGGGAGTCGGCTCGTGTCTTATTTGTAGCGTTTCGACTGTAGAAGCATTCCGCCGCGCCGGCGCCGGCCAAAATATCTCGAACCTTGTACTCGTACAGCTGGTCGGGAGCACTCGACAGCAGAGCAGGCTCCTACCTACTACTCCTACTAGACGCAGACCTCGACCCAAGAGGGACACCTCGATTTTCCACGAGAAGACTGTCTTAAAATCGAAACATTCCTAAAGGCAATACTTGAGTATGGTTGAGAATTTTACATTTTTGAAGGTTTTTCTGGTACCGTACGTTAATTGTACTTGGGGTCATCTCTGATTATTACTTTCTTTGTCCTATAATAAGGAAAGTATTATACACTAGCAGGCTGTCGCCCGCTTTGCGGTCCGAGGCATGGCCGTAAAGCAAAAAATCCTTTTTCGCCAATGGCAGGTGTTGTAGTGAGAATTTCGAAAAATCCCGTCATATTGCACATCTAGACTATAAGACAAAGCTACCTACCAAATTTCAGCTTCCTAGGACTTACCAGTTCGGAGAAACAGTGATGAATCAGTGAGTGAGTCAGTCAGTCAGTCAGTGAGTAAAACTCTCTTTTATAAGTATATTCGTCAAAGGTTTGACCTACCAGTTTTTCACATTTCTAGACGGATCATATCCTCAGGATACCAAAAAGGTTGTTTTCGGCCATTGGTCCGTGCGTCTGCTGTCCGTAAACAAGATATCTCGAGAGCGGTAAGAGCTAGAGACTTGAAATTTGGTATAAAAGTAAATCTTATATATCGCACAAAACACGAAACTTTTGGTTGAAATCGGCCGCACTCTACGGCCGCAGGGCCGTTCCTTTGAATTGGTTAAAGATACAAAAAAAGTTAGAGAACAACTTTTTATTGGAATGAAAAAATAATAGGCGTTTACTCATATCATTTTTTGATATTTTGAACTTTCTGAAACACGGCTCCAATTTACCTGTATTTTCGAGGGTCCCCATTAGACCAACTTTTTTTTTTATCGTTGATGGGGGTTGTGACAAATCCAATGACTTTGAGGTGCTGATTATGAATTTGACTCCCAAAACCCGGGTGGGACCCCCAAATGGGCCGCCCGATGGTATTTAGAATTTTTTTGGTCTGGTCTCATCGTCAGCATGAATGATATGTTTAGTCAAGTCACTAATTCTTCTAGACCAAAATCCGTATGAAAAAAAAACATCACACGACTTTCTGTTACAATTGAGGAAGTTTTATTAAAAATTATTTATTTTTTGTATAGGACGTTCTTCACACCTCGGCCGAGGTGCTTGATAGATATCACACTGTTACCATAACTGCTTAGTAAATATGAAGTACAATATCAAGTCGAGAACAGAATTAAAGTGCATTACTGCACTGTTTACTGTACCAAATAACTCTGTTAATGTGAGACGTTTAAGATATCATAATTACTTACTGGGGAGATAATACTTTGGATACATGGAGATGGCAGTCTATCTAGCATAGACAATCTAATAGACGATACATGCGTGAAGCAAAAGGAATAGGAAAGAAAATGGTTGATGAGATGAAGACAGAGAAGAAGGTATAGCAGATGTAGATGGTGCTTGAATGACGAGATAATAATGATAATAATAAACAGCAAAGAAAATTCAATACATTCTGAAAAGAAATCTAAATAATAATTAAACATTTAGTATATTTACTCTTTCAAGGGAAAATCTAATAATAGCTAGGAAGGAGATGGAGAAGAACCACAATGGCCGAATGGAATACTTTCTATGCTTAAAAAAAAAAAAAATACCTAAACAAAATCCTACCAAGAAACAGACTTGTGTACCTAATGAGAAAAATCAAAGAAAATTCAGACATAAGAAAAGTAAATTTTCATTCATATAATCTAGTCTCTTTATAACCATACCAATCTGAAAAATAAAAAAATATCAAGTATAGTTGGTTGGTTATCTAATAATACCTACATTCTTACACTGCTTAGATAAAAAAAAAATAGTAACTATTCAGGTGTCTAGTGTGTTACACTGGTTATACATATCAGAAAAAGTATTTCCGAGTGACATGAATGATAGAAGTAGGTAGGTACTTGAGCAAAAAATTGTTGTTGGTGCTATAAATGCAAATGAAGTGAGTATGTTTTAACTTGATCAACATTTGTCCCTCTCTATCTTCTTCTTCTTCTTTTCTTCTGTCTTATCCCGCTTGAGCAGGGTCGTCGTTGTTCAACCTCATGATTGATGTTGGTTGGTTTTGGCACATTTTTTTTACGGCTGGATGCCCTTCCTAATGCCAACGATTCTATTTGATTTAACGTCCTGGATTAGGACGGTGGTTTTACCTTCCATTCGCTGGGAATCGTACCAGCTGCCCACATTAACCTCACCCAGCCTGGGTAGGGCCGGAAATACCAGCCGCACATGTACGGAGGGAACAGAATTTTCTGTGTGAAAAATTTGCTCCGACCGGGGATCGAACTCAAGATCTCTAGACTACGGGCAGTAGTCACAACCGTTACGCCACGGAGGCTGGCTTACGCCACGGAGACTGGCCCTCCGAGTCCCTATGTATCAATATCTATATATGTCTGTATGTACAATTGTCCATGTACCATTGTACTTATTTACGAATGTACCTACAGAGAGACTCCATTCAAAATTACATAAAATAATATCAAAAAATGTCACAATGTAACAGACACTGCTTCCAAAATTAGCAACAAAGTTCATCATTTTACAAAGAGAATAAGCAAAGAAATTACAGAGAAAAGGGCGTGAAATATTCACGACAAAACCCACAAGAACAATTCAAACAAAACCGGCCAAACCAAAGACAGCAAATGTGCTTTTGAATTCAGAACATTTTGCCAGGAAAATGAATTTTAATTTTCCTGTAAGAACAACTCTCTTGATTGAACCGGATGTGTCGACAATAGAACTTGAGGGAAAGGTAACAAAGTAGGTAGTTATTGAAATCTAAGGCCCGAATATATTGTATTACTTTACTTTAATTATGATTATGACGATTGTACACTGTATATTAATGTCTAAAATTGTAATTAATAAATACTCGTAAATATAAATCAGTAGGTACTAAAGTTAAAATAAGTCAGACTCAAGTCGGGCCATGTAACTCCGGCTCTAGGGAGTCTAGAATATCTTCAATTTCATCCTGTTTTATATTCGGCCCTGAATATGGATGGGGTTTGTTATACCTTCTCTAATTTTTGGAAAAGTACTCCTTGATGAAAACCAACCCTACACAGGGTTAACGTTCATAGATACGAGTACTAGCATAGACTCCTGATACAGGGATATTCTCTCAATTTTTCCCTCATACTCTAATAGAAAGGAATGTAAAATAATTGGATAAATGTTACTAAGGTAAACATTAAAACATCTGTCCATCTCGGAAGGGACTCCTCTCACTATAAACTCGATTTACAGACAAACACCATCTACAAACAGAGGATGATACTTGTTTACGAATTTGAATTTGAAAAACACCAGTACGTAATTAGCCATTAGGCTAATTACGTACTGGTGCATGAACGACACATTTGTACCGGGTGAAACTCAATGTTGTCAAACGAGAGAGTCGATCAATCTTCTATATTTGGTTGATTCAAAGACGGGGAAAAGAGGTCCCATATTCGGATTTTTGGTTAAATCCCAAGAACAGGAATTGTTAAGCAAGCAATTTTAAGCGCACAAACACATAAATGGTTAAGCACTCGCTTGCTATGCGGAAGGTCCCGGGTTCGAACCATCGTGCCGACAAAAATTTGTATTAAAAATTTGGTTACATTTGTTTTTAAGGTATATCTTCCGGTGCACTCTTGTTGACCCAGCACCTAAATGGAAAGTATTGGTTCAAAGACGGGGAAAAGAGGTCCCATATTCGGATTTTTGGTTATATCCCAAGAACAGGAATTGTTAAGCAAGCAATTTTAAGAGCAAAAATAGCTCAATGGTTAAGCACTTGCTTGCCATGCGGGAGGTCCCGGGTTCGAACCATCGTGCCGACAAAAGTTTGTATTCAAAATTTGCTTACATTTGTTTTTAAGGAATATCTTCCGGTGCACTCTTGTTGAACCAGCACCTAAATGGAAAGTATTGTGTCACACTTCTCGCCTATCAGAGGGGAGGTATACTATGGGATGGGCAAGCTACAACGCAGACCAGAAGCGTCTACAGTAGCTCCTGTTTCATTATTACGAAATAAAAAAGGCTGTGAAATCATCTTAAAAAAAACACTTAATTTTTGTAAAAAAAAAATCTGATACTTTAAGAAATTCCTAAACTATACACAATACATACTTATAACCCCCAAATCCACCAGTGGCGGAATTTCGATTGGCGGACTTTGGACAAAATATCGAGAAAAAAAAATATGGAAATCAACCCCCCTTAATGTATAGGTAAGGTAAACAATATTATCAATGAAAATAAGCTGAAATGATGTTGTGTATTATACCTACAATTATGTACTTATGCAGCTAATAGTTAAATTTTAGAAATAATAAATTAAGTAAACACTTTCTGTTGACGGATATGATGACATAACATATTAAACAATTTAATTGCCAATTTATGGTTTTCTATTAATGGAAGATGAGCAGTGCGACAAGCCATGTTAATAAGGAAAATTGATAACTCGTGTAATACAAAATATGAAAAATACATGTCACCACATGCTGTTCTAAAGGTTGGAGATTATTACCATCAAACTTTCTTTTCAGAACACCCCATAAAAGTAGTAAGTGGCGAGTGCCGGGTGTGTATCCGCGATGTTCCAAGCGAAACGGACCAAATTTACCATCAAATGTGACCAAGTTCTTCAAATGGTTCAAAGTATGTGGCGAAAATATTGTAAAAGAAATATCTTTTCTTTTTTGCTGATTGATGTACTGTCTCTGCCACTAGATCTACTCATGTATGTCACTTCTGCGCTAGTCAGCCTTTATAAACTATATTCACAACAGTCAGATAAAAAACCAGGAATTTGGCCATTTTTTCACAGAAGTACGTATTTTTGTGATATGTTATTGGTTATAAATGTGAAATTAATATTTCATACACTTTAGATTCTTCATTCAAAACAATTTCATTTCATTGACTCAGTTGTGAGGATTAAAATTTATATTTCATACATTTTAGATTCTTCATTCAAAAAATTTCATTTCATTAACTCAGTTGTGAGGTTTAAAATTCGAAAATTGAACTCAGTTCTTATTCAAGGGTTCGCGGTAAATTTCTCTTTTCTTTCTTTTTATATCATGGGATCTTTCTAAATATTATCTAGCAATTTTTTTTTCTTTGGGGGGCATAGACCTAAGCAGTTAGACCTAAGCAGTAAATAGCTTAGAAATAATTAGAACATACTCGTAGTTCAAAATCTGCTCTTACACCATGCAAATGAAGGCATGTAAAGAGTTGACAAAATGTACAACCTAATAATTTCTTTTGTATTACATAATTATTTATGTTCTGTTTATACTGATTATAGGGATCAGTACACCTACAAACTGACCTAGTTCGTTATATACCATTTTCATTTTCATCCACTGCTACTTAGTTTCAGACATGCACTCTTCGTACACAAGTGGTCTTCTCCTGACAATTGTCTACCTGGCCATGTTAACATGTGAGTACATTATATAACCAAACTACACACATGTAATTTATTGTAATTAGGTACCTACATAATATACAGGGTGTCCGTATACAGATGCATAATTATATTTTGAGGGTAGGTTCAACTCACCGTGGACCATCATAAAAATATAAGCGAAACTTGCAGTGGGGCATTTTGCTTCGTTATGGCCAAATCAGTGTTTTTCTTACAGGTCTAGAGGTCACTTGGATCGATGCACGTTTTCAAAGAAATGATAGCCAGTAGGTGAGTTTTGACTTCATGTATTGTAATGTAGCGAAATATGCATGTAGTCATGCATATTTCGCTTCAAATGCAGTTAGTTGCATCAAAAAATATTGAAAGACCAGAGAGATATTTAATCATAAATTAAAAAAAAAAAAATCGAAAAATCGATTTTTCCCTTTTTTCCCTCTTGTAAATTTAGAGTAATTCTACTTTTGCAATTCTGCGTATCACTAGTTAAAAAAATACCCTTTTTTATGTTGTTTCAATAAATTCTGAGTTCTTTCAGACGCGTGAAGGAACGAATGAGATACGCCTTATTAAATCGAATTTTCGATTTTTTTTTTAAACTTATGATTAAATATCTCTCTGGTCTTTCAATATTTTTTGATGCAACTAACTGCATTTGAAGCGAAATATGCATGACTACATGCATATTTCGCTACATTACAATACATGAAGTCAAAACTCACCTACTGGCTACTGGCTATCATTCCTTTGGAAACGCGCATCGATCCAAGTGAGCTCTAGACCTGTGGGAAAAACACTGATTGGGCCATAACTTAACTTACCATAAGTAGTCACCGTGGCAGAGTGAGTTAGCGCGCTAGGCATTGCACTCATGGTGACCTGGGTTCGATTCCCAGCGGGGCAGGAATTTTTCTGCTCTGTACTTGGATGTTCGGGGTCCACTCATACCTCGTGAGGAAAAATGAGTAGTTACTTGTATGAGTAACGACCAGTGGCGGCATTACCAGAGTAAAAAGAAATTAATGTAATAGAATTCGAAAAGTACAGGAGGCTCTTAGTAATACTGCGCTACCCACGAAAGTTGTGAAGAGGCCTTGTGCTTCACCACAAATAAAAATCATACATACACTGATTTGGCCATAACTTCTTAATTAACGAAGCAAAATGCCCCACTTCGCTTATATGATAGTCCACGGTGGGCTGAACCTACCCTCAAATTATATTCATCTGTATACGCAGTATACGGGACACCCTGTATAGATATGTATTATTTTTTATTTTATTTTTACAAATTTATGGGTTCAACCCATGTGTATTTATTTAATTATACATCATGTGAGCCACAGGATGTATAACTTGTAATTTCCAATACAAGTGAAAATCACAAGAGAAAAACTCAGAATGAGGTAAGTAGATATATTTAAGATCAAAGATGATGTACGGCATGTCTTGGAATGTGACTGATCAAAAAAACAAGTCTAGCAGACAGAACAAGGCGACCCCGGTGCGGCTTCACTCCGATCCGTCAGGTAATGGTCCAACCTGATATCTATACATCCGTCAGACCAACCATTGTTATTTTTATGTTCCAGATGAGTTCGGGGCTGACAGTAACAACAACAATGAGAAATTTCAGAAAGCAGGAGAACAGGATGTAAACGACGGCCGTAAGTATAAATAATATCGTCTTAAATGCAGAAAATCATTAACCGAACACAGTGAGGGAGCGAAGCGACCTCAATAAGTGAGGTTCTGTTTTTACTTGCATACTAGACGATTTGGCTTTCGTTTGTCTGTATGTTTGTTTGTTTGTCTGTCTGTTCCGCGATAACTCTCGACCGATTTATTCAATATTGTTGAAATTAAGTATACATGTTCATTGAGATCCTACAATTTTACCTATAGTTTATGGGCCGAATTGGGCCACTCGGGGGCAAATGGGGGCCGTTTTGGTGAAGATTGAAAACGATTTTTAAAAACAAGCAACGCTCTTGAAATTTTGTAGAGTCGTTGAGAAAAAATATTATTATATGAGTTTATCTGTGAAATTTGGTATCCATGAAAGCTTTTTTTTGCCGAATGAATAATACTCTTTCGGTGGGGACTGTTTACCTACCACTACTCCAATTTACACAAGGGGCCACAGACACTCATTGCAACACATTCCATTTTTGAATGGTAGAACTATGGTGTAATGTTGTTTATTCATATACCTATTAGGTATAACAAAGATTTTTTTATGTATATAATATATTTAAATATAGAAAAGAAGAACAGTAATCATAATTTCAATCAAAACTTTATTCTTTCCTCAGTTGGACGAAGGATGCCCAAGCCCATGTTCGAGAAAATGTGTGCCATTGACATGACCAATGTTACCAATAAAGACAAGTTCTGTCATGGCAAAAAAGACATCGATAATTTGTGTGGTGCCCTCTGCAATTGCATCTTAGGTATCCCAAACAGCCGCTGCGCTGAGTATTCACCACCAAAGTTGAACTTGTGTGGCTGTACGAAACATGCCAATGCGGACCCTACTAACCGAAGTACATACTTCTGGATCACTAGGGACAAATGTGACAAACAAGTACAGACCTGCCCCAACGGGTTCAAGGTGGTCAACTTTGATGTATAAATCCATTACCTCATAATGTTTGTTGCTCTAATTATTTCATCACATAAACTATACATTTAAAGGGAAAAAAGTGTTTCAATTATATAATTATGTAGACTATCTGGTGAAATTACTCATATTATTGAACTGGGAAATAAACGCAACAGAGTTCTCCCTGGATTCCATACTTCGGATGGGACAAGCTAGCAGAAGCAGATAATTAAGAAAAAAGAGGACGCGTTGTAGCCCAGGCAAATTAGTGCTAAAATGGGGTCTAGCGTCAAAAAATTGCTCAATAGCTGGAAATCGTTTTAAACCCTTAAAGGGGTCCTGAATAATGGGTATATGAGTTTGCGACGGATTTTAAGTTGTGCTTCCGAGTTTAGGGCCTAAATAGTGCAAATTTTTTGCACTTTTTTTAAAATTGCACTTATAACTCAAAATGTATTTATTCTACAGAAAATTTTACTCAGTTCTTATCTAAGGAACATAAAATTATGCGTCTAATGACGTTTGAATCATTAAAAAAGGTTAAGCCGTTCAGCCACAATTGCTCCTCAAAGATGGGTGGTTTTTTCAAACATAGCTCAAATTTTGAAAATTCTCAACTTTTAACGCCTGTAAGTCAAAAAGGACTGCACCAATTGAAAAATTTAATAGAATCGAACTTGTAGAAAATGTAATTTTAAGTAAAATACTGTTTGAAATTTGCTCACTCCAGTGCTGAGATATGATTTTTCGTGCCTAGCGCCAAATTTCCGCTAAGGCAGTGCAACGCAAGAATCTTCATCTGAACTCTAAAATTCTCATATTCTTACAACTTTTCAAGCAAAACTGAACGTAATCTATTGAATTCAGTCAAATAGGTAATTTAAAATTTTGAGAAACTTGCACTGAATTTTACTAAGATCTTCACTGAACATGTTGTGATTTCAAGACAGCTGGCACACTATGGAGAATGTAACTTGTTTTATATGCGGGAACATTGTCCAAGAAGGAATATTAATAATAATATAATAGAGCTCCTTGAAGTTGAATTTTGGTATTTCCTCACGGCCTCTTGTCACACGGCTTCCGTTTCTTGCTTCTTTTCGGCCTTTACAGTGTTTGACTCCTTCGTGTAGACACCTTTGCGACACTTCTCGTGAAGTATAACAGATCTTTGTGTCTGTAACCACGTGTGATGCACATCATTTCTCCTCTGCTGTCCTCAATGAACATTCGAAGTGACTTTTCTTTTAATATTCCTCTATCTTTGCCTTTAATATGTTGTAGTCACTGTAGCCGAGTGAGTTAGCGCGCTAGGCATTGCACGCATGGTGACCTGGGTTCAATTCCCAGCGGGATGGGATTTTTTCTGCTCTGTAGCTCTGTACTTGGATGTTCGGGGTCCACTCATACTTCGTGAGTCGTGAGGAAAAAAGAGTAGCTGCTTTGATATGAAGCAGCGACCAGTGGCTGAATCATAGGCACACAAATAATACAAGATATTGTAAATTAAACTGGCAAAGTTCTATGATTCTGCGCTACCCACTAAAACTGTGACATAACAACACAAAGAAAATGCATTTTTATTATTATATTATTATTAATATTCCTTCTTGCACAATGTTCCCGCATATAAAACAAGTTACATCCTCCATGGTGTGCCAGCTGTCTTGAAATCACAACATGTTCAGTGAAGATCTTAGTAAAATTCAGTGCAAGTTTCTCAAAATTTTAAATTACCTATTCGACTGAATTCAATAGATTACGTTCAGTTTTGCTTGAAAAGTTGTAAGAATATGAGAATTTTAGAGTTCAGATGAAGTTTCTTGCGTTGCGAATTTGGCGCTAGGGACGAAAAATCATATCTCAGCACTGGAGTGAGCAAATTTCAAATTTCAAACAGTATTTTACTTAAAATTACATTTTCTACAAGTTCGATTCTATTAAATTTTTCAATTGGTGCAGTCCTTTTTGACTTACAGGCGTTAAAAGTTGAGAATTTTCAAAATTTGAGCTATGTTTGAAAAAACCACCCATCTTTGAGGAGCGATTGTGGCTGAACGGCTTAACCTTTTTTAATGATTTAAACGTCATTAGACGCATAATTTTATGTTCCTTAGATAAGAACTGAGTAAAATTTTCTGTAGAATAAATACATTTTGAGTTATAAGCGCAATTTTAAAAAAAGTGCAAAAAATTTGCACTATTTAGGCCCTAAACTCGGAAGCACAACCTAAAATCCGTCGCAAACTCATATACCCATTATTCAGGACCCCTTTAAGGGTTTAAAACGATTTCCAGCTATTGAGCAATTTTTTGACGCTAGAGCACTAATTTGGCTGGGCTATTGAGAGATAAGTTAAGTTTGAGACACAGGGATTATAATCGGAGAGGGGTTTTAGTTTCGAATGAGAAGGGAAGGAGGAGGAGGGAGGGAGGAGGATGGAGGGAGGGGGAGGAAGGAGGAGAAGGAGGGAGGGTGGGCGAGGACATAAAGAAAGAAGGGAAAGTGCGAGAAATAAATGAAAAAACCGCTTCCTCATTTAAATGAGATTTTCCTGAGAATGATGCTCTGGTGAGATTTCCTTTTTCTCTACTTTTTACACCTGGTTGTTTCCCCAGCAAGAAGAACAGAACTCGGGAAAGCTCACCGATGAAATAATCTTGTGTCTTATTTGTAATGATCATACACTACACAGGGTGATTAAAAAAAGTAGGTAAATCCGTTAACCACATGTATTTTCCTCTTTGCGCCCAATGTCCTCGTAAGAGGACATTTATTTTATAGTCCTAAGTGCCCAAGCTTAAATTTTATGCTACCAAGTAGTATAAAATGTTTGTCCTCGGGTGAGGACACCGGTCACTTTGTACTACAAAACAAAAAATGGTGTTGGGCGCGAAGAGGTTATGGAACATTTGAGGGGGGGGGGTGGGGGGGGGGGTCAACTCTAAAACCAAAGGTGCTAATTTGCTTTCTAACAGGGTGACACGCCGATACCGGTAATAAAAATATTACCGGTAGAAATCATGTAAACAGTAGCGCACTTAAAATCTAAATTAGGTAGTAAACTATCAAGCGCGGCCGGTGGGAAAATGTTTAGGGAATGCTGCCACATAAACCGAACTGAAATTGGTTAAATAGAGTCACTCTTTCAGTATCTAAAGAGTTTGAGTTTGTTTACCATGCTATTCATAATAATTGTGCGTTAATTGTTCTAAAAATGTGTGATTCTTGTAACTTTCATTGTGTACGGGCTAGGACTTGAGAAAATTCTCTATATTTTTCTTTTTTATCTGGAAGTTCTGCAGTTCCGCAGCTCCTTAGCCCCGGTCGCGCCTGGTACCTTTGTAAAATATTTTTACTAGAAAACTACAACCACTCCATCAAAATTCAAACAATATTGATAAACACCTAGCATGGCATTAGCAGTGAAAGTAAAACCCACATTCATAATCTACGAAGTGTTCTAGTATGTAAAAAATGCACTACGTCAATGTCGCATTATCAATTATTATGTACTAATAGCCCTTACTTATTACATTTCAGTAGATACACAAATGGATTTCACAACCTTACAGGACAGTACCAAGTACAGTAGGTATACATTATGTAGTAGGGTGGAGCGATGTTTCTACTTTTTAATGGAATAGTGAAAAAAAGTTGTCTATTGGCGAGAAACTTCCAAATCTGTCATTAATTTTTTTCTAAAAAATCGGGAAGATGCGCCCCGAGCCCCGCCCACTTTTGCAAAATTGTCATTTATAGACACTTTTCCTATGAATTTTCTAATTTTTTTAGTAATACTTTTTGAAATGGAATAGTTGTAAATGTTTACTTAATAGAATGACCCATCATTATAAAAATAAAAAATAGTCAATTTTAAATGGTAAGTCCCGCCCCAAATTTGTCCAAATCCAACAAAATTTTCTAAAATCAGCAAAAAAGACACATATCTGCCGAATTTTCTAATTTTTCTGGGACATTTTTCCGGAACAGAATAGTATTTAAATACAAAAACATACTATCCTCGTTTACTTGGATTAAAAAGTTTTATAAAATTTACACGTTAAGTACCGCCCCGAGCTGCACCAAGACCGCCTAATATTCTAGTAATAAATAGCTCTCTCTAGGCTATTTATTACTAGTACTGTGGTACACTCAAGTATACTATCCTCTGTTTCTTATAATGACTCATCATAGAAATAGAATCCTTTACAAATATGATGATTCATCTCCATCAATGCCACAGAAAGGTCTTAAATATTAGAAACAAAGAAAACAAGATTTTGGTAGAAATCCTTGGGTTTTATGCCTACCACAACTCAGTCGACAGAAAGGAGGGAGTGTTATCTGATAAACGATTTGTACGATTTTTTTTCTCTCGAAATAATTAATATATCAGTGTATTAAGATTCGAAAATGTTATCACGTTTAACAAGAAACAGTTCGTAGTACATTGACATTGACTACATTCATATTAAAGGTCCAATGTGGTTTTCAATTAAAAATAGATCATCTTGTTTCGATGGACCCAAACATTCAACGAAGAAAGTATCTTGATGAAAGTGTAAAGAAAATAGTAGATCCTGTTGTTCAGAGAAACGCCTTCTACGCGCATCCTGAAAACTTGCTGTTGATTATGCTGGCAGATAACAGCAAAGTTCAAAGGGAAATTGCATACAGAATAATTAAAAAATCACGTGAAGAAAACAGGTTCCCTGATGTTAGAAAACTCACTGTAGCAACATCCTACAGCAGTTTAATATAGTGGCACGAAGTTCCTGTGACTGAGCCCCCTTATAAGAGACATCAGTATCGAAGATCTGGCCAACATTGTTGAAAACAACAACATCAAAAACTTTATTCCAGATGTGCCCTGCCACACACAGTGCGTCGCAAGGTACATCAAACTTGTGACAAATGCATCAAGCACTGTGATTGGTTATGAAGCCAGAGATGGTTTGATAAGGAATCAAATTGGATCCAGAAGAATGATTCCAGTGTTTCGTACAAAACAGGACTTTGCCTGAATAATAAATAAAATTAGCAAATTTTTAGTTAGAAATGTCCGAATCGGTTTTGAAAAATTGAAGTTTTTTTTAAAAAAAAAGAAAGGTACTTTCCAATGTCAATACGTAATTTGTAATCTTTCAAATTTACTTTGTATAACTTTATACCTCCTACCTACCTTTATTAACTATTTATGTTTCATTTTAATTATACATAATATGAAGAAAATGTTCCGTTCATCAATATATTGTTCTTATTCATTGTAATAACTTGGGTGTTTTACCCATGTAGCATATAAAAATATATACTAATGAATTCACCAACTTGGGGCGACACTAAGAATGTGATATACGAGTCAATTTTTGTTACAAGTGTACGAAAAGAGTATAAAGTAGTACTTCAGTAATATTGTGTCCTGTAAAAGTACCCTGGAAAAATGAAAAAAAATCTGTGTGTACCACAGTACATGAGCCCATCCTCTTAGTAGAGAGCCTAGAGATACCTATTTATTACTAGAATATTAGGCGGCCTTGGTGCAGCTCGGGGCGGTACTTAACGTGTAAATTTTATAAAACTTTAATCTAAGTAAACGAGGATAGTAGGTTTTTGTATTAAAATACTATTCTGTTCCGGAAAAATGTCCCAGAAAAATTAGAAAATTCGGCAGATATGTGTCTTTTTTGCTGATTTTAGAAAATTTTGTTGGATTTGGACAAATTTGGGGCGGGACTTACCATTTAAAATTGACTATTTTTTATTTTTATAATGATGGATCATTCTATTAAGTAAACACTTACAACTATTCCATTTCAAAAAGTATTACTAAAAAAATTAGAAAATTCATAGGAAAAGTGTCTATAAATGACAATTTTGCAAAAGTGGGCGGGGCTCGGGGCGCATCTTCCCGATTTTTTAGAAAAAAATTAATGACAGATTTGGAAGTTTCTCGCCAATAGACAACTTTTTTTCACTATTCCATTAAAAAATAAAAATAAAAGTGCGATTTCGCTCCACCCTATTATGTAGGTCCATATCAAAATATTTAATAAATCAAGACGATAACAAATGTACGAACCCAAGAGCTTTGGCTTTCTGCTCACGACTTAGGTCTAACACTTTAAATTGTTTATTGTCTAATATTCCAATGCAGTGGCGTAAGAATGGAAGTCAAGTCTCAACTTTAAACCTTTATCGAAAAATTTCAACACAAACACATCTATTCAGATTAATGTCTGAAAGTTTGGATTGTTGTAGATTACTGGGACCCAAAAAGGGAACTTTAAAAACTCGACAATTTTTTTTAAAATCCCAATTCATTACTGAACTCAAAAAAGTCATTCTACGCCACTATCTGCAAGTAGGATAAAATACATTTATTGTTGAGTGCTAACAAAATTTGTTGTGTCGTGTACGTGCAGAAACAGTTATGATGTCCAATACAATGGACCACATGAACATATGTATAATAAGGCCCTCCAGCATCAGAACATGTGTAAATGGTGTACTTACAATGGTGCTGTGTGCTTTGTAATGGACGTGTAATAATAGTGCATAATTATGCTATAATGCTGTCTGTGTATATGTTGTTAACTAGTTAAGAGATAGCTATTTATCTAGTTAATATAGTACCTAGTTACTTGACAATGTTATAAGGTGAATCATATGAATCTACACAACTATACACTTTACACACAGTCATGGTACTTGGACATTAGGAAAAAATCATAATATCGCGATTCGAGAAAAACTTAAGAATCTTCATCTTATTATTATTACTTTTATTTTTTGTTTAACGTCACTTTCAACTGCATGTGTTAATATCACGACGGGGGTTTTACTCTCCATTCGCAGGAAACTCCCAATCCTGCTCCCCACATTAACCTCACCCAGCCTGAGTTGGTCCGGAATGCCAGCATCACGAAGTCTTCACCTCGCTGGACGTTGCTTAACTTGGGTGATCCTACGAGAACCGGTGCATTCAACGCGGCATCTACGCAGGCTTCTCTTATTTTTTCAGCATGAAAATAATAGAATAGGAAGGTCACGCAATCTTTTATTTTACTCTTTGAATCATGTTTTATTTCGGCAACTTCTCTTACCGAAATTATTTTCTGTATGAAAAACATGCACTGTGACTCGACCCTTGAGAGCTCTGCAAGTGTTTGTAATTCATTCATGTGATTGTATAATGAATTAATTTGTAACAAGTAAGAAGTGACCACCCTGTATGTACTTAGTTTATTTCTTCTCAGAACTCTTATGACTCTTAACAGCTGCTAATACGCGGAGGTTTCGGACGCGCAGATACTTAGCTATAATAATACCTATGCAGTATGCCTTGACTGTGGAGCATGCGACCATGCGTGCAATGTGCTGCGGCCTCCAGCCCCATGCAAATAGTCCTCCTAAGTCCTATGCAACTCATAAAAATGATTCCAGATAAAAATGCACTATTATTAATACTGGGTGAGACTTTGCGAAAGAGAGAGGCTTCTAAAGATTGTCCAAGGTGTTTCTGAGCTTCCTAGATTTTTCCCAAATGGAAAATGGCTGTCTCAAAAGACTGTGAAATAGAACACAGAGCATGTAAATGTAGCATGGATAAATTGGAAGAAAATATCAGAAATAATATGTGAGAGTAGAATGAGTCTGAGAGAAAAAAATAAGATCCACAAAACAGTAAGTTGTAAGACCAGCGATGATGTGTGGAGCAGAAGAGATATGGACAATGAAGAAAGTACAGGAAAATAGATTGGAGATTGCGGAAAATATGTAGATGGGAAATGAGAAGGTTAAGGTGGAGTTATGGGTTTTAGTTAGGAATTAAAAAATTAAAAATTAGATCAAAGTTGCAGAGAATTCGAGTAAAATACAAAAGAGCAGGTTGCGCTGGTATGGAATGGACATTTGGAAAAAAAGAAAATGATTATGTAGGTAAAAGGATTGTTGAGATAGAAGCGGAAGTGAGGAGAGAAAGAAGGAGACCAAAGAAAAGATGGAAGAACTGAATTGTCCACGATCTACGTGAGAAGAGGTTGCCAGGAAATTAAGTACACAACAGAGCAGACTGGAAGAAAAGGCGAAGAAGATTAATAAAAAAAAAAATACATAAAAATAAGTTGGAAAATATACATCTCTATATATAAAACTAAAATCTGTGCGTGTCTGACTGGCTGACTATGTCCTCTTAGGGGTTGTCTGTTTACAATACCACAGACCAAACGGTAACAGATGTTGGAATTTTCATGAGAATTGACCAAGCCCCCCCTAAACAACCGTCAAACTACCTAGAAAATTATTAAAATTAAAATATCAATTACTATTTTCAAGTAGAACACCAGCCACGGGAAAAAACCTTAACGACGACAAAGTGCCGGGTTTTAGCCAGTGTACTTTAAAGTTTACTTACTTGAAAATCTTCTTCAGCCTGTTAATTTTTTACAACATTTTATTTTGTTCTGAACAAGAACACCTAGGTTGAAAGGCTACTGCTTACTATTAATCCGCACGCTCAGTTTTCGTGCAAGGTATTATTCATATCTAATTTGAGTTGTGAGCTTACTAAGCTAATTACATGAGCGAGTATTTTATTAAAGACAAACTAATCTTGTAACCTCCAGTCCGCTAATGTTCTCACACCCACACAGGATCACAACTATAAAGTCCTCAGGAACCTCTAGTGTATAATCATCTACTATTTCATGATGTTTACATTAGCTTGCAATCTTTGTGTATTTACATAGTTATCTCTGTTCTTTGTGGTAATATATTTGCACCAAGTGCTTGGTTCTTGCATATTTACAAAGGCGTTTCTTGGCTACTCCATGGGCTACCGTGGGATGCGGGATCACGGGTGTCATGGTCGCCCGAGCAGGGTCTAAGTACTACAATGTATCTTACTCCTCTCGGAAGTCCTTGAGTAGATTATAACAGTAGGCCTGAAACTCTTATTGAACAACCGAGATTGTCTCTGACCATGTTTCTATGGAACTGACAGTTTCATCCCCAATTCCTCTCCGCATGTAAACTCGTGTCTGTCCCACAACATCCACGAGTTGCTATGCTCTTGGGCCATTCCGCGAGAAAGCGGACATGACATGCCAAAAAAAAACTTTAGAACTATTAATAAGTACATATTTCACTGAAAAGTGCATATTCTCAATTTTTCAGAACTATTTTCATTTTTGTTGTAGGATTTGTATTTTCGATTTTATGATGTGTTTTCTGTGATGAACAAACTTGTTCCTGCATTAACATGTTTATTGCAAGTTTTCAGTGATATTATTCTAGCATTATACCAGTATTTGAAAAGCAACTGATAGTTTCCATTGAAAGAGACTTCAGTTCTTGGGCGAATTCCATAAGTTTAACTTCGCAAATCGTAAAGTAAGTGTACTTTTGACTCCTTTGAAAATAAATACCGTGTGTAACGTGGGTTACCAATATTTTATTGTTTTTTAATTTAAAATCGTCTACAAATTTTTAGTTTTAATATAAAATATGTGGGGAAAATGTCCTGAGGTTTGGGAGTTTAGAAAACAAATTATTTTTAATTTAAAAAAAAATGTATCCTCTTTTTTTGGGATTCGAAAGTGATGTAACGTGGGTGACCATTAGTATAGGAAATTATTGCTCTTGTTTTTTGTTGTTTAACTGACCTAAACTAATTTCTGATACTACAGATATGTTTTACATAGTCTTTATTTGTTTATTTTAATAACAGATTACTTTCAAATTTTGTGTATTTTAAAAATAAAATGATTTTGTGGAAGGTCACTTGTGGTAACTTCAGCCAATTTATTAAAAGATAAAACCTATTATGAATTATATTTTTGTCAGGATTTTTAGATAAATACATTTGTCTTCTGAAAAATTAATAATTATAAATAAATTGTGCAAATTATGATGAAATTTCGATAGTTTCAGTATGTAGCGTGGGTGACCGGTATAATATGAGATCTTGTTTCATACCTTGTGTATATCTCATGCAAGTTTACATTGATAGGATGGGTTTATTTAATACCTACTTTGCGATTATCGAAATCGAATGTTTTATAAGTTCTCTTATAAGATAAACGTGGATGAGAAATGATTCAGGCTTAGTTAATGACAAAAACGTTGGGGAAAGAAAATTATTTTTATTGTTTTAATCTAAAAACAGGCGATAATTTTAGTTTATATCCATGTATCTAGCTTTGTCCTCCTCATAATAAAAAATGCCCCAAATTGAATTTAAATAATAAAAACAAGGTTATTTTTTCCTTTCATATGTTAAGTAAAAGCTTAACTATCACATTATATCAAGGAAAAAGACATAAGTCAATCAGCAGGGCTGGGAAGAGGAGTAATAGATGGAGGGACAAATTGTAACGTGGGTGACCGAGAAGGGTCCAGAAAATTATGAATTTTATGTTTACTAGAACATTTAGAAAAACAAACACTGGTTTGTAGTGTTGACAAGAATATTTATAATCAGGTCATGCCACTCTCGGGAATGTAGCATGCTTTAATGAGGAGGGATTTAAGGTAATCCAACCATGCAATTTTGACATGTCTCGTTTGAAGTAACGTGGGTTACCAATGTTTTTGCCTCATTACAGACTTGCTGGTTGAAATAATTGGAAACTTGAAACATTTTTGGAATCTCTATGCCAAAATCCTCTGAATGACATAAAAATATAGTCCAATTTTATTTTAATAAAGCCAGAATTGTTGTGTAAAGGCGTCAACCTGTAACGTGGGTGACCGCGGAATGGCCCTCTTGATGATATTCCAGCACAACTGGCAAACCAGGCAATAGAACCTAAAACCGTGACTATAGTAGTTGAAAGCGAGGCGACCATTAAACCGAAGGCTAAGATCTCAAGTGGTGTTTTATTATTCTCATTATTATAAACCTTAAGACAATAAGCCTCAATAGGTAGTGCTTTTAATTTTCCATTGCTTCCATAAGACGTCTCATTAAAATGTTCATTTATTTTGTGAAAACTAAGTTTTCAAAATCATATTCTAATTGTTGTGACATGAAAACAGCTCATGCATAATTATGCTTCATAATATACTTATCATTATATGATAGGTAGTAATGAGTACATTACTTTACGTCAGCCTCCGTGGCATGATGATTGTGTCTATTGCCCGTTGTCCAGAGATCCTGAGTTCGATTCCCGGTCGGAGCAGACTTTTCACACAGAAAATTCTGTTCCCCCGAACACGTGAGGGTGGCATTTACATCAGCCCTACCCAGGCTGGGTGAGGTTAATATGGGTTGCTGGCACGATTCCTAGCGAATGGAGGGTATAACCCCCGTAATAATTAGGACATTGAATCAAATAGAATCGTTGGCGTTTGGAAGGACATCCAGCCGTAAAAATCACGCACTTTCAATCAGCAGCAAAAATTTTTATACAGGGTGGTTCATAAGTGAAATAATATTACCTACTTGATTTCTTTTTAAACAGAGTTTTTTTTTAATTTTTATTACTGATTCATAATCCTCGCCTAATTTTACAAATTTTTTGTTAGTCATATCGAGAAACAAAACTAAAGTGTTGTACAGGGTGAGACATAATTTTTTTGCAACACCCTGTATATGGACAGTCAAAGAGACGTAAAATTAAATAGAAAGACTAAATATGCAAGAGAAACTTTGATTTTTAATTAAATTAAAAAGTTCTGGTGTTTTAACTAATATTGTCGCATGGACCACCCTGTAGATATTCTCTTAAACTATCATGTGGGTACTCGAAGTTGTATAAAATTCAACGAAGACTTAGAATTGTGGGGAAAAAACAAGTAAAAAAAACAAACTTTGAAGGCATTTTCAATTTGATGGTGTCCACACTGAATGATCTTAAAACTTGAAATAAAAAGTAAGTAGGTGTAGACACAAAATTGAAAAGTTTCCTGAATATCTATGTTATTCAATGCTGAGAATTATTATTGTTGACGTTAATTTTCATCCATAATAAAATCTTTTGGCTATATTTTCTTTCTCTCTCTCTCTCTCTCTCTTTCTTTCTCGCAATTTTTCTAGATAAAGGACGCAGAGTATAAGAATTTCTGAAAAACCCTAGAAATAATTTTATGTAAAATTTCATTTCTCTCTCGATGTTCTCATTCTTTTTTCACTTTCTCCCTTGTATTATTTGTGGTCTCTCACTTTTTCCTTCCATTCTATTTTCTCTGTAAAGCACTGAAACAGAAAGTATCTTTCGTATCAAAAGAACCAACTTCATTTAGAGTTTTAAAGAAATTTTCAGTACGTACATTTTTTATAGAAAAAAGGAGGAAACATGACAACTTGAGATCAAACAAAAGAACTTGCAGATTCTCCTTGAAATGTGTCTTAACAACGAAGTTTTCTACCATATATTTTGATTCAAGGACTTTTTCGCAATAGAGTAACTATCGTACCAGAATTTTAAGAATAGAAGAAGGTTTTCTAAAGATTTAAACAGAAAGTAGGTACGCAAAAGAAATCTTGAAAATATCTGAATGGAATGAAAAGTACTGAAAAAAAAAAGATGAAAAGCACGGTAGAAGAAATTTTCAAGTAGGAAAAGACGAAAGAAATAGGATGATAATAAGGAACAAGGAACAAGGGAAAATAATCGTGTATTATTCAGATCTATGGGAAGAAAGTCCTTGAAAAAGGAAAGTTAGGAAAGCGGCAAAGTTTCGTACTGAATTCCTGAAGATACCTGCCAACTAAGAAATGAAACAACAGAATAAATAGGAGCAGTCAGCTGTAGTTAGGTATATTTGTGTTAATCACGATGTGATGTGTCAATTAGTCAAACTAGCTTCAGTAACTTTTGCTGAACTTGGGACACCGACCTCCGGTTACGAGTCTGTCGCATTGATCTTATCGATCCAGCTACAGAGGTGGGTCACATACAATCAGGTACATGCTTACTATAGGTACCAAGGTACCATACCAGAGGTTTAAGTAGGAAATTTAGGTCCAATTGAGATTCTTAGCCTGCACTACCTGCGGTATAATTTGGTAAAGGTATCCGGTGTTCTTGTACCCAAAGAGTTAGCTATAGGCTTTGTGAAAGATTCATAGAAGAGAATCAAAGAAGATAAGAAATAGAATAGAAGAAAATATAACAATGCATACATAACTAAAGGTCAAGTCGAGTTTTCTCGTAGAAAAAAAACCCGTTCCTTTATTACTTTTCTAGACTTAAAATGTAATCACAGTAAAAGCTTTTAAAATGTCCTGAGGTACAAGAAAATAAAAGAACTATTTATGTTGTACATACCTAACTACCTATAGGTAGTTGGCATGAATAAAAAAAAAGAAACAGTAAAAACGAAAAGAACAAGACATAAAATGACGCACTGGGAGGAAGACAAAACAACTTTTATGATCCACTTACAAGTTCAAACGTACATAAAATATCCAAATATATCTGGAAAGCCTTCCCAACCAGAGACTCTTTAGGCTCAATCGGAGGTGGTTTAAGACAGGGCCTTTACCTGGAAACACACAATCCAAATCACAGCAATCAGCATGAAGTGTGCCGGGAATGCAAGATGGTTCGAATTTGAATGGTCACACACCAAGTCCTGACATTGCCGGGCTTTACTTAACTTCAGCGATCTTTCAAGAACTGGTGTATTCAACAAGCGATAGACACTGCCTCTGCCTACTTTTGTAAAGTGTCCAAGGAACTACGGTGGAAATTTGAAATGAGCATTTTTGAGACGAAAAAAAGAAATAATAAAAATATATTTCCCTTATACTTATGCAGTAAGAAGTTACTCCATGATTTAGTATAGGAGAAAGACAGGATGAGAAAACTGATAACCTGGGATGGGAACGAATCTAATTACCTATGTTTTGTCAGATATATAATATTGTTAAAGGTGATGGTAATTTGTGAAACTGCATTATAATAAAGCCATCAAATAAATATTATAATTAATCAATTAAGAATAAAACAAACAAAAAACTAAATCTTCAGATTTCTAGTAATGATGGCCACGGGGTTGAAAATTCTAGGAATACAAAATGCAACAACACTGATAATTGTCTTGAGAAATAATCACGCCTCGTTGCAATTTTGTTCAATCAAAATTCTAATAAAGAGTTCAATATTATTATTATTACAATTCCAAATTGAACGGTCAAACGCAAATCCAAAGTCAGCATCATCTTCTATTCCCTCATCCAAAGTCGGGAACATCTCTTCACTCAATTCCCTGATTGCTGGAGGTAGGTACTTTAGTTTATACTTTCGTGAATGTCTCAAATTATTATACTCGTACATTACCTACTGTTATTAATTTCTATGACCTTATTTCTACTTGTACCCTATTCTTTTCTTCACTCGTGTAAATATGAGCATTAAAGCTTGAAAAATGTGACCGATAGGAAAATACCGATAGCTCAGTCCACTTGGGTTCATCGTCCAATGAAACTCAAAAATCTAAGAATTCCTAGTTTTAGTTCCAAAGTTCAATCTGATCATTGAACATCTCCTTGTACTATCGACTTGTTTCTGGGAGTTTTGATATCATTTGTTTGTTGTTATTTATTTTATTATTCAAGGAAACGGTTCTGTTTCCAGAAAGACGGAAATAGCGTGCATGAGAGAGAGAGAGAAAAGAGAGAGAGAGACGTGACCATATCACTGATAGGTATCAGTTGAAGGGAGGCGGCTTGACAAAATTTATGGCTATTAGGATTTATACGGTTTGGTACTGGACAAATTGGTTTATTTTATTATTATTTTTTTTAAAAAAAAAGGGTCCCAAGTTCAACTTACTGCAAAATCAATTAAATTTTAAGTAAATATCTCAAATTCATGAGGATGGGGATTTCAATGGTTCTCTTCGGTTTAAAATTCACACCTCCTTGAAAATTATGGATTACACTCAAGTAGTTACACACCACTGCACCACCGATACAGGTGAGGAATATTTTTAGCACCCGCAACTTACAAAGCTTACCATGGTGTTTTCTTCTGTTGTATCCCATTAGGGTGAGTTTTCTTCCTTTATCTCTAGGGATTCCTGTTAGTCTTGCAGGGTAGTGTTGTGAACACACCTGTGCGTATGTAGGAGCTGTGATATTTCAATTATGTACAGTAGTCCTCATGATGGTTGATCGCACATAGAAATATGTGGTTCAGGACGAGCCTTTAAAATAAAGTTGGCTGGAGACCATCACTCACCTCTCCAGCTGTAGCCAAGCTGGCTACAACAACAACAACAATAAAATTATGTACAGTTGTACTGTATTGTGATCTTGTTATATATGAGGTTCTTGTCATGTGAGAAATATTTATGATATCTAATATTAGAATATTTACCATTGGAATCAATTTAATTGCTCAATACTCTATTTATCCTTATCTCCTTTCATTCTCTACTCTAAATCTATCTCTCTCTCTCTCTCTCTCTCTGGTATAGAAGCCCAGATCCAATCTCCAGGCCAGAGTAGTCATGAGCCTCGGAAACCAGAAGATCCTCTGCTGCTACGTGACCAACTCACAAATATCCTGCTGTCACCCTACTGAACATTGTACAAGGTAGGTAAGGTTGTATTATATGTACCTACTGTTGTTGTTGTATGGGTGCACGATGAGGTGACGGCCTCTCGTCCGATTAAAGCGAATCCCAGCTGACCTTGTCGAACTTCGTCAAAAGAACTAACCGTTCATTCTACGCACGGACTGAACCATCATCCAGACTTGAGGATTTAATTTTGAAAATGTCAACCTCTTTTAAGCGACAACCGTCAAGCCAGCCATCTAGGCCGATGAGGGTTTGAATAGCAAGAGAACTCTAATTCCTTGAAAGAGTTGGAAAAAATCTGAGAATAGTGAGTATTGCGTTGGATCAGGTATGGAACACATTGCTCATCAAAACTGAGAGAAACAAACGTAATAAAACTAACGACGAAGGAAGAAAAGTATATGCAATCAATGACAATTGCGAGACTAATGAAATAAAGAAATGAGAAGTGAAATACAAATAACAATTTAAGTAAGGAAATGATTGAAAATATTATTCAAAGAACATAAAATACATAAGAAGAAAAAAAAATCGTAAAAATCTTCTCAATTGGTAATTTTTAATATAAATAAAAAAATATTAACAGAGGGAAGTTGGAACCCGACTGTTTCTTATTATTTCTTCGGTGTTTTTTGTAACACAAAGACTTTTTATGACACGAGAAATCTAGGTCTATCATATTCTTATGGAAGCGAGGAGAAAGGAAATGATGTAATATGAAAACACTGGTGTTGCTTCCGGGGTTTCTAATGGATGGAAACTTATTCAATCTATCTATATCTATAAAAACAAGTCTGTATGTATGTTCTTTATTCAAATCCACACCGTTTGATCGAGGAAATTTTACAC
This sequence comes from Bactericera cockerelli, assembly GCA_024516035.1. Taxonomy (NCBI): domain Eukaryota; kingdom Metazoa; phylum Arthropoda; class Insecta; order Hemiptera; family Triozidae; genus Bactericera; species Bactericera cockerelli. The sequence continues at coordinate 23,359,886 of CM044956.1, forward strand.
ATAGGTCCGTTTGGGTCAGGGAATTCTTGTAGGTCCTCGGAAGTAATAATGATATGTATAAAATTTAGCAAAACATAAAATGAAAATAATGATAAATCATCCCTCTTCTTTTTCCATCTGTACATCTCTCTCTTCTCCACTCCTAATTGGAGTAGCCAAGGATATTTTAATAATAGATATTGATGGAGGAAGAGGAGAAGAAGATAAAGAGAGGAAATGGTGTGGGAAAAAGGAAAAAATGAGCATCTTGAAAAATTGCTGGACAACAATTTATTATTTTTCTTGTTCTTTATTTACGAAGGAGAAAAATAAAGTCTCATGATAAATTTATTATAAAAGAAATATATAAAGGGATTCCATAAAGTCTCACCCAGGCCTGGATTTCTCGTGAACGACTCACAATATCAAAAAATTAAAAAACCAGTCAGTACTCCCTTATTTTTTGGGGGATTGAGTTTTAGCAACTAAAAAATGGACCTACTTTAAAATCTTAAATATAATTTATTTTTTTAAATGCCTCATTGAGAGAAGTTCATTGCAACAAATTTCAGTGGTCTCCAACATATGGTTCTCGAGATACAGGATCGGCCGTCCTGGCTAATATCCATATGATTTGCTCCTTAACCGTAAGTTCCAGGAAGATGAAATTGATTGATATAAGCTCTTTTAGTCAGACCTTTCGAACAAGTTATAACTCGACCTATTATTGATGTTAGTTTCTGGCCGGTTTCGTCAGCCAGCCGGACGAACAACCGAAAAAGTTATATCGAAAAAACCAATCGAGCTATATCTTGTTCGAAAGGTCTCGCAATAAGGAGCTTACGGTTAACGATTTATTGGTCAAATCATATGAATATTAGCCAGGACGGCCACACATTTCTCTCGAGAACGGTATGTCCTTACTGAAATTTATTGCAATGAACTTCTCTCCATGAGTCCTTTAAAACAATATGCGACAAGACATATCGTTCGATTTAAGATTTTAAAGTTGGTCCATGCCCAGCCTGACTAGGACCGTATAGACAATTTTTTTCCGCTAAAACTTAATCACCCAAAAATAAAGGAATATGAGAAACCCAGGCCTGAGCGAGACTTGAGGAAGCTCTGAATATCATATCTTGGGACAAAAAACGGCAGATGAAATGTTTCTTTTCTCATACCTCCTACGAAATAGCCTGGTGATATATTGGATATGATGGATCATGCAGCAGTGTCGCTCACAATCCATGAACATCGTTAGCAATATAAGCACCGTTATATTTTACTTTTTTATTAATTCCAAATAGCTTTTTACAAATAACATTTTACTATCTATCGTTGCAAGCGCCTCGAAAAGGTTATAACTATTTGGATGGAGATAATTATAAATATTAGTTTTAGATTATACTTAGCAAGAGGGACCGGACTAGGGTCAGAACAAGAATAGTGAGCGTATCCGGAGTTCATCAGTTGGGCCAAAATGTCATTAAAAAGGGTTCTTTTTAATAAAGGGATCAAAAAAATCCGTCACTTGGGCAATTTGAAAAATATGACACTGGTATTTTTTTATTCAGTGTGAATCAGAAGTTAGTACCTCATTTAAACTTGTATTTTTTTAGATTTGGTTTTTAGTTTTAGATCAATTGAAGTGGAGTTTGAAAAATACATTTAAAGCAATGGTCGTGTTTGAGTAGGGTTAGGAAAATATAATTAAGGCCATGCCTCTCCCTTGAGTAGGGTTAGAGAAATACATTTATGGCCATGCCTGGGGTGTAAAGTAGGGTTAGGAAAATTAATTTATGGCCATACCTCTGCCTTGAGTAGGGTTAGGAAAATACATTTACGGGCATGCCTGGGGTGTAGAGTAGGGTTAGAAAAAATATTTATGGCCATGCCTGGTGTTCAGGGCGGGGTTAGAAAAATACATAATTATATGACCATGTTTCGGGTGTAGAGTAGTTTTAAACCAAATACATGTATAAGCAAGTTCAATCCACGGGTGTGATCTATTTTTTCTGGCCTGGTAGAAAAATAATCTTATTGGTATTAGCTAGCATATAATATGCTAAAACAATAGCGGGTCGGTAGGTAACGTACTTAAATGGTACCTCTATAATTACCGAAGTCTTGGTCTACCGCATTACAGGTATGAAGAAGAAGAATATATTCGAATTGGTTCACTCAGTATTTTATCGAAAATCAATGGAAAAACAAAGGATAACCTTTTTTCATTGTTGGCCCAAGTGAGGGATCTTTCATTGGCCCAAGTCATGATTTTTTCTGAGGTGTTGGGTCTATTGTTAGCCCATCTGATATGCAGCCAGGGGATGAAGGGGGTGGGGGGGGAGAGGGAGAGGGAGAGAGATAATGTATAATATATACACAGGGTCCCCAAAAAAAAGAAGTCTCTCGAAATATATAGAGAACGGATTAAAATTATATAATTATTTTGGCATTTTTCAAAAAATTTAATCCGTTCTTTATAGATATTTCGAGTGGCTCCTTTTTTTTGGCGAACCCTGTATATAGTAAAAAGTACAATAATACAATGTAAAAAAAAACCAAGTAAATGTACCTACTACATAATATAATTCAAACACGATTTTTAAAAGCCCTGTTTTAAGCCTACCTTTGTATCTTGTCTCTTGTCCTTTCTGTAAACGCCATGGGCAAGATTTATGAGTAAGATTAAGTGAGGGAGGGAGGGAGGAGATAGAAGGGAAGAAAACCATGGTCGGAAGGTGGAGGCTACTCCAGGGGACAAATCATGCAGGAGAAATCTCAAGTTCTTGCTACTGCATGCGTACGGAAGGAGCCCGCAACTCAGCTCCTTTTTGCTTCTAGGAGTCTCAGGGGTTCAATCATTTACTTTTAAGTCACTAAGAGAGTGTTTTGGATACCTTTATGGGTAATCGAATTTTGAAATCAAGTGGAATTCGATCTCTCGAATCTCCGCCGTAACTGTATCACCAGAGCTGGGGGAGACTGGGCCAGGAGTTATTATCACACTCCCGATTAGGATTTGCAATTTCTTCTTAAATTCAAGTATATTTCCTATTTTGTAAATAAATCTTGATCTAATTTATTTAGCAAAAAGAACTAAATACAAGAACAATGCAATTGGAAGGATTTTCCAGAGACAGCAATAGAGATCCTCAGTGTTATCCACTTTCACCTCAATAATAGTAAAAGAATGAGAAGAATAGTAGGTATAACTAAAAGGAGATAGGGAGAGAAAAATGATGTAAAGAAGGAAAAAGAGGAAGAACAAAGGATGTTTCCAGGAGAAGAGTGAAAGACAGCTAAATATTACAGGTATATAAGTGTGTACCTACATTTTTCTTCAATATTGTGCAATTGTGCATGCACAATTTTGTACATTGTGTTTATAAATTTAAAATTATTTTTGAACGGGTGAGTATAGGATTGAAAGTTTGAGAATCATTCTAGATTTACTGTGTTGGTCTAATTTTTTAAGTTTATAAAAAAAATTCTGGAAGGGCCCGGGCCCAAGTCAATTCCATAGAAGTATTCACAAGGACAAATTTTGTTCCCTCCATAAGGTGTCAACACTGAAAATATACACTGGCAATTATGGACACAATACTTCCTCGATAGTGGTTCACATTGTATACACTTGGAAATTTTGAGATTTTATACTGAATCTCTTGTATCTCTAAAACCGCTTAGCCGATTTTCTTCAAATTTTATGTTAGGATACGCATTTTCAACATTATAGAATCTAGATCCTACAAAAATCTGTATCAGCAAGTTGTAGAAATTATTTTTGCACTTTTTGTTAATTTTTTTTGCTTTCCTTAAATATCAGAGCTAAATAATATTTTATGAAATAATAATTTTAAGTGCTCTATGTCGTCTACAATACGTCTCCTATAATTATGTGTACAAAATTTCATCGAAATCCGTTCATTAGTTTCTGAGATTTGCGAGTTACAATATTATATCAGACAGACCGACCGACAGACACAAAGCCAAAGTTGCTCAGGACGTTACGAAACGTCCAGAAATGTGATTGAAATGGGAGCAAAAAAAATTGAAAAACCAAACACAATACTTCCGATGTCTAATATTAGAAATTTTCGGAAGTAATATGAACAACAAAACTAATGAACTTGAGTAACTTGACAGTTCGCGCTACAAAAAATAGAAGTGCTTAGTATTCCAGCACCCATACAACTCAAAATAGCTACATGTAACTAGTACACGTACCTAAAATACATAGATAGGTACATTATACTGTCAAAAATATCAATTAATAATATCATTAGAGTGTCAAAAATATCAATTAATAATAGGTACAAAAAATTCAAGTCCCTTCTGTTTGCTACATTTTCTACATACACACCTAGGTCTTCTGTCAGCTGTCACCAGAAAAGTCTTTTTAAATTTTCGGTAAAATAAATGGGGCTTATGATCAGCCCCATTCATTTTACTTTTCACTTTCAACATTATGTGTTATGTGGTTAGGTCAAAGAAGATTTTCTAGAACAATCAAAGTAAATAATGAGTACCTACGTTAGTTAGACTAAATATTGTACCTTATTTTCACCCAATAAATCGGAGTTCTCGTTCAGTCACTGAAGTTAAGCCACGTCCAGCGAGGTTAGGATTTGAGGCTAACTTGAGAAGCTGGTTAGTAAGTTTCGAGCGAATTGAGGGTAAAACGTACGTCGTGCTATGATCAAATGATCAATTCATCATGCAGTTGAAAGCGACGTTAAAATCAACAAAAAAATCGGAGTTCTACTATGAAACATAATAGAGTTAGATTTATACTCACATAATAATGTCTCCGGAATAAATCATATAATTAGGTACATCAAAATCCTCCTTGGATTTACATTTCACCTTAATCAGACACTTGTTAAGAAATTAGGAACTTGGAGGTAGGTACAAACTATACACTGTTAAGTTGTTAGATAAAAAAGGTTTAGAATTAGAACTATACAATATAATTATTATTAAGAAAGAATCTACTAAGATACGGCAAAATGGTTTTTGGAGAAGAGATTTGTAAAAGGTATCTTTGTTAAAAAATTAAAAATCTATTATAAAAACATTAGAAAGCTGAAATAGAAAAGAGTTTGAAAAAGCGTGAAGGAAAGGGTCATTTTTAGGTAAAAACAAAAAACCAATTAAAAAACTTCAACATTAAAACTAAATAGGCCGAAGAAAAGGGTAATATTTATTCTAAACATAGCGATGGATTTGAACACTTCTCTCTGGATAGGCGGGATTCAATAGCAGGGGTGGATATTTATATAAAAAAATATTTTGTTGTTCTAATACCTAGGTACTTAATTAATTGGATAGAAATTTATGACTATCATTTTGATATTAAAATATTGCCTGCATATTTTAGATACCATTATACAATTACGGAGTATTAAATAAAAATAATTCACTTTGATTATCTATTGAAAATATCAAACCACTACCCCATAGAAAGCTACATTCATGAGTATACCTCATGGGTATCTCCAACTGCTCAGTTTCGATCAGGGCCATGTGGAAAAGAGGATGGGACAGGATAATAATATCGCCTCAGGTATTTATACTACCCGATTAGGACTAATGACTCAAGAGAGTCCCGCATTATTCCAGCAGTAAGCCCAAGACGCATTATTATGTGGTAAAATCCCAAATGGGATGATAACTTGTCATGTCCCGGCTGGGTTTCGAACCCGCGACCTCTGGATCACTAGGTCGCCGCTCCCCGTGCAGGCGGAGTGGCTCCTGAGGTAGAGTGGATCCCTCGTAGTCGAGACCTATATGTAAATAATTATATATTGTACATTTATTATGATAAGAATAATGTTTATTATGCATCAAATAACATGATATCATAGGTCTCTCGTGTTCCTCAATAAGTACGTGGTGTACTTTTCAGTAGGTAGATTGGGTTTCTGATTGAAATAATATGTAACTAGGTAAAGGTAGAAAAAGGTATAATTATGAGAAAAGTGGAAACTCAACGAATCACGAGTTGTGCCAGAAAGTGTCAAGATTGTCAAAAAATCGCCAACAATTTTTATGCAATAAATTAATTTTGGTAATGTGTTACAAAAATGTGTTATTAGAAGCAATTATGAGGATAGTATGGAAAACTAGCAAAGCAGATCTAATTTAAAAAATAATATTAGACAATAACACAACTACTGGACTATAATTATTACACAAGGACATCAAAATGTAAAATAAAAAATATACGCACTTTTGAAAAGATTTCTTATATCTCGCTCGTGATTTTTTACGTGTCGATCACGCAACAACATACACGTCGTAGCAGCAACGGAACCCGGCACATACTAAACACTACAAAGCTGCCGCTTCCTCTCAGGAATCTGTGTGAGGAGCATTTGGGAGAACAAAACCTCAGCATCTGCATTGTGCTGTCCATTTTCATCTCGAAAATGGGGATTCCTGGATAGTTTAATTAGCTGAACATATTGCATGGGCTGGTAGATGCGGGAATGATAGGAAGAATTTACCTTCCTGATGGCTGATTTGGTGGAGTGTTGAGTGCTCATCAGATCTTCAGCACCACTCTTGACCAATGAAGATCAGAGGAGCACTCAACAGTCAACACTAATACATAAGAAGAGACTTTATTTACCGTTCCATTACAACCGTTACGCCAGCCTCCGTGGCGTAACGGTTGTGACTACTGCTCGTAGTCCAGAGATCCTGAGTTCGATCCCCGGTCGGAGCAGACTTTTCACACAGAAAATTCTGTTCCCTCCGTACACGTGAGGCTGGCATTTCCAGCCCTACCCAGGCTGGGTGAGGTTAATGTGGGTAGCTGGTACGATTCCCAGCGAATGGAGGTTAAAACCCCCGTCCTAGTCCAGGACGTTAAATCAAATAGAATCGTTGGCGTTAGGAAGGGCATCCAGCCGTAAAAGAATGTGCCAAAACCAACTAACCTCAACCATGAGGTTGAACAACGTCGACCCTGCTTGAGCGGGATAAGACAGAGTAAAAGAAGATTTGACCTCCAATACAAACATGATCAAACTTGTAAAATCTAAATTTCTCTTAGATTTTTTCTTTTACTTTCCTTATCCTACGAAAAGGAAAGTATTTTTACTTAACGTCACTTTAAAATCTAGGTCTAGATCATTTCATAAGGAGATTTTACCCTCCATTCGTTGGAAACTCACAAAAAACCTACCTACTTTAACCTCACCCAGTCTGTCTTGGGCGGGAATAGCCACCTATCCAAGTCCTAACCTCGCTGGACGTTAGATTTTTTTGCTCCATCAGTTGCTTAACTTAATCCACAGAACGAGAGCTGGTGTATTCAACGTGCAAAAGACTCCTAAGCAATTGAGCATGCTGGCAGCATTGCCTCTTTTGATAGCTAGAGAATATTCTCAAATCTTAAAAAGCCAGGGTCGATGGCAAGTTGAATACATAGAATGTTTTGATGTAACGAGGCGCATCTATGTATGAATGGATAATGGATAGTGTATATTAGGTATGCAAGAAGAGCTAACAGATAAATTGGGAAAATACCTACTTATATGTATTGTATACGTACTTACTTTTTGCCATCTCCATCGACGCATTACCTCCACAAACATGGTCGTGGTCATGCCTCTCATTCATTGTCATGACGGAATTGGGGATGAGATCAGCTTAGGTTTCCCAGAGTGAAAATAAGCACGGGATATTTTGATTAATTTTGATGAGCATGTCCAAACTCATCCTCAACCCTCTTAAGGTGCATTGTATTAACTTTCAAACTAGTGAATTTTAACATATTGATGGATGGATGACTCTTTGAGAAATTCCGTTAAATTTGAAAATGAAAACACTGTAAATAGTCTGTTAACTTCCAAGCCGCTCATAGAGCCCAAGAAGTTGAATGTTACACTGATCAAGAAAATGAACGTCGCGTCGCATCAATATCTTTATGGTTTAAGTTTTTCCTAAACAATCAATCACCCTTCCATGCGGTATAGCGCATTCATAAATGCGATTTAATAATTTTTAGTGATCGTTTACCTAGGTTTCTTCTTAGCTTCCAAATTTAGCATTCTGTTTTCATTTGATTAAACATACTCAACTATCCTTTCTCACAGTCTTCACAACTTAACAAAACCCATATTTCTTACACTTTTTGAACGCACATAGTCGGATAGTCCATCAGTCGGTTAGAGAGAAGCCGTAGACGGAAAGAAAAAAAAAACAGAAGCTTAAGAATAGATTCACCAGTTGACAACTAAAGTTAAAGATCCAAAACTTTTGTACCTACGTTGTTTGTCAAACTACATACATAGTAAATAACTGACGAAGGCTGAGGAGTCTCGGAACACCGCGACACCGACACTGCACTGACTGCTTTAAATGTGAAGCCGCATTTTTCTTTTGGATTGAAAAAAATTCCAGGTTCGGTTTATTCCAATTTCTTCTATTTTTCAGCTTCCCCACCATTCGTAAAAGAAAAATAATTTTCTTCAAATTTTTAGTACCGAGTGTGACTAACACGTTATTCTATAGCAGTTATGTAATAACCAAACGTGAAAGGTGAATATCGCTGATTTAAATTCACCTTATACCTACTTTTATTTTTCAAGATTGATTAAGTTCACTGTTCACTAAAGGAATTTTTGGAGAAATAGGCAATAGCTAGGAAATTTAAAATTTACCGGTACTTTTAAAAATCCAGGAATGGCAGGAATAAAGAAATGGAAGTAAGAATTTTACAAAAACATTCTAGTTAACTAAAATGGAAGTAGATTTCTTCTTCCTTCGTTTTTTTCCATAAGAAAAATGACTTTCTTCCAATTCATCCATTTTATTCCATTTGAATCCACTTTGGAAAATCGATGAACTTGAAAAGAAATCCTGCTAATAAAGAAATACCAGAAGTTTGGTAACACTGTAAAACTAAAAATATTTTTCTCTGTAGTATGGCTCTGTTGCTTAATAAGCTTAATTTATCAGATGATCTCTTTAAAGTGGGGGTGTTTTTGTTGATTTGTGCAAATCAGATATCAATGATCAATCCTCTCGTGATCGAAAAATATCGTCTACCGAATTTGTATTATCTAAAATTTGTCTTGTTTGCCAAGTTTTGATTTGAAAATTTCTTTTATTAAAATTAAATTTGCCTGATTGGAGACTGTTACATCAAAAGACGAGGTGGTCTGATTCCTGTAAGCTCTCCCAGTTACCCCCTTCAAAATGGTGAGTAGAGGCGACTTCCCTGCTACTGATTCTGAAGAGACAATTTGGAATATTTATATAGTTCTACTGGATAATAACGCACAATTTAAGAGATATTCTCATCAAGAGAAAAAAGGAAGTGTTTCAGAGAGCCCTATTCGTAAACTTGCTCTTTAAAAGTGAACACACCCATTACTCCCTTAAGAATGAGAATGTACTAACAGTACTTTTCTTTTACCATTGAATGATGGGTTGCTACACATACCCCAACCATTTAAAGTTCATGCTCTAAATACTATAGGGGATCAGTCACTGTGGCTGAGTGAGTTAGCGAGCTAGGCATTGCATGCATGGTGACCTGGGTTAGATCCTCAGTGGAGCAGGAATCTACTCTAAAGTCTCAGATAATCAATGTGATTGACCCTCCACCCCCCCTACAGATTCAATGTTCATAATGGGTGAATGAAGAATTCAACAAAATTTTCAAGTTTCAAGAAGTCACAAGACCTCCTTTTAATTCTCATGAGTTTAGGAAGGAGATCTCAGATTTTCAGTTGTGTGAGATGCTAGTCATGTCACCTCTCTGGACATAATCTACCCAAAATTACTCCGCAATCGACCGGTCAATTGCGAATTTGTGATCGACCAGTCAATCGCAATCGACTGGTTGGGCAGCCCTGTTGTAGAGATTACTTTTTAGTAGAAGTCAGGTTTTCTGGAATTGACAAAGAGTCAAAGAGAAAACGGAGAAGTACTTAAAGCACACATGCAGCAAGTCTCTAAATAAGTGATTTCAAGTTTGTACAATTTATTGTAGTAATAAAATCCCATTTTGCTTTAAATAATTTATGTAAATAATAATATCCATATTTTGGACATCTGTGGCTACATAAAATGTGAGCTCTACTTATTACTACTCTATCTTGGAACGCAAATTCTTTGCACAGTACTCAATTCAGCATTGGAAACCAGAAAACTTGTACCTCAAATGGCAACAATTTTTCAATTCTAATTTGGTTAGAATTGCAACAAACCTATTGTTTTGCAAGTACATTTGAATGTGACCTTAAATACCTCCTCAGTTTAAATAAGGCTCTTTGAAAGAAAGAGCTAAATATTCCATGACAGCTGTTTGAATTTTACATTGTGCCTAGGGGTGACCCAGTAGGTGGGCAGTTCACAATAAATAATATTGTCTCTTTATTACTCACTTTCCAGGCTCAATTCTTCTCTGCAGATAAATTAGGCTCCATGCTAGCCAGGCCAAATGAGGATCCTTCACAAGATGATGGACAACCCTGGTATATGAAATATGGTACCCGTGCACTAGGCATATTTGGTGGTGGTAGTAAGTATACTTTTTCTAATTTTATATTTACAGATATTCAGTTATAAATAATGTACTGAATGAAATAAAAATGGCTACATTTTACTTCCAAGAATATCTAATATCAGATTTTCATTATATTGTGTTTGTTTTGTAAACTAATTTTGAACTGCCAAGGAAATTTGCTTGAACAGATGAGATTTTGCCACTAGATTTCATGTAGAATTGTTAATTTTTTCCCAATGTCTTACATGATTTGTCTTCTTCCTTAACTTTACGGAGACACTTGGCAAGTGTCTCAAAAGTGATGGGTTTGAAGATATAGTTTTGATTTAAAATGAAACTACTTCGAAATTTTGAAGCCTCTTCTGCTGCTGTTAGTGCTGTAAGGCCTATGTATGATTCAGCCAGAGTATAAAGTCAAATCCCATACTAGTAGGTATTTGTAATAAATGTACATTTTTTGAATCTGTTAATGTGTGTAAAAAAATATTTAACCTATTAACGGCTAGCGTTGCCATATGGCAACAATGGAGGCAGTGCAAGTTTCTGACCTGTTAGTTCAATACGGTACATGTTACCACTTTATAACATTAACGTTCTCAATATCATAACGTTCTCAATATTTGCTACCTAGTAGTCACTGTGGCAGAGTGAGTTAGCACACTAGGCATTGCACACATGGTGACCTGGGTTTGATTCCCAGCGGGGAAGGATTTTTTCTGCTCTGTACTTGGATGTTTGGGGTCCACTCATACCTCGTGAGGAAAAATGAGTAGCTGCTTTAATGTGAAGCAGCGACCAGTGGCAGATTCTTAGGCAAAAAAATAATACAAGATATTGTAAATTAAAGTGGTAAAGTCCTATGATTCTGCGCTACCCACTAAAATTGTGACATAATAACACAAAGAAAAAGCATTATTATTAATATTTGCTACCTTCTGAATTTTACTAGACATAGAATTTTTGATATTTATTTTTTCAAAATGGGTCAACGTTTTTCAACAGTTCAGGATTTAATGGGTTAAACTGTAGCATAGGAATTTTTAAATAAATTTGAGCCAGTTTTACATTTTTCATTTCAATAAAATTTTACTTTTCAGTTTCAATCATTTTTGGTCTCTTTAACTGCCTTGGAATTCTCCTTGGGAACATTGACTGCCTGTTCGGAGGAATAATTCAAGTGTAAGTAACAAGATAAGATGAAAACTCATTTTACACAGCACTTATGTACAAACAATTATAACAAATCAAATTGAACAACAATAATTTAGAAGCCTAGATAGCTCGATGTCACATTCTTGAATTCTAGTTGATCTGATCTTAATATATAAATGTCAAAGTCACTGACTGACTGATCATCGCTCTACAGCCCAAACCGTAAGTCTTAGGAAGCTGAAATTTGGTAGGTAGCTTTGTCTTATAGTCTAGATGTGCAATAAGACGGGATTTTTCGAAATTCCCACTACAACACCTGCCATTGGCGAAAAAGGATTTTTTGCTTTCACGGCCATGCCTCGGCCCGCAAAGCGGGCGACAGCCCGCTAGTCATCCATATAATCCTTGTACCATCATAAGCTATGTATCTAATCCATTTTCCAAACATTGAGCTTTCAAATGAGTCTTTCAATTGTTTTCTGCCCCACTGTGTGGCGGCGGTCGGACTTTGTCGAAAACTTATCAAAAAATTCATGAGCATTGAACCACTCTATGAAAAAAAATGTTTAAAAAGTCATTGTTGGAAACTCAAGGGGTGGAATTTCGTGCCAATTGTGATGTCACATTATGATTAAGACAAATATGATAATTTTATTTTAGTGACAATTAATAACCTTCAGTAAAGCTCATAGGTAACCTGTGGAAAGTTAAGTTTTAAACAGTTTTATGAGTCCTTTATACATACAGGGTGATTCAAGAAAGTCGGTAAATCTGTAAACCACATATATATGGACCACTTTAGGAGGGGTCAACTCTTAATAAAAGGTGCGAAAATACTTTCTAACAGAGTGATAAGCCCTTCAAGTTGATAAAATAATTATATTGAATATTTTTGGTTATGCCTTACCAGTTTGAGTTATTGGAACGTGATTTAATACACTGCCAACTATGGACACAATACTTACTTGTGATTGGTCCACTCTGTATACACTTTGCAATTTTGAGATTTTATAAATCACTTGTATCTCCAAAACCGATTTTCTTCAAATTTGTTTTATATTGTAGTTTTTTTTTTTTGTACCATCTGTACCGGCAAGTCGTATACATACATTATTTTTGCCCTTTTTTGTCCAAAATTTTGAATTTTCTAAAATATTAGAACTAAATCATATTTTATTAAAAATAATTATGAATGCATTAAGTAAAATGTCTGCTTTAATATGAATTTAATTATACATTTTCAGATTGACTGGGTTTCTGGTTCTTGTCATTGAGGCACCCTGCTGTTGTGTATTCATTGACCAGGTCCAGGTGGTGTCTGATATTGTAGACAAGAGGCCAGTGTGGAATAAAGCTGCGCTGTACATCGGGTGAGTGAATCAGTAAAACTGAATACCTTTGTTGCAGTGCTACCAAGTATTGGTTGTCAAACTGTATATCATGCTAGATTTGTAGTTTAAACAATATAGAACATGGATCTTTGATCTGTGGATCATATCCCACCCAATGCTTGGATTATTCCTCATATATTTGAGTATGTGACCTCTTAATAGTAAGACTCTGGGGTTAGGTGGTAGAAAATGCTTTGAGCTCTAATCTTTCCTGCTGTTTACCTTCCACTGAAGATAATTATTATTATGTTGGAGTTGTTATGAACATATTCCAAGCAAACTGAAAAGAACGATTTTTTCTCTTTACCAGAAAATTTTAAGCAGAAATTGATTATTGGGATTTAAAATCGAGATAAACCTAATTTATCATATTATAAAGTTTGAACTGTGAAAGGTAAACAAGCATTCAGAAGTATGTGATGCAAAATTGGTTGATTTAAAGCAAATAAAGTTGATATTAAATCTTGTAAACTATAAAATTATGTTTTCTAGTTGAGAGAAAAACTTATGAAGATTACTTTCCTTCATTCCAGCCTCCCTGTTGTTTCCCTGATAATGTGCCTGTCTCTAACCACCATTGCTGGAAGTGGTCTGATATTCATTTGTGGCCTGTTGTATGGAATGGTAGCACTTGGCAAAAAGTAAGTCAAATTCAATACTGATTGTACATAACACCATTGTGTAAGACCATAAACAAAACTTACACTAATGACGAAATTAATAGACAAAATTAAGATCATAAATTTAAGTCAGAACTAACCTTTCCCCATTTAAACCAAAACGCAAAACCTAGGCTCAAGTCCACCGAGATCTAACTGAAAAATCTATTAATTCCGCCCTCAAATTATTATCCTTAACAAAATAAGAGACATTGTTTATATGAAAAAGTAATTTTTATGAAACCTTAACACACCCAAACAAAAATCACCACTAATATATTAAATATTTTCAGTTTTAGTATTCCTTATTTCTTAACAGTTATTCATAATGTAATTTTTCCAACTAGTTATTAAAAATATGCAAAACATGACGCTCAACAGATTTTTTGAAATTCTCTTTTGGCTTATACGAACTGAAAAGATAAATATAAACTACGTTGTTTCTCAGTATAATTTGTTTGTTGTTGTTACAATTTGACATAGCAGCTTATTACTTACTTGTCTTTTATGTCTAATATTTATTTCAGCATCATAACTCTCAAAAGAAAGAGCACTAAGTGTCAGTATTAGTCTTATCTAGTGTAGTACTGTACAGCACCAATCAACACTGTGTATTCAGCTTTCATTGTAGTTTAGATTTAAGTGATATTGCTTGTCACAACGACGCAAAAATTCTAGGTGTATCTAAATTACATGCCCAAAATTCTAAAGCTGATAGAATCATAGAACTGATCGATTGTAATCGAAAATATACTGATAATTATGGACACAATACTTCCTCGTGATTTGTTCACATTGCATACACGTGGCAAACCGCTTAACCGATTTTCTTCAAATTTGTTTTATATAGCACAGTGGTTCCCAACTGGTGGGTCGCGACCCACTGGTGGGTCGCGACAAGGTTTCAAGTGGGTCGCCAGAAGGTTTCATGGGTCTTCGCATGGTCTTAGTTCTTAGGTAGAAAAAATTTAAAAGTTTTCTTATTCGTAAAAATGTTAAATAAAAATCCAATGGCGCTCTTTATTGAAGAAAAAAAAATGTGTACAAAATGTACCCTTAGACTTTCGAGGGGTTAATTATTATAATATGAATCAGCAGTGCACAGCATCAGACACGTGCCATACACCTTGCTATGACAAGAAAGTGGAAGGGGAAGGGTTTTCTCTACCGTTAGCCGCTACCCCTACTCCCAGTCTATTGCTCCTCGCACGCCTTCTATTATTTCAGATCAGTTTGACTTTATTGACGATTAGTAATTAGTATTGCGGGATAAGACAGAGCAAAAGAAGAAGAGTAATTAGTATTGCAACATTTGTAACGCGATTTCCTTCACTATGAAGTAGTACTAGGTATTTTACGTATTTGAATTTTTACAGAGTTTTTTCGAGAGTTCTCATTTATAATTAACATTTTGGTTTACAATTCTGTATTATTACGAATGCTTTTTATTAATAAATGGTAATTCTGAATTTTTACGGAAAACGTTATTAAAATTGAATATAATGGCTCCCAAACGAAAATATGATCAAAGTTACATCAAGTATGGGTTTATTGAATTTGAAGTTCAAAATGAAGTGCGTCCACAGTGTGTGATTTGTAGTGTCGTTCTCAGCAATGAAGCTCTTCGGCCGAATAAACTTGAACGTCACCTGAAAACCGTGCATCCCCAATATAGCAGTAAGCCCCCAGAATTCTTTCGAGGTAAGAAGGAGAATTTTAAGAAAATGAAGCTTGGTACCAGTGGAGCCCGTTTTGAAACGTCCGAGAAAGTTATGAAAACTTCATTTGAGTTATCCCTTCTCATTGCAAAAGCAAAGAAACCTCATACTATCGGAGAAAAATTGATCAAGCCCTGTTTGGTGAAAGCCACGGAGGAGATTTTGGGAAAAGATTCGTCATTAAAAATGCAGGACATTCCCTTATCAAATAACACCGTGAAAGATCGTATCGACAAAATGGCAATTAACATTGAAGACCAGCTAGTATACCAGGTAAAAAAATCTCCTTACTTTGCTCTTCAATGCGATGAAAGCACGGACATTGCTAATTTTTGCCAGCTTTTGGTATTTGTGAGATTTTTGTCTAATGATAATAAGATAATAGAAGAAATGCTCATGTTGAAACCTCTGACAACTACATCAAAAGGGAAAGACGTAATGGACGCAATTAGTGATTATTTTGTAAAACATGGACTGGAATGGGAAAAGCTTGCAGGATTTTGCACAGACGGTGCTCCAGCAATGATGGGTTCGCGTTCAGGTTTGGCAGCTTTGGTGAAAAAAATGAACTCTGACACAATAACGACACACTGTATAATACATCGTCAAGCGTTAGCTTCTAAAACATTGCCATCGGAACTTGGTAGTGTCATGACATTGGCCATCAAATTAGTGAACTTCATAAAAAACAGTTCCCTCAACACTCGGCTCTTTAAAGAACTGTGCAAAGACATGGATGCTGAACATGATATCCTGCTTTATCATACTGAGACGCGATGGCTTTCTAAAGGCAATATGCTTGCCAGATTGTTTCAACTGAGAAAAGAAGTTGAGGCATTTCTATTGGAAAAAGACATGACTGATATGCATGACCAAATTTCAAATGCTGATTTTGAATTGAAACTCGCATATATTGCAGACATCTTTGAACACTTGAATAAACTGAATTTACAGCTTCAGGGATCTGGAAACATGAACCTCAGTGGTTCAGGAAATATTTTCAATTTTGAAGATAAAATTCAAGCATTCATATGCAAACTTGATCTGTGGTCTTCAAATATTGAAGATGGAATTTATTCTGCATTCAAGAACTTGGAAAGACTGATGATTGAAAGGCGGAATCAAGACCCAGAATACTCAAATGGACCACTCATCGAAAGCATCTCAACACATTTAGAGAATTTGAAAGACGAATTCAAGCGGTATTTTCCTGAGTATACCATAAATGACACAGACGCAGTAAAACGGCTCGTTCGAAATCCATTTTCAATATCGTGCAAAGATATACAAAGCAATCTCCAAGAAGAACTTATTGAACTTCAAAATGATAGTTCTCTGAAGGACTGCTATGAATCTACCAACCTAGAAGAATTTTGGTGTATCAAAGCTTGTGGATATTCAAGAATTAGAAATCTTGCCCTCCGAATTTTAGTACTATTTTCGACAACCTATATGTGTGAACAAGGTTTCTCCTCTTTACTTACCCTGAAATCTAAGCAAAGGAACCGACTGGACGCCACCAGTGATATGCGTGTATCATTGAGTAAATATATACAACCTCAAATCAATGAGCTTGTGAAGGCCAGTCGGCCAAATGTGTCCCATTGAAAGACTCCACCAGCCTAATTAATAATAATAAATAATATTGCTTTTTCTTTGTGTTATTATGTCACAATTTTAGTGGGTAGCGCAGAATCACAGGACTTTACCACTTCAACTTACAATATCCTGTGTTATTTTTTTGCCTAAGATTCTGCCACTGTTCGCTGCTTCACATTAAAGCAGCTACTCATTTTTCCTCACGAGGTATGAGTGGACACCGAACATCCAAGTACAGAGCAGAAATCCCCCCCGCTGGGAATCGAACCCAGATCACCATGTGTGCAATGCCCAGCGCGCTAACTCGCTCTGCCATAGTGACTACACTTTTTTAAATTATTTTACGTTATTTACTTTTTTAATAACTCATTATTCTTCTTGAGAAAAATCCGCCAAGGTCGGGGATCAAACCCGCAACCTCGGGGTTCAAAGTCAGGAGTGCTACCTCTGAGCCACCAGCCCACTTTTTTTTCCTTTTTTCCTAATTTTGTTAATTAATTGAATGTTTAACAATTAATAAATTTTTATTGTTTGCCTCTTAATAAAATGATTAATAATTTGTTGTTTTTTTCTCAAAACTAATACCTTTTAGAATTTTAGATCAAGAAAGATTGAAAAAAGCAACTACGAAAGAGGAAGGGGTGAATACACATTTGGTGGGTCGCGGGTCTCAGAAATTTAAAAAAGTGGGTCGCAGTGGAAGTTGAGTTGGGAACCACTGATATAGCAGAATACCGCGATTCCTACAATCGAGATTTAACAAAAAATTCTGTATCGGCAACTCGTGGGCCTTATTTTGGTCCAAAATTTTGGATTTTCTTAAATATCAGAAGTAAATCATATTTTATGAAAAAATATTACAAAATGCACTATGTAAACACTAATACGCATATACAGAGTGTCCACTTTTAATGTGCGCCATAGGAAAAATACATGTAAAAACAGTTTTTCTTGTCTCAAAAGTCGCCATTAAGTATTTTAGTTAAACCAAATATGTTAACTCATGTATTTTTATCTGAGGAATCCACTGGTGGTAATTTCATACACATGGGACTTACAGTTAAAAAGTTAAGGGTTCGAAATCCGAGAAATGTGTTATGTTTAAAACTCAACATTTTTGTACAATTGGATACTCTATTTTATGTATTTTTTCACGAGAAATTGATTGGTAATATTTTCAATTACCTGGGGTTTACAGTTAAAAAGTTCTGGGTTCGAAACCGAGTAATTGCGTTATGTTTGAAACGAAACATTTTTGTACATAAATGAATAAATACTCTATTTTATGTATTTTTTCACGAGAAATCGATTGGTGATATTTTCAAACAAGTAATACTCCCAGTTAAAAACTTTCGGGTTCATGAGACCAACATTTTGAACCTTGTGGAAAGGGATCCCTTTCTGAGTGTAAGAGAAATAAGTCGACAGCTCAACCTTAACAAGAGCACTGTACATAAGACTCTGAAAAAAGTATCGTAGCTATCACTTCAGCAAACATCAGCAGTTATTACCTGGGGTTTACAGTTAAAAAGTTCTGGGTTCGAAACCGAGTAATTGCGTTATGTTTGAAACTCAATATTTTCGTACACCTGGATACCTACCTGGTTTTACTATCTGTTATACCCTATTTTAGCATTCTTTAACTTTATTTGTGTATTTTTCCAGTAGAAATAACGATTTCTGCTTCTTTTGTCCGTAGAAGACCTACTGAAAAAAGGCATGTTTTAAACTTGAATACATGACTTTGTAAAAAAGGACAACTGATAATCAGTTTACAACTGATAATTTTACGACAGATTGGGATATTGTGTTGCTGCTGATGGAGATATCTTTGAAAATCGAATCTAACTTCAATATCAGTAAGTACTTATACATAAACTGATTATCAGTTGTCCTTTTTTACAAAGTCAAGTATTCAAGTTTAAAACACGCCTTGATAGTAAAACCAGGTAGGTATCCAGGTGTACCAAAATATTGAGTTTCAAACATAACGCAATTACTCGGTTTCGAACCCAGAACCTTTTAACTGTAAACCCCAGGTAATACGAAAGTGATATTGAGTGTCGACTTATTTCTCTTACACTCAGAAAGGGATCCCTTTCCACAAGGTTCAAAATGTTGGTCTCATGAACCCGAAAGTTTTTAACTGTGAGTATTACGTGTTTGAAAATATCACCAATCGATTTCTCGTGAAAAAATACATAAAATAGAGTATTTATTCATTTATGTACAAAAATGTTTCGTTTCAAACATAACGCAATTACTCGGTTTCGAACCCAGAACTTTTTAACTGTAAACCCCAGGTAATTGAAAATATTACCAATCAATTTCTCGTGAAAAAATACATAAAATAGAGTATCCAATTGTACAAAAATGTTGAGTTTTAAACATAACACATTTCTCGGATTTCGAACCCTTAACTTTTTAACTGTAAGTCCCAGGTGTATGAAATTACCACCAGTGGATTCCTCAGATAAAAATACATGAGTTAACATATTTGGTTTAACTAAAATACTTAATGGCGACTTTTGAGACAAGAAAAACTGTTTTTACATGTATTTTTCCTATGGCGCACATTAAAAGTGGACACTCTGTATGTACAATGTACATACAAAATTGCACTAAAATCGGGTGTACCGTTCACGAGATATTAGCGTTTAGATAAAAGTTAGTGGTCAGGCGCATGGTCTCTATCACCAAGAACCGCTAGTGCGAAGTTGATTAATTTCAAATGGGTCCATCTAAGAATGTCTTCTACTCGTACTATGTATATGTGTACAAAATTTCGTCTAAATCCGCTCAGTAGTTTCTGAGATTTGCGCGTTACAAGGAATGTATTTGAAAGACAGACCGACGGACAGACACAAAACCAAAGTTGTGAAACGTCCAGAATTGAAATCGGAGCAAAAAAATATTTAAAAAAGGAACACAATACTTTCGATTAATTTCTAAATATATTTTGTTGAAATGCATCACTTTTTCGGAAAATTTCACGAAATTGGTAGAATTCACTTGCTACTTACTACTTTTTTTCTTTTATTTCAAATAACTCCAAACATTAATAAATTATTCATTTAAATGTGTGGGTATTGAAAATGGTGTTTTTTTTTAATGTGCCTAATTTATTGTTGGGTTACTCATTTTTTTAAAACATAATGAAAAAATAAAATATTTACGATAAGAAAATATTTACAAAAAGTAAGTAGGTTCATACTCACAAACGTGTGTAGCTTCATCTTGTACTAACATAAGCTATAACGCCCCCTCTCTCACTAACACAGAGGATCACGTGAAGACATGGCGGCTGTAGCATCTCCTACAGGTGGAATGTCACAGCCAGAGCACCACACCACTCTCATGGAGGACCCTGACGTCTGGCGCCCAACATAGAGAGTAGGCAAACCTTTGTACCCCATTCCCTGTGAGGCTGGTATGCAGGGATCACAAGCACCCCTTACTTGAGACTCTTTGCATACCAACCTGATTGCTTTTCTTTGGTTTCATCTTCTTCCTCTCTTTTGATTTTCAATTCTCTTCAACCCATTCATTCTTATCGGTTCAACAATTTTCTTCCTCTTTTATTTCTTTCTCTTCTAGTATTTTTTATCTCTTGCTTGGAATCCCATTTTGAGATTTCCAGTAGGCTAGCTAGACCATTCATCTTGTTGTTAGTTATTTTTTTAATTTGATACTATTCTCTTCGTTTTTCCTTATCTTGTTCATTATCTAGGTCTCCAAACTTTTATTTTTAATGTAAAATACTGGAATTTTCTATTTTTGTACACGGCCACATTTATTTTTATTTTTACAATTTCTACTTGACATCTCTAGATTTTAAAGGTAGCTATAACATCTATCTTCCATGGTATGCCTGCTTTAATGAATATCGTCGGAATTTGCCGCCATCTTTATCTATCCAATCCCTTAAAAATTGTACTACATTGCTTGATGACGTGATGCCTCCTTAGAAGAAACGTCTTTTTTTTGAACTTACAACGACCGAGATACACTTGTATATCTGGATTGTTGGGTTGTTACCTTTTCAATTTTATGTAACATTAAGTTTTATATATAGAGATATATAATTATGTATTTACTTGTATAGCTCCTCTGTAGTTTCTACCTGTAGATATATTTCCCCCTATAAGCCTGAGTATTGTCGCCTTACACCGTATAAATAACTCTTACACGTGAGCTTGCTATGCATGGTACTTTATATTTTGTTTTTTTTTTACTATTATTATATTACTTACAAGTTGGGTTTCTTCCATTTATACACCAGCGTCGATGGCGCGTTGAATGCAGCGGTTCTCGTAAGAACACCGAAGTTGAGCAACGTCCAGCGAGCTGAAGACTTCGTGATGCTGGTATTCCGGCCCAACCCATGCTGGGTGAGGTTAATGTGGGTAGCAGGTTTGTGAATTTCCTGCGAATGGAGGGTAACACCTCGGTTGTGATATGACCATGCAGTTGAAAGCGACGTTTAAAAAAAATCCATTTATACAGGGTGTAACATAATTCCACCGACAAAAATAATGTTAGTCTATTCTGAGACAAAAAAAATGCTTCCTCTCCACTATAGAAGATTTGAAAGATGGAAATATTTGTTTTTGTATTTATTTGAAAACGGTTTGAAAAAAAAAAAAAAAAAAAAAATCATTCCCAAAACATAAATATTGAGGCTTCTATTGATATGCAAGTGGAAGTTGTTCCATGTTCAGAGCCGAACATCCGACCAACCTCAGTAGCTTGATCGATAAGGCGACGGACTTGTAACCTGGGGGTTGGTGGTTCAAGTCCTGGTTTCAGCGTAGATTTAGTAGTTGTGATTATCACGAAAGTGATTAACACAAATATGATACCTTAGTACTTGTAACAAACAACATTACAATTTTGATTCTCATAATTTTTCTGTGCAATTTAAATAAAAAAATAAACATATTTTATTTCATGTAAACGCTATAAAAGGTAAGTTCCGCCATTTTGAAAAATACGAGAACTCGGTTTCATACTCAAGACAGAACTCCTAACAATCCCTGAATGTTTCAGACGGGGCCTATTTTTTTCTAATGAATGCTGCAGATTTATTGTATTAAAAAATGTACACCATTTTCTTTTCATCATGAGTAGAAAAAAAAATATTCAACTGAAACCCATGGTTACTCTGATTTTATGGCGGTTCTCTTGGAAACCACGCGAGATCGACCTATACGTATGGGAATATTATTACTTTCCTTATCCTATAATAAGGAAAGTATTGTATTCGTCGAAAATTTGACCTACCCAGCTTTTCACATTTCTGGACGAATTATAGCCTCAGGATACCAAAAAAGTGGTTTTCAGCCATTGGTCCGTGCGTCTGTCTGTCTGTCTGTCTGTCTGTCTGTCCGTCTGTCTGTCTGTCTGTCTGTCTGTGAACAGGATAACTCAAGAACGGTAAGAGCTAGAGACTTGAAATTTGGTATGGTAACTAATTTTATACACCAGACGAACCACGAAACTTTTGGTTGAAATCGGCCGCATTCTGCGGCCGCAGGGCCGCAAATATTAGCCGCAAGCGCCACTTCTTTAAATTGGTTAAAGATACAAAAAATTTTAGAGAACAACATTTTCTTAGAATAAAAAAATAATAGGAGTCTATTCTGATCATTTTTTTGATATCTTGAACTTTTTGGACCTCGGCCCCAATTTACCGGTATTTTGGGGGGGACCCGGTTTGACTAACTTTTTTATTATTCATCCTAGAAGGAGGTTGTGACATATCAAATTCAATGACTTTGAAGTGCTGATTACGAATTTTGCATTGATTTTTAGCTATCTGTTACCGTTGAGTCACCAGTGGTGGAATTCGACTTCTTTTTGGGGGATAAGGAAAGTCGTGTGATGTTTACACCAGATTTTTTTTGATTGGCAATGGTCCAATATATCATTGGTAGGCCGTTGTCCATGTGTTTCGGGACCACCCTGTATATTAGTAGACACAAGAATAGGTGTGATGGACCAAAATGTCCTGAATCAAAAAAGACTATTTCCTAGGACATCATACATCTGAGTGTTGTGATGCATGAACCAATCACAAGCACACTGATTCAAATCTCCGTCGGCACGCAATGTGTTAAAGAACCTCTCCCCATCGTGATATGACCATGTATTTTTTTTTTTTTTTGGCATTGGGCAAAAACAACCTATAGAGCCCTTTAATATTTCAAAGGTATAATAATATATAATACAAGAAAATAAAATTAATTAATTGTAAAAAATAACACAAAATGGGGGTAGGGACCATTTAGTTGAAAGCGACGTAAGACGCAATGAAAAGAACCCTCTCCGGTGCTACCTAGCCACCAGAAGTAACTGTTCCCTTCCCCCTCCGCAGGGCCCCGCTAGAAGCAATGAAGTCGAGTGCAGCCACATCGTCGGGAGGACCAGATTTCACCGGAGTGTCCGTGCCCCAGCAGCCGCCAAGTAATTATACCTCCTTTCAGTCTAGTCAGCGGTCGAACCTAATCGACAACGCGCAGCCGCCGGCCTTCACCGGTCTGCCTATCGCTCATAACAACAGTAACTATTAGACTGGTGGGAGACTACTCAACTTAGAAGTTAAAACAGGGCGGGAAATTTTTGAAATAAAAGACAAGAAAAAAGTAGTATAATTATATTATTTTGAAGAAAAAAAGCAAAGCACGTAGAAAAAAGTTACAAATTATAGTAATTATATTATTTATTTATTAGATTGAGGATATTATGAACATTTTTGTAGGTAAAAACTCTAGAGTGCATCTCCAGTTCTGGATAGTCAAGATTTCATGTTAATGTAGATAGTATAAGAGTGATAATTGTACATTTTTGGTTTCTTTTGTATCCTTTCTATATATTTATTAGGTTTTCAGTTGTTGTTTTTTGCCTATTTTAATTAGTCATATGTGATTTTATATTATTTATTTTGGTAGTTGTGTTGAGGCATTTATTTTAATGATAAACGCTTCCAGTCAGAGACGGGAACTGAGTTTTTGGTAGCAGAGATTTGATTGTACTTTTCCATTGGAAAGTACTTATGAAAAACCTACAGGTTTGAAAAAATGTTTTATATTTCGTGTGATCATAGCAACAAATATCATAGACCTAAGTTTTAGTTGTAGATTAGATGCGCAAAAAATGTTAATATACAGAAGAATTCTTCATACGTGCTAATAAATACTGGAATTGTCAGCACTTTTGTGGACAAATATGTAGAAGAAAGGAACCTAAAAGTTTTACTGCAATTTCTCCTAGTAATCAATTAACAATTTGTGAGTGCAATTTTTTTTTTTTGGCTTTTAGATTTTACTTGTGACATAACACACAGCTTGATACAAATTTACTAGGTACCAATCTAATTGTGCTTGTTTGTGACAATGTGTGATTCTAATACAAATATAACATCAAGCCAAAGTAACTAATGTGAACTACCTTCCCAACCCGTAGTAGAGATCCAATTAATCTTTTTCTCTTTGCAGGATACTAAATCTCTTGTTCGTCCTCCCTGCACATTGTAAATAGCCAAACTCTCGTGTAAATTCCAAGCCTCCAAAGAAAGCACTAACTAATCCCCTCTAACTGTACTGTAGTTTTGCTAAAAGATGACATAAAACCATCTCACTGTCCTCAAGACGAACAGAGGTACAATTAAAGTGGAGTTATGCAGTAGAAAATCAAGAATATCGATTACGAATGTATTATCTTGCGTAACATGATGTGTGCTAGTGAATGTTAAATATTTCCAAGAAAAATATTTGATGCCATAAAATGTGTAAGTAAGAATTCAAGTTTTTAAAATTCTGTCTCTGTGTGTGAATTTTTCTTGACTTTTCCTGTCCAATTATTTCACTTTACTTGAGTAGGTATCACGTAGTCAAGAGAATCTATCTCTCTATTGTTACTTTTGTATGATTTATGTTTTTCTTATTTGCAAGAACTTGTTGGAAATTAGAGATACATAAATTATGGTTTGACCATCTTTTATTATTCTCATTCTTGTGTTCAAGTTTTGTTGAAATAATCTATGTTTGTTGACCGATTTCGAAGTTGTAAGATTCTCTGCTCAAAAGAAAATGCATCTCATTGGTACTTCTTCCATGACTAAATCAAGTTCGTGTTACTTGGCGTTACCTACATGTATTAACATAACATATTCTAATATTTAAGAGAAAAAAAAGATTGTATAGTGATACGTAATCAAGATTAAAAAATAATAAAAAATACTCGTATGTATTGCACACCCACCAGTGGTAGTTTTCTGATTGTGATCTGTTATTCTCTGGGTGTGGCTGCCCTAAAAAAAAATGGGGTCAGAAAGCAAACATGTGCTGGCTAGGTAACTCTAGCTGAGTTTGTTTAAAGGCTGTATGTATTGAAATGACTATACCCGCTATTTTTTGGTATAAAATATTTATTTGTTAATAGCCCAACGGATAATACCCATTTTTTTTTTACTAAGCCCTACAGTTTACGTAAATTTAGTATTAAAAACCAGATCGAAATAGCCTCCTTAATGAATTATTTTAAGGAAAATATCTCGTTCTAGAAGAAGAAAAAATATATTATTTCATGATCTCGCGTAAAATTTGAAGGATGAGTTGTATACAATAATTCATTGCTCCCTAAAGTTTTGCTTTCTGAAACCAAATTGAATATTTTCATTATTTTATGAAATGTCACATTAAAAAAATGTTTCTTTTTTAGAAATGCCCTTGATTAAAACCTGTATGGAAGCACATACACGATTTTTCATTGGTTATAAATATAAAATAAATATTAATTTTAGCGACTTCTTGTGTGGTTCTAAAATATTTTGTTTCCCTTGATTAGATATTTGATATATTATTTTTTACTTTTAAATACTTTTAGAAAAAGATGAATTTCCGTTGACTAGAGACAATGGTACGGTTTTGCTTCAATACAGTTATCGATATATTTGTGTTGGTAAAAAAGTAATGTCAAAATTAACATAACCCGCCTTGGTGAAATTCACGTAGCTTCAAAATTGAACGTTCCATCTTTAGATTACGAATTCTCCATCACAGAGATCGAGCAAGTAAATTACAAGTGGCATATGAGTTTCTTCATCTGTATTACTCCCGACCCAATCCAGGGTTTCCTCGCTATTATTCTTCCGGCAATGGAACTACTTTCTTTTAGATAAGGGTGCAAAGTTTCCCTGTTATTTTAACTAGGTTTGTATTCACTATTTATTTTAGTAATTACTTCGTATATCTGTTATACAGTTATACGTATCTAACAAGTAGCATTTATATTAATGTTTAGAAAAAATGTACATATATTTAATTAAACAAAAATACCCAATTCATGTTGTTTACGATTTTACGTTCCCTTGAATCTACATTTTGGGAGCAAAGAACTACCAACCTCCCATAAAAATGCAAAATTTGTGTACCAAATACCCTTGCACTATTTATTTCGAGAAAATTAAGATTCTTTCTTTTTCGATTAGAATTGAAGTAGGTACATCCTCTGAAGCATCATGATAATAGGCGACTCCATGCAAAAAATTAAGTCAATCTGATAAGAATTAAATATTATTTGTAAGGGTGTATCCGTTAGGGTCCACTTCCGACCCCTAGTGTTAAAGAGTTAACTCATGTTTATTTGATTTGGGGAATCGACGCTATCAATATTTGCACTCATTTCAGAAACACCCTGTATAATCATTTCACTCATTCAATCATTTAAGTTGAATATTTCTCCCAAAAAATGGTTGAAAACTATTTTGTACCTTTAAAAAAAGTGTATTAATTTGTGAAAACAATTATCTCTTTTTCAATAAGAAAATAAGTTATTTGAATAAAAAATAATAAATATTTGAATAAAAGAGGAATTATCCATCGTTGATCGTAGCAAACTATTTATTCTATTCTTACTATGTTCCCCGCCCCTCCCTCCATTTTGTGTGAAAATCCATTGTATTATTTATTTAACAAAATAAGTTTTATCGTTATTTAATTTGTACAAAATAACTTCATTCCCTCCCTCTCCCGAGCAACCCAGATCCTCTTATTTTCAAACTTAACTATAACTAACCTTCTGTTCACCTAATTTGCTGCTATTGAATAGAAGCTACATACACTAGTGCTGCTTAGTCTGTAAGTTGGACAGCATTCATATATTTTAGTAAATAGAATAAATTAAAAACTGCCTTAAATTAGACAATTAGTGGATTCCTTCTAAAAATGTCATATCTAAAATAACGAGTCTTTTGGTTAACACTTGCTTTTTAGTTCAGACGTATTCTAGAGGTATTTCTTCGTTGTAAATCTATCTTTGACCTGATTTGTCTGCCACTTTTTCTCTTGTTGGAAATCATCAATGACCACCAGTTTCATCAGTGGTTTTACTAATTTCTGTTTGCTCCCGTAAAATAGTTCTCTCCTGCTTTTTAACCAATAAATCTTGATATTTATTTTTTTGGTTATTTTGTACATTTCATTCTATCATGTATCATGTTTTTCATCTTTTAAGTTCAAAACTTATGTCTGTCTTTTTTTCTGTGGTAAAATAATGCTCAAGTTTTGATAATCTTTCTGTTATATCTAAATATACCTAGCAGTTGAATAACAAAGGAATCAATCTCAGTTAGAATGTCAAAACTTGAGACTTCTTTTATAAATATAAGTAGTATCTCCTTATCGTTCTTGTATGTTGTGAAGTTAGATGGGAAAGATTTGCATAATGTTTGTGGTCAATAATATTATTGTTAATTTTAAACTGACATTATTTTGTTATTTAGATTTCTAGAAATATTAGAAAAGTTAAAGGATTTTATAGTTGAAGATCCATCCCATTTTGGATTTTTTTTTCTCTGTAGATTTTTCGAAGGTGATTAATAGATAAAAAATAAATTTTAAACCTATTTTGTTTGTTCAAACATTTTAAAGTAAGTTAATAATTTTACTTGCGTCGCGCGTTGTTTAAAGATATAAAAGAATGGTTATTTATAAAATTTCTTTATACTTTCCTAATTCTATAGAAAGGAAAGTACTGGAATCACCCAAAATCACCTTTACAAAGCATAATAATTATTGTTTAAAAAAAATAATACTTTAAAAAAATATAATACTTGGCAAACATCATTGCGATGTCAGTTAAATATTTATTAATGTGTTAATGTTAGAGACTGGAACTAAAAGAGATTCAGATACATTCCAAATTTGTGTTGTAAAATAAAGTAAATTAGTTAAACTTAATGAACATCTCATAATTTTAAATTTATGAGGTAGTGACGAATTTGCCAGTGATCATCAAGTGGTTAAAAGCCATGTTTGAAATGACCATAGTTGTGAGCAACATTAAACCCCTGTAAACAAAATGAACTTGCCTATTATATTAACCCATTAAAAATATAATAATTGAAAGGTCATCTTGAAATGAAAGTTATCAGTGGAGTTAGTAAATGTAGCAATTAGTATAG
The DNA here is from genome assembly GCA_024516035.1 of Bactericera cockerelli. Lineage (NCBI taxonomy): Eukaryota > Metazoa > Arthropoda > Insecta > Hemiptera > Triozidae > Bactericera > Bactericera cockerelli. The sequence goes on from CM044956.1 coordinate 23,388,376, forward strand.
CTGAGTCTAGAGTTTAATAACATGAACATATCAGACAGAAAACATATTAAAGCTAAGCATGGTTTGCTAAATTGATAGAAAGTTGGAAGACCAATAGTCCACTACTTGAAGAGTTATCACTGATCATCATAATGTGCTTAGTGCCAAAAAACGAATTAGATACGGATTCAAGTGCAATGTGCCAGTTAACACTGTGAACATACTCTGTAGAGCGCGCTAGGCTTCCTAGAAATTTAGAAAAATCCCAAAAAATTGCGCTTGTGCAATAGACAGAAGAAAAAAAATATTTCAAAATGGTTTTTTTTTTTGTTACTTTGCACATTATTGATGATCACTTATAGTAAAAAATAAAACCTTTATTAGAAACACCCTAAAAATAAATCTCAATCTGGCGAAGGCATCACTTTAATTGGTATATATTTCAAGTTAATTTGATGTTTATATCATTACCCTCCATCTTTAACTTACTTTGAATCGATTAATTGTTCTACCTAGTTCCTAGTCCAAGGAGAAGTGTTTTCTCTTTTTCCTTCTCGAGTGTTGATCCAAGACAATATATGCATTTCTATGTATGTATGTATGTGCGGTGTATATTGCTGCATTCGTCAGTGCTGTCTTGTATTCGAACCCTCAGTATGTAGATCAAGAGTCACTCGTGTGAAAGGCTTGAAAACTAAACCTGTTGTACTTTTAAATTAACCTTAGTGGAATACACGCAAAGTAGAAAAGGACAAGGTAAGAAGAATTACCTGCTGTTTTATATGTAGTCGCTTTCTTAACCCCCCACCTCCCGTCCACAGCAATCTCCTTGGATTATCATTCAAACCAAAGTGAAAGCCACAATTCAAAGACCAAATAATCCATTAAATTAGTACCTACCAACCCATGAAGTTTTGGTGTCACAGAAGATTTTTTTTATGTAATCAAAAAGGCTTATTTGAAGTTCAAGATAACACCTTAATGTTGGATTTCATCTGTATGGTTGACTGGAACATAATGGGTTGATTCTTGTTATCACTCTTCACTCTCTTCTTGAAAACTATTTATATATATTTTTTTTTTTTTTTTTTTTTTGGATTTTACTTAATTCTTAAACTATATCTTTTTACTATTTAAAAAATACCTTTTAATAATAAAAAAATACCTATTCTGTTTATTAGTATTATCTTGGAGTAAAAAAGTTAAACTGAGAGCGAGAGAAAATAAATGTAAAGTCTCAGCATTACAGCTGTGTCACTTTTGTCTACTTAACTTTACTTCCGTTGCCGATTTAACATGGAAATCGCTTTGTCAGAGTGAGGAAACTTTTGAAGTGCACCAGAAAGGTTCAAATCCCACTGATGCAATGAATTTTCCTTTTTATTTTAGAACTACACCACTAAGAAATCAGCTGGAATAATGGAACTCTAGTTCTAATCCGGCAGTTTAACTCTTTGACTGCTATGGCACAACTCGAGTTGTGCCAGTACACTTTCCCACCCGGCCATGGCACAATTCGAGTTGTGCTGAAAATGCAATTTTTAGGTCGATGTCGCAACTAGAGTTATGTCACTACAGATTTCTTTTAAGTATATCCAGAAAGCCTGTGTCTCGAGGATTCCAGAACTGTTTTTAAATGTATTTTGTCAAATACCATTATTTGTGCCATGGCCTTTGAGGAAGCAAATTTACAAAACACACACCTCCAGGGCCACGGCACAACTCGAATTGTGTCAGACTAGATTACATTTGGCCGGTGGGGAAGTGTACACGTATTTGGCTTGGCCGGGTAGAAAACATGTCAAGATTAGCTCTGGCAGTCAAAGAGTTAAATAAAACTGTCTACAATGATTATTATTTTGCGTTTCCCTGGTCACTATAGGTAAATATAATTCGAATGAACCAATTATTAGTATTTAAAAAACCACCAACCCTTTATATGTAGATATACCGGGTGTCCATAAAGTCCCAGTCTACCCCCCGTTTCTCGAAAACCGCTAAGAATATTTAAAAACGCAAAAACCCGTGTTCCTTAATTTTTTGGGGAAGTTATTGCAAAAAAGTAAGTCAGGCTGTAATGGTTGTGTGACATATTATTTTAAAGGTCGCATTTAAAGGAGTTCATTGCTACAAATTTCTATGAACAAGGACATTCTTGAAGTACAGGGCCGACCGTTCTAGATGATATCCAAATTTTCTGACCTATAACTCGTTAACCGTAAGTTGAAGGAGGATGCTATTTATTGATTTAAGCTCCTATTAGGAAGACCTTTTCTGTTGTAGTTTCTGGTCGGTTTTGTCAGCCAGATAGAAGACCAGCTAGCAGAAGTTTTAACAAAAAAAAACCAACAATGTTCGAAAGGTTTTGCTAAAAGAGGTTAACATCAACAAATTTTATCCTTCTGAAACATATGGTTAAAGAGTTGTAGGTCAGTATGGATATTAGCCAGACTTTATATCTCAAGAACGGTATGTCGTAACTCACTAAATTTGTTGCAATGAAGTTATTTCAATGGGACCTTTAAAACAATATGCCACACGACATACCGTTCCATTTAAAATTTTATAGTTGGTACATGCCCACTCTCACTGGGCCGGTGTAGACATTTTTTTTTTTTTTGAAAAACTTAATCTTCCTAAGAAATTAAGGAATATAGGTTTTTGAGTTTTTAAATATTCTCCGCGGTTTTGGATATACGGGGGTGGAGTACTGGAACCTAATGGACACCCCATATATTTTTATCAAAACCACCTTCAATTTTCTCTTGGTATAACTATTACTCCAGGATCAATTATCCATTTACTAGACGATTATAAATATTATTAATACATTCAATTGAAAGGAATACAAACCGTTTTAATCTTTACAAATTGTCAAGTCCACTTCTGTTTCCCAATCTACATTTTCAGCGAAATTGTTCAAGTGAACAGGAACGAAGAATCAAAAAATAAAATCATTGTCTCGTTCGGAAATCAATTTTCTTTGTTCAAATTTTTGTCACTATGAATTAGAAACAAAGTAAGGTAGGTATATTTATTTAAATTTAATATATGTATGTAAATCCAGTCAATTTTTTATGGCAAATCTGAATATGAAATAAAATTCAGGTTTATCCATTTAAGATTAGTTGACCTTGGAATAATCTTCAAGGACAACCTTGACAGATCTGCAAAGGTCATCATTACATGTCCCCTTTTGAGCTATGAAAATGATCTTGGAAAAGATTTTTGTATTTACATGAGGGCCGAGTAATCGCGCTGGTTCGCTTAAAATGAGACACCCTGTACTGAACCAGTACCTCCGACAATAACTATCATCAACTTCAGGTAGTACGAATAAGTATAAGCAGTGCTTTATTTAGACAGTCAGCGCAAGACAGGTAGTCCCCTTACCAACAGATTAATAAAGCACCTCTTCATATATTTGAGTACAATACAGCAGTAACGATTAAGAAAAATAAATGACATCTCTGCAACAACTTGTGCAATAAGCTATACCTACCATTCCAAACCGTATCTATACCTTTGTTATTGATAGAGCCTTATAAAGCCATTAAACTTAGCTTAAATTAAAAAGAAAGAAATAAAGAAAAATTGTATGTTAATTTTATATCTTGAGATTCACTCAGAAGTCAATAACAATCAGTTTCCTATCCTTGTAAATCACGCTCTAAATACATAGGTTATCCACCACTATTCACAAACTTTTAGGTGTTGTGCGTTGTTTCCTCCGGAAATTTTTACTCTAGGACATCTCATATAATCTACCGTATTGCTCATTTAGAACAGCCCAGGGATGAGTTTAAGGAAGTAAAGTAAAAAGAAAACAAAAATTCCAATTAGGGCGTGTTCTGGTTGATTGCTTTGCCCTGGTCTTGCAAAGAAGTCTGATTTTTATGTGAAGCTCAGAAGTTGCAACATTTTGACAAATGGTGCAGGTTTGTTAGGTCATAGATAGGGTTAGGGTCCATTATTGTAATTAGTTTAGTTAGGATAGTTAGCAAAGAGTCCTCCCGTTCAATGTTTATAATTATAATAAATAAATAAATAAAGTAATGCATGCCTTGTCTAGCTTAAATTGTTTCATCCGAATGATCATCAATTATCAAAATCACCAAGGAACTAAGAACCTACTTAACATACTCGGAGCATGAGATTTTTTATCAGGAGGCTGAGGTTCGAGTCCGAATCACCAGATATTTCAATGAAGTAATCAATCATTCGTGTTAGCAACATGCTATTATTAGTTTTACATTGATGAGTTGATAGCCATTTATCCAACCCAATTAACTCTGCCCCAGGGTTCATTCAACCTGCTCTTTGTGAAGGTATACCTATGCGAGTAATGCGAGTAAAATATAATTATGGTAGGGAACAAAACAAAATAAATGTTTAATGATGATGAGAGTGATAATTAATAATAAAATGAGGGTTAAGGTAAAATATCCTCATGAGGAAACTTGTGAAAATGATTCACGTTTGGGTGTATTTCGATTATTTTTTATGTTGCCAATTTATTATGCACAAGAGAAAAAAAGTGGTATAATTTACGAGCGTGTTTTTAACATTTCCAAGGCTCTATTCCTATACTGTACGAGATGATATTACCTAAAATTAAATTTGTTTACTTGGGTACGACGTCACAGTTAACAAAATGGTCATTCAAGGGAGAAATATATTTTACTGGGTTTTGATTTTTTGTCGTTACCAGGGGCGGCCCCAAGGTGGTTAACTTAGGAATCTTAAAATGGAACCACTCTGTTTATGATACATTTCTGGAAAGAATTTGTCATTAAAAGTATTTTAGGACAAGTTTTAAACAAAACATGCCGGAGATATCGGCATGTTTTGTTTAAAATATTTAAAATATAATATTTTTATAATAAATTAATAGTATTTTTCTAAAGAATTAAATTTTCATGACTTTTTCAGTATAATTTGTGCTAAAGAAATGCAATCAGTCTTGTTCTTTATTCTTGATATCTTGAAAACAGTGCCGGAGACTTGGACTAAACCGGGTTTTGGCATTTTTCACATTACCATGGAACTAAATCCGGCCCTGTTCTTATTTTGAACTGAACAATAAGACTCATAACTATGCTCAAAAACAGATAATTAAAAGAAAGAAAAAAAATAATAATTGATAAGTAAAAAGGTTATGGTCAGGCGCATGGTTTCTTTCACCCAGAACCGCTAGTGCGCAGTTGACGAATTTAAATGGGACCATCTACAATACGTCTCCTATATGTACACAAAATTTCATCGAAATTCGTTCATTAGTTTCCGAAATTTGCTCGTTACAAGGAACATTTTTAACCGACAGACAGACACAAAACCAAAGTTGCTCAGGAGGTTATAAAACGTCCAGAAATATCAAACTGAAATCTGAGCAAAAAATATTTTTATTTACAAAAACGAACACAACACTTCCAATTTTTAATATTAGAAATTCATCGGAAGTAAAATGGGTGCAAAATCATCAAAAAATGATACCTATATTACTATTTTTCGATAAGTCTTTTAGTTTACGAGATATTTGAATTTGTATTCTTTCTCGAGATATAATTTTTCATGAAATTTTTCCGGGTGGGAATGGTTGTCACCCTGAAGCTACATCCCAAACATCGCTCTACGACTTACCGTTCTTGAGATATTTTGTAGACACACACCCACACACATACATACAAACAGACCGTTTCAAGAAATTGCTTTTTTGGAATCAAAAGGACATTCTAATTCGTTCGAAATCTTATCAGCTCAATTTCGAAAAAACTGACCGGAAACAATACTTTGTATACCTTACACTTACGGGTATAATATTATACCTGTAAAATTATAAGTCGACACTATGATTCTAAATACTAAAGCGTACTTGTACATAGCACTAGTAGTTGTTTTAGTGCTTCAATCACATGGAATATACAAAACTTTATCAGTCAGATAGGTGTTTAGAGGTCCTTGAAGTTGACGCCACCACGGGAGACAGGTGGAGGATTCTGCTCTGCCCCGCCTAACCAGTGTCCTGCCGTGTGACGACACTCAGCTCTGTGCTTCTGATTCCTAGAATCACAACTCTAACTTTAGCTCTTGATTCTTCTCTCACCAGAGTGCATTCAGAACCACGTGAGTCATCTCACGTAAACATCGCATTCACTTTAACTAACAATAAAATATTTTTCAAAGTTGGAACTTGTGCAGTGAACTTTTACTTCTAACTAGTTTTCCAAGTTTTATAGTTCAAAGGTGTAAATGTTACAGTGGAATTAAATAAAAATTAGTTTTTATCAATTAATATTTGATTTAATTTTACTATACCTTAGAACTTCCGCTTTACATAACCTTTAAAATTATTTGAATATTAATATTGGTATAATACCTAAATTTATTTACATTTTTTGAGCATGTGCTTCAAAATTGAATTCACTTTCAAACTAATTTAATATTCGTATGTGATAAATAAGGAATAATTTTAGTAGTTGATGTGATGTGTGAGTGTAACAATACAAAATATTTTAATTACGTTTTTTATTTTTCCGTTGAAAAATATAAATAATTGTGAACAAGATTTTCCAAGCTTTCAAGGATATCGGATACCATTCACAATGCTCTTACTATTGAAGTTCGTGCACCGTGGACCAACAGCGACATTACCCCTACTTTTGCTGAAAGTATACACAAAGGGCCAGGACGACCTTTATTCAGGTACAGTAAGGGCAGAATTAATAGACACATCAGTAACTATCTTGGCCTAAGGTTTCCACGTTACACTGTTAGAATCCGGACACCCTTACAAAAAGTTATTAAATTCCGCCCTAAGTCTTTTACAAGTCTTTGTTAAGCCAACCTCCGTGGCTCAGTGGTTAAGAGCATTGGTTACTGACCCGGAGGTTGCGGGTTCGAATCCCGGCCGGAGCGGAAATTTCTGACCGAAATTTTCCGTTTCCGGAATGGCATGGATGTAAAGGTAAAGTGCCCTGAAGTAATGCGAAAGTGGTTCCGGGGCACACTTACCTCAAAAAAAAAGTCTTTGTTTAAGAAAATCGGTCCTTTCTCGAGGAAAAAATAATCGAATACAAATGTCATACCTATCTATTCAATCAGTTTCTAAATGGAGGGATTCAACATTCTTAAGGCCTAAATTCAGGTCTTTGGGAACCAATTTTGTGTTTTGTATCTGAGGATGGGAGTACTCAACGAGATTGAGTATAGTATACTCGAAATGTCTTTAACCCGAAGAATACTTTTTTCTTCAGGCCCAATAGCACATGCGTGATGCAATAATAGTTATCATATTTTTGTTGGCTACATGTAAATTCCCCCGGTTTTTTGAAAGGTTCGTATTTCCGGTTGTAAATTCCCCGGTAAAATATTGGATTACCCGAGGGTTTCATGGTAAATTCCCCCGATTCTGTACGTACAGGTATAAAATTTCTGTAATCACAATTACTCAAACTTGCTTTACTAAATTTTTCCTTTTTCCAGATTACAATCCCGCTTAAACCATAAAATCTACTAAGGTCGGTTGTGTGATTCAACAATAAAAACCTGATGCAATTTCAAATAGACTTGCCACAGTTTTGCTATTTTTTGGGTGCTACTCAGTATCCGGAAGTTGTAGTTCTGGATTCTTACCACCGCACCGGTAGCCGGCAGTGGTCCTAATAACTTAATATTATGTATATCACAAAATGTAGCACTACCTGATTTTTTGTTCTATTCTATACTGGGCTATATTATTAATGTATCTAAGTTTACATCTCTTTGAAACATTATGGTGTTATCTCCATTCTCTGGTATTTTAACTCCGATAATCATATTAATCTCATTGAAACTGGATACCAGCATTTTTTGTGTTTCAATAAGTCAAAACAAGGCTGGTACCTATTCATATATTCTCCATGGGGGACAGTACTTACCCCCGTCGAAAACTTGGGGGGCAATTAATAGACATTTTTGTTATAGGTTGCCTGTGTGGACTTAAGTCTAGAATTTGCATATTGTTTAGAAACTAGTGCTGAAGTCTGAACTTATGATCTTAATGTTGTCTATTAATTTCGCCCTTAGGGTTGGTCGATATTTCCTCATTGCCTCTGACGTCACGTAGCTATACCAAAGTAACAAGAATGTCCATTCATACCACCATAAAAGTTAATGAGTATTGAACTCGTACTGTACAAGTGACGTAAGATTTAAGTAATAAGGTGAGTTGGGTTCAGTATTGGATCTACACTGAGGCAAAAATTTAGCGGAACGGGTAGGTATTTTCTCATATAACGTGTGTATTTCTTGTTGGACAAAAGCATTTTTCATATTTTTTCTAATTGAGGAAATCACACAAAAATTGGTACAGAGATAGCAAAAACATGAAGGCCAATTTTCATAATTGAATGAAGTGCTTGTCATTGTCGACCTTTCCCATACAGGGTGTACAAAAAAACAGTTTCTCAATGATTTTTTCAAAATTCATTATTTTGGATTAAGAGTAATATTGTCTTGCTTTATGTATTGATCCTCATTCTTTCTTGGCTCAAAAATGTTGAGCCTTGATGGACACGTCACTATTCCTCTGAATCCAAAATAATGAATTTAAAAAAAAATCATTGAAAAACAGTTTTTTTCTACACCCTGTATGGGAAAGACCGACAGTGACAAGTACTTTATTCAATTTTGAAAATTGGCTTTCATGTCTTTGCTATCTCTGTACCAATTTTTGTGTGATTTCCGCAATCAGAAAAAAATATCAAAAATGTTTTTGTCCAACAAGAAATACACAAGTTATACGAGAAAAAAACTACCCGTTCCGCTAATTTTGTGCCTCAGTGTATATTAATGAAACTTACGAGTGCCCTTAGTCACATTACTCGGGTCAATGTTAAGAGGAAATAAATACATGCATTTATTACCCAACTTTTATCCCTTACACTATTGCTCTTTAAACTCAAAGCTTTGTGTTCAAATTAATGACGATGGCGATATAATCTTACATCTTAATATATAAATGTCAAAGACACTCACTGACCACTGACTGATCATCGCTCTACAGCCCAAACCGTAAGTCCTAGGAAGCTGAAATTTGGTAGGTAGCTTTGTCTTATAGTCTAGATGTGCAATAAGACGGGATTTTTCGAAACTCCCACTACAACACCTGCCATTGGCGAAAAAGGATTTTTTGCTTTCACGGCCATGCCTCGGCCCGCAAAGCGGGCGACAGCCCGCTTGTATATTATACTCGTATGTATATTTCGCATAGGTCCATGATTCAAAAATGGTCGGTCTGATATTCTTCATGATCTGGACCAACAGAAGTTTTGTTCGTACCAAAAATAACCCCCATTTAATTATTGTGCCAGCCTCCGTGGCGTAACGGTTGTGACTACTGCCCGTAGTCCAGAGATCCTGAGTTCGATTCCCAGTTGGAGCAGACTTTTCGCACAGAAAATTCTGCTCCCTCGGAATTATTATTATTGTAACTTTGTGTGAGCCGATACTATTAATGCTAGGCGGGTGATGCTATTAATTCTAGGCCCTGAACCATCCCTTAAAATATTTGCATCTAGTCGTAAGACACCCTATATAGGGAAGTCGAAAGAGCGAAACCACAGTGAATATCTTGTATTGAACGTATTTATTATCATTCTACTAGCGGGTCACACCCGCCGCAGACCATCACACACACGCACGCGCATACACATAATGTCATTGAAGTAAAAAAAAAAAAAAAAAAACGTGAATATTTTTTGTGTCACCCATCAATTTTTTGTCCTTACTCGGCGTGGTTCAAGAACAACTCATCAGAATTTTGCGATCGATTTGTTAAATGGAAGCTTAAATCCTTGCCTAAAACTTTCTCGCTATGAGTTGATAGGTCGTCACTTCAAATTTCGAGAAAAAATGAATGTCATTTAGGTCAAAAAACGTGAATATCTTTTGTGTCACCCATTCAATTTTATCCTTACTCAGTGTAGCTTAACCCAAGGGAGATATAACCTGGGCTAGAAGAATTTCCTGTTCCAGACGGACTTACGTGGAAAATTTCAATTTTATCGTTCAAATGGTGTGGATTTGAATGAAAAACATACACACATTCAATATTGCAAGTAGCCCACTTCTCTTAGAAGCCCTTCAAAACTTAGGAGAAGTACCTTTGTATAAATGTTTCTTTTTAAAGAAAATAAATAAATAAACTATTAAACTATACAAACAGCTTCATTTTATAGATATACTTAAATAGAATATTAGAATATATATGTAGGTACTCGTAGTACAGCTGCAGCTAAACAAGACGTGATAAGGAATTATCAAAATTAATAAGCACTCGCGCCACTCAGCGGAGTTTACACTTATGATTAGGCAGCTTAGGCATAGCGCTCTTAACGTTAGTTCATGGCAGATGGATAGATAGGATTACTTCCGATAATTTTATAATATTAGAAATCGGAAGTATTGTATTCGTTTTTGTAAAAAAAAATTCTTGCTCCGATTTCAAAAAACTTTGGTTTTGTGCCTGATTGTCGGTTTCTTAAGTACACTCCTTGTAACTCGCAAATCTGAGAAACTACTGAACGAATTTCAACGAAAATTTGTGAACATGGAGGAGACGTATTGTAGATGGTCCCATTCTAAATTCATTAACTTCAAACTAGCGGTTCTTGGAGATAGAGACCATGCGCCTGACCTCTAACTCTTTACTTAATCGCTTACATCTCGTGAACGGTACACCCGATTTTGATGAAACTTTGAATGCATATGCGTATTAGACTTAATATAGTCTAATACGTTATAGTTGAGCCTTGATATTTAAGAAACCCTGACCAAAATTTGGACCAAAAAGTGCAAAAATAAAATCTAATACTTGCCGATGCAATTTTTTTTTTGAGGAATCTAGAATGTAAGAAAAACGGTATTCTACAATATTTGAAATTATCTACCATATTCGAAAAACAAATTTGTAGAGGTTAAGGGAGTTTGGAGGTACAAGTGATTTAGTATAAAATCTCAAAATTGGCAGTGTAATTAGTCTTGCCCACTGGGTAAACTATAATGTATAGTGAGAGGTGAGAGGTCGCACGCTGAATAGGTACGTGGTACGTCCTACACACATTCTTTATTCTACGCATCATCGAGATTAAGACCATCCGAGCCTCGTTCCTGGAACCACTCTCACTCTCAAAATCCCCAAATCTCCCTCTCAACCGTTTTAAATTTTTATTTAAATAACGCATTCATAGAGTGAGTTATTAGAATGAAATTTGACCCACTCAGGCTGAGTAAGGTTAGCTGGTTTGTGAGTTTCCAGTGGATACGGCGTAAAACCCCCGTTGTAATATGACCATGCAGTTGAAAAGCCATTAAACCAAAATAAACTGGTGTGAACATCAGACGACTTTCTATTACCCAAAACTTGACAAGTTTTTTATAATATTAAAAAAATCTAAAAATAAATCATACTCTAAAAAGTAAAATAAAAACCACTAAAAAAATATTTAGGAAAAACAAAAAAAAATATTGGTTGTTGGGATTGAATTGAAAAAATCGACCGAAAACAATACTTTCTGTACTTAATAGGTCATAGAAAGTAAAAAAGTTAGAATTGGGGATTTTGAGAGTGTGAGTGCTTTCAGAAAGGAGACCCTATCCTCCTGAGACCTGGGCATGTTTTCCCGAAAGTACTGATTTAGACCTGGATGTACTGTTAAAAGTACATAAGACAGATACTGCTTGAGTCCTCGGCATGTATTCCAGAAAGTATTGATCAAAACCTGGCGTACTTTTAAAAGTACATGGAATTTTCAAAAATTCCCGACGGTTTTTGAGAGAAGATAGTAGTGTGAAGTGAAGTTGTCTTATGTACTTTTAAAAGCACATTCAGGTCTCAGGAGGCTATAGGTAATCTCAAATTTTAAGACAGTTCATCTCTAGGAAGATTCATTTATAAACTCATTTTATCTGACAGAAAGACTGAATTTGGGTTCTGAAATACAATTTGAAATTGCGTTATACCTCCATAGTACACGTATATTTACAATCTATTTAATTATGTTAAGTGTAGATACACACTCTTATATGATTACTTATATGAATTATGTATGTTTAGTATGAGTTTGGCGCTTGGTAATTTTCTCTCTTGAATTTCGACACGTGAAAAATTATTTTCCCGCTCGCAATAAGTAGCGAGCTACACAAGGTGCATGAGGTTCAATAGAAAATATTAATTACAGCATGATAGCCAAGTGTTCTAGAAACTCTACTCAGTCTCTTTGAAGACTACTTCGTAATAATGAATAGATTAACACCTCATTAGCTTGCCTGACGTTTACTTGAGTCCTACAGCCAAATTAACTTTTACGACATGTCCGACTGTCCAGTATCTCAGACGGAATGCTGGTATCACGGACATTAGTTTGGGTGTGAATGTGTTAATCATTATGGAACACGAGAACAATGTTAACCTCGCGTTATTCTCTTCGCACATTTCACTGCTCTTTCGGTACAAAATTAACGTATTCTTAGGTACATTTTGCTGGTGATAAACTACAACTGTGGCGGATTATTTTAGAAAGAGTTTTTTGTTTAATGCAAAACTCAACAACAAATCAATTATTTATAAATCACCAGTTCAGTTTCGAGTCACTGCATGGTGTAGCAACTTATTTCCACAAGATTTAAAAACGACGGTTCACTATTGATTTACTAAAAGAAATGAATGCTTAGTTAGTGAACTCATGTTGAAAAGGAACAATTTATTATTTTATACGTTGAGTTGGTCACTGTGGACACAGGTGTGCAACTGTGCATTCTCTTTGGTACACACTACACACGAGCCATGAGTCACTAATGACAGGAGAGGTCCAGTCCCCGGGTCTGCAGTTGCAAGTTAGTCACAAGTCCGAGGTATCTTCTTTGTTCTCTACTAATATCTCCAGGCTACTGACACAACAGCGCACACATGTGGTTTCTATCTTAAACTCTGGGATATGTGATGTTTTGTATTCACGGATACACCTAATATGTACGAGTAATATGTATATTCTATATTATTTTACACTGCTACTTACTCATCTACGAGCTTGATAAACACTTTTCTACCTATATGCCTACATACCTATAAATGTATGCTGTGTATGTATCTCTTCTAATTTCTATAATGCATGTAAATTATTTAATTATTAAATATTTTAACATAATTAAATAACAAAGTAAATTATGAGCTTTCACTTTTTGAAAACCAAACATAACAAGGTATTTTTTTAACTAGTCGTAGGCAAAATTGCTATTGCAGAAAATACTCAGAATTCAAGGAAGGAAAAAATCGAATTTTCGAAAAAGTTCAACTAAGGAAGATATCTCTGGTGTTTTTAAAAAGAAAATTCGATGCAACCAACTGTATTTGAAGGAATTATGCATACTTAAAAATAACTTACCTACGGACAATTTTTTCTTTAAAAACGAGCATCGATCCAAGTGATCTCTTGACCTGTGGGAAAAAATAGGGATTTGGCCATAACTCTATAGCGAAGCAAAATGTCCCACTGCACCTACCCTTAAAATAATTGCTTATTATTATTCAACAATTTGATCAATCTTTATTTACAATTTTTTATATACGGTGCAGTCAAAAGTATAACGCGGGACATAAAAAAGAAGGAGTTCCATTTAATCGAAAGTTGGTGCCTGTTTCACTAGTCACTACACTTTGGGACACCCTGTGAAATTTTCGATTCCACCAAAAATGATGATAAATTTGTGTTGGGATTATCGTTCTCTCTGTATTTACGGACGTAGATACGAGTATCAATATTACAATTATGAATATTGAACACAGATAACTAGCGCTCAGTAGCTCAAGCAACGAAAACATTAATAAGAAACTAATTGTTGTTTCAGCTAATTTTGACACAGATGTAGGGGAAGGTCTCCTGGACAACATTTTTTGATGTCGTTGTTTTAAATAGATTGAACTTACAGAATAACACCCCTGGTCCTTGGTCCTATAGCCTAGACCTGGACCTATGTGAAAGAACGTGGACATTTGCGGCATGTTTCAGAAACCATGCGCATTCCTCACCTAGATTCTAAGCTACCTCCCGGTTTCATCAGGTATCCATGTGATGTACCCACTGAGATCATATAACATAGAGGGAACCTTACCTATCTCGAATTGAACAAATTTGTGCGTCCAACTTTGAACAGCTGATGGTCCCTCTTTCAACAAATCCCGGCCTCATGATTGGTTCAATTCATTTGAATTTTTTGTTTACCTCATGCAGTGGCGGACATCTAAACATCCTTAACTTTCACGTCACATACCAAATCTTATATTACTACATAATAAGTAGAAAATAAGGAAAGTAAAAGAGGAAGCAAAGACAAAAATAACTAAGTAATAGGTAAGTATGAAAAAAGTAAAATATTATTTTTGAAGAATTAGGTAGTTTAGGTACTCACTCCTTCGCGAGAGAAAAATTACTACAACTCTGGCACTGATTTTGAAATCAGCTGATGGTCCCTACTGGACCCAAATCTTGATACATCGGGTTCCCTCAATGTTATATGATCTCAGTGGATGTACCTATACTATGCTGATAGACTGGGGTCACATTTCCCGCCCTAAATATTCCCCAGGCCCCAGTGGGAGTTACATTGGCTGAACTCACTGGGGGACCAGGCTCCATTAAGGTCATCGCCTTAGCCATAATGCATGATCGATGGGGGTTCCTAGCTTCCTGGAGACAACTGTGTGGCTAACTATAGGTGGTAGCTACTAGGGGTGACATAAAAGCATCAATGTATCTTTGTGATGGGACCTATGAACCGGGCTCAAATTCCGATTGTTAAATACCTACACTCTTTTCAAAAGTATTTCGCACAAATATTAGTTCTCATAATACTTACAAATAAATCATACTCACCGGCAGAGTATATATACTCGTCCGACTAATTCATATTTAGTTACTTTCATACATATACAGAAGTAAATTTAAATACCTCTACGGAAAAGAATTACGGACTACATATACTGTTACTTTCTATCAAAGAAAAATACCTGAAAATTTTAATCACAAAAAAAGTCATGTCAAATTTAGTCCATCAGGAAATACATGGAGTCAATGCAAAACAACAAGTGTATCGGTTAATTCTGCGGGAGTGTAAATAACGTGATAGAACGATATGATGGCAGAAATGCCTTTTATTGGCATAATTACTATAGAATCAGTCATTCATTATTGTTTTCCCAATTTCAAGTGACCCATTCATAGATTTAGTAAGGTAGCCTTGCTGGAATTATCCATGCTTTGGAACTAGAAACACCGACCTCCAGATTACGAGTCCAGTGTCTGAATGATCGAACTACTGAGATCGGATAATTACTCAGGACAGCAATGACTAGTGTATACAAATTATTGATATGGACGAGCATTGTGCTGGGTATCTAATCGCCAGGGAACCTCACTAGTCACTAGCTGGGTCAAAGCTTTTAGAACTAACATCTCTGACATTCACTTACGCTTGTTACTATTCTAGTGCTAATAGTGATTCCACACGTAAACATGTGCTGTGGTGAGTAACTCGTAATCATTCCTTTCTTTATAATAATAATTGTAAAACAGAAAGTTCACAACTGTACCTTAAATTTGTAAAATGCTTACATAATTTGTTACTTTCTACATATTACCTAAAGGCATAGAAAGTATTGTTTTCGGTTGGTTTTTTCGAAATTGAGCTGATAACATTTCTGGACGAAGTAGAATCTCCTGATTTAAAAAAGTAATTTTTATCAAATTGTCCGTTCGTGAGTAAGTTGTATACAAAATAGTTTATTTATTTATTTATATTATGATTTGATGGGAGTTACAAATTTTACAAAAGTAATTTTTATCAAATTGTCCGTTCGTGAGTAAGTTGTATACAAAATAGTTTATTTATTTATATTATGATTTGATGGGAGTTACAAATTTTACAAGAGGTCCCTAAACTTAATTTAAGAAGAACTAGCCGTTTGCCCGTGCTTTGCAACGGGACTAAATTTCAAATTTACGAAGGCATGGCCGTACTGCTGGACAGCAATGCCTTTTTGAACTTTTTATAATTTTTCTGGACAAAGCGATAGTGGTTTTGAGGGGGTCAATTCTGAGACATTTTTCGCTATCTCTTATCGTTTTGGCTAAACAACTCCGGACAAACAAACATAGGTAGGTAGGTAGGTAGTCCTTTTTTCTGTTTTATATATAGAGATAAGTTTCAATGAGAGTAGTAAGTAACTTATTGAAAACATCAGTTTATTACTTTAATTATCCTATAATCAGGAAAGTATTGTATTTGTCGAAAATTTGACCTACTCAGTTTTTCACATTTCTGGACGAATCATAACCTCAGGATACCAAAAAAAAGTGGTTTTCAGACATTGGTCCGTGCGTCCGTATGTCTGTGTGTGAACAGGATATCTCGAGAACGGTAAGAGGTAGACTTTAAATTTGGTATGAAATTTAATTTTATACACCAGACGAACCACGAAACTTTTGGTTGAAATCGGCCGCATTCTGCTTGAATTGGATGAAGATACAAAAAAATTGGAGAACAACATTTTCTTAAATTAAAAAAAAAAATAAAAGGGGTCTATTCTGATCATTTTTTTTTTATCTTGAACTTTTTGGTCCTCGGCCCCCATTTACCGGTATTTTGGGGGGGGGGGGGGGGGGACCCGCTTTGATTATCTTGCATTATTTTTTAGCTACCTGTTACCGTTGAGTCACCCACCAGTGGCGGAATTCGACTTCTTTTTGGGGGATAAGGAAAGTCGTGTGATGTTTACACCAGATTTTTTAATACATGTTTCTTAAGTTAAACAATGTCCGGTGAGGTTGGAACTTGGTGGATGAATGAGCACAATTTCTGTAATTCTCTTTAAACTGTTTTGTTAGTGAATCGTGTAAAAGATGAAAAATGAATAAACGATGTTAAGACACATTTTCAAGGCGACTCGGGAATTCCTAGAACCCTCTCTCTCTCTCATAATCCCCAAATCTATCGCACTCTGATTGGTTCATTTGAACGCAATTACGAATCAGATTGCGTTGTGTGACGGTTGGAACGGAGATGTTGAAGAGTGGAGAGTGTTTCTGGAACGGGGCACTGGTAGCTGGTCATCCCTTCCTCTTCCCCACTTTAATTTTAAGTACGTACATTAGGTTTTAAAAATCTTAGTACAAAAAAATCTTTTATGGAGATAGCGAGAAAGAACCAATCATACGAGACTTCGTATATTTATGCTTGTAACGATTATAGAATGCGTTATTCACATATTCTTCTAAAAAAATAATTGAGAAATTTTCCTGTTTACGCACAGAGGACAATTATTTTAAACGATTTGCCCAGCCATCTTGTGTAATTTTTTAGCACGTGTGCAATTAATGTAGGTAGGTAGCTAAAAATATTCTTTTCAAGATGGCTTAGTCTTGCATCATACTCTTGTTTTGGATTATATTATAAATATTATACACTATATATAATAATGATGTTGTGCACTTAGAAGATGATGATAACTTTGTAAACTAATGAATGTAACTTGTAACATAATATATTTAGTATATAGTATACAATATACCTACAAATAAAATCATGTTAAAGATACATGATTTAATCATGCTTCATTTAATCGACCTGCTCGAGCGGGATAAGATAGAGTAAAAGAAAGACAGTGTACAAATCAAATAGTAAAACCTCCCAATAGCGGACAACCTCGGTCGACCATGTTTTGTCCGCTATTGGGAGTTGTCCGTTATTCGGACGTAGAATCAGATCCCATATAGGGGTTGGAGATTAAGCGGTGGGGGAAGAGGGGTCGTCAAAGACGTTTTTTGGTGTTTGCACTTGGGTTTGAAGATATAGGAAATCAGAGACATTCCTGATGGCAACTAAAGCTTCCCTCAAACTTTTGATGGGATTCGGAACTGTAGGATCTCCTTCTGGTTCAGTTTCTTCCTCACTCTCGGGGTCATTGGTAGGAGAGAGGGTAGAGTGGTAGACTCATAAAGAGAGGGTAGAGTGGTAGACTCTTCCTAGATAACTTACGCATGAATTGTCTTTGAGTTTACGTTGATTTTTAATTATTTTTTATTATTTCCTCCTTCGAAATCTTCAATTTTGTATTCTAGCTATAGGGAATAAGTGTCCGCTATTAGGAGGGTCCGCAATTCGGAGGTTTTCATATAATAACAGATGAAAAATGTCCCGGTTCCCTGAAAATTGTCCGCTATTGGGAGGTGTCCGCTATTCGGAGGTGTCCGTTAAGGGAGGTTTTACTGTATTTAAAATTGGAGTAGAGTTCTCCCCTAAATTAAATTTTTAGTGATTTAATAAGGCGAATTCTTTATTTATGTATTTATTTTCGGGCGTTTTAAAGCTATTAAAACGAACCAGTGATTATACACGAAATAATATTGATATTCCATGGATATAAACTTTACCTCTGATCATGGCCAGGGGTGGTCGATTGCACATCTAGCACAGCGGACCTTATTATTATTATTAATCGGTGATGATGTTTCTACATCACTAGAGAAGATAAAAAATCAAAACAGAATAGAATAACTTTATCACTTACCATTGCAGAGAAAATTGACCTGACACTTTTAACTTTTAGAGCCTGCTATATTTTTTAAATAAATTAATATAAAAAAATCAAAGGGGATGTCCAAAAATCGACCAGGGGCCTCTAGCCCCTACAGTCCGCCCCTGGTAATTTAAAGTTCCCTCTCAAGTATAGTTTTTACAAACCATTTGACCATTTCAACCTTTGCCAGACCCTGTATGTGACAAACAAACAGAAAAACTATCTGCAAATTCGTCTTCAGGACACTGACTCTGTCAATGTCAATGAGGTACTAATGTCAATGAGGTTCTAATGTCAAAAGAAACGTAAATAATGAACCCATCTCTCTGATTTCAGGCACAGGCACATGCCACTCACACCAATAGGCTGACATGATGCGGTCCGCTATTCTTCTCACGTTCGTTTTCGAGCTCAAGAAAACCTAACGAATAGAGAAATACTATCCACCAACATATTTTACGACATCAATTGATAAAGAAACAAGAACGTAGAAATTTCCGTTACTGTAGCCACCTTCACGGAGAATTTGCGTTCGGCAGTCTGGGCATTATCTTCATACGAGCTGAAATTTCTTGAAAGCAGAATTTAACAAGAAAAGACCCATTTTTTTAGTGACTCTTATTATCAGCAAAGGCTAAAGAGATCAATCGACGCAATAGTTAAAACTTTCATCGCGCGTATTCTCAATGGCTCCGATAGATACGACAGAAATGGTGGAGCTACTAGAGCGCACTCTGGTGCTGAATGAATCCACTCTCCTGGAAATCAGCAAGCATCACTCAGCCGCCATTGTGGGCATCGGAAGTGACAACGTAACCATCATTATGAACGAGGTACGTCTTCCTCTGCGTATACTCGTAGATTGATTCAAATTTATCATATTTGTGCAAATAAGTCAAACATACTTAAAGCCACGTTAAGGTAAGCGCACACTTACCAGGAGTGTATGGATTGTAAGTTTCTAGTAAACAACATAGTTTTCAATGAGTCTTCGCACACTTCTTATTCAAATCGGAGCGTCCGCAGAAACATTGAAAAATATACAAAGTGAGTACTACTCGTTGTCCAGAGATCTTGAGTTCGATCCCTGGTTGGAGCATACTTTCGAAAAAAAATTCTGTTCCCTCCAAAAACGTGAGGCTGGCATTTGGGTGAGTTTAATGTGGGTAGCTGGTAAGATTCCCAGCGATGGGAGGGTAAACACATCCGTCCTGACTATCTCAAATGAGGACGTGAAAACAAAATAGAATCAAGTGGTCACACTAGATTTAATAGAGGTCCGTACGATAATTGGGGCTTCTCTTGTGGAACTCCAACCAGTTAATAATAATAAATACAGAGAGAACGAAAAGTGCAGAGACGAATTTTTTTTAACGGATTTTTTTAAAATAGAGAGCTTTTTGTATGAAGATTTTGAGAGGCGACGCAGCTAATTCCTTGGAATAATTGTACAAGAGGAGGAGAGACTAAGCATACTTAAAGACCTGACGTCTAGGATGGGACGAAACACAATACTTACGATTTCAAGTATTAGAAATTTCTCGGAAGTAATAGGAGATTCTATGTAAAAATAGAAAATTGGTGCCTGTTTCACTACTTTTGGAACACCCTGTAGAAATTTCGATTCCACCAAAAAAATGTTCAACTTGCGTTAGAACTTTATACAACAATTCAAGTCCCTATCTTGATCCGTTAAAAACATAAAAATGCGCTTCCTGACTCTTCGTTCACTCTGTATATTTACTAATAACAAACAACCTACGATCCGTACAGCTCTAATTAGTGTCCTGCTACCTTTACCCTAAATTTTCAATACTTGTGAGTTATTGGAAACCAGATTTAATTAATCCGTTGAGATTTGATGCCAGAACCTACTGGTTACTGGCAGGTAACTATTTCCTGATACCGGCCACTGTAAAAACCGGGCTTTTGTAGGACAAGGAGCTGTTTCCATAATAACTCCTCGAATGAAATGAAATCTTTTGACACGCTGTTGCCAATGCAAACGAAAATATTTCAAGTTAAATTATTTTGTCATATACAGTCAAACCTGGATATAAGAGATCTCAAGAGACCGGAAATTAGTTCTCTTATACCAAGGTTTTCTTATAAAGAAGTTATTTTCCAAGGGAGCTCAATTGTACCTGGAATTTTTCTCTTATATCCTGGTTTGACTTTATTGAAATTGGTCGGTCGAATACACGGTGTCCCGTATACAGATGCAAATATTTTGAGGGTAGGTTCAGCCCACCGTGGACTATCATATAGGCGAAACTTGCGGTGGGGCTGACCTATCCTCAAAATATTTGCATCTGTATACGGGACACCCTGTATAATATATCCACAAGATAATTATTCTTCACTTTCTCTCCATCAGGTGGGGCTAGAGTCCATGGAGGAGCAC
The DNA here is from genome assembly GCA_024516035.1 of Bactericera cockerelli. NCBI lineage: Eukaryota > Metazoa > Arthropoda > Insecta > Hemiptera > Triozidae > Bactericera > Bactericera cockerelli. Next base: position 23,409,369 of record CM044956.1, read on the forward strand.
ATAGTGAACGAGGTATACATCGTGATAGCGCTCACTCTCATGGTGTTCTCCTCCATCACATGCGTGTGTCTCTGCCTCATCTATCACAAGTACCAGCAGTGGCATCAGCATGGTAACATCATAGTTCTCTTCATATCTAGCTATAGTCTTTCATTTGTCATTCCATTATTTATTTATAATAATAATATCGCCGTATTATACTGCCCGATTAGGATTATTAAAGTCCCATTATTCCAGCAGTAAGCCCAAGACATATTATTATGTGGTAAAAATCCCAAATGGGAGGATAACTTGTCATTTCCCGGCTGGGTTTCGAACCCACGACCTCTGGCTTCTCTGGATTTACAGAGTGCCGCCTTTACCTTCATATCTCTTCTCTTCATATCTAGCTATAGCCTTTCATTTGTCATTCCACTATTTATTTATATAACAATGTACGGTATTTGTCATTCACTAGTAACACTGTGAACTATAAAACTCACAGATTAACTTGTTGAATTAAAATGTAATATTAAGCATCAGGACATCAAGACCTTTCATTCAAATACCCCACTCGATGGGTTTGAATTGAAAAATTAGATCAACCGGCCCACATGCGGACCCATTTTCTTTTTTTAACACAGTGCGGGTACCCTTAAAATTTACGATCACGAAATGTCACTACCTAAATGAAACTCATTTCAACCACTGCATAAAATTCCTACAGCTTCGCTTTGTTGAATAAATTAAAAAAAAAACATTTTTAATTTTCACCAAAACGACCCCCATGCGGTGTTTCGTCGGTTCAAGAACTACAGGTAAAATTTGTTGCGGACCAATCAAAAATAGGAAAATTTCCTAATTCACAACCTCTTCCTTTTTTTTCACAAATTCACAACCTCTTCTTTTTCGCGTTTCAGTTCTCGAGAGCCGCCCCGCCACGACGGCCCCCATCCCCCCCGTCACCCCTGGACAGCGACTCCCTCCCTCCTACACCCTAGTCACGGGCCTGCCCTCCTACGAGGAGGCCCTGGAACAGCTGCGACAGATGCGCATGGTCAGGAAATCGTCCCTGCCTGTGATGAAGTACGCAGGGGCCGCCCCCCAGGACGAGGTGGACAGGCCGGGACTCGTGTTCACGAGGCTCAGCATAGGCGACCTCGTCAAGTTCCACAAGCAGGACAAGTGCAAGTTCCTGTGCTGAGGCAAGATTTGATAAGCAGGACAAGTGCAAGTTCCTGTGCTGAGGCAAGATTTGATAAGCAGGACAAGTGCAAGTTCCTGTGCTGAGGCAAGATTTGATAAGCAGGACAAGTGCAAGTTCCTGTGCTGAGGCAAGATTTGATAAGCAGGACAAGTGCAAGTTCCTGTGCTGAGCCAAGATTTGAAAAGCAGGACCAGTGCAAGTTCCTGTGCTGAGGCAAGATTTGATAAGCAGGACAGTGCAAGTTCCTGTGCTGAGCAAGATTTGATAAGCAGGACAAGTGCAAGTTCCTGTGCTGAGCAAGATTTGATAAGCAGGACAGTGCAAGTTCCCTTGTGTGAGCAAGATTTGATAAGCAGGACAAGTGCAAGTTCCTGTGCTGAGCAAGATTTGATAAGCAGGACAGTGCAAGTTCCTGTGCTGAGGCAAGATTTGATAAGCAGGACAAGTGTAAGTTTCTGTGCTGAGGCAAGATTTGATAAGCAGGACGAGTGCAAGTCCTGTGCTGATAGATTTGGTAAGAGGACAAGTGCAAGTTCCTGTGCTGAGGCAAGATTTGGTAAGCAGGACAAGTGCAAGTTCTGTGCTGAGGCAAGATTTGATAAGCAGGACAAGTGCAAGTTCCTGTGTGAGGCAAGATTTGATAAGCATGGACAAGTGCAAGATCCTGTGCTGAGCAAGATTTGGCAAGCAGGACAAGTGCAAGTTCCTGTGCTGAGGCAAGATTTGATAAGCAGGACAAGTGCAAGATCCTGTGCTGAATCAAGATTTGGTAAGCAGGACAAGTGCAAGTTCCTGTGCTGAGGCAAGATTTGGTAAGCAGGACAAGTGCAAGTTCCTGTGCTGAGGCAAGATTTGATAAGCAGGACAAGTGCAAGTTCCTGTGCTGAGGCAGATTTGATAAGCAGGACAAGTGCAAGTTCTGTGCTGAGGCAAGATTTGATAAGCAGGACAAGTGCAAGTTCTGTGCTGAGGCAAGATTTGATAAGCAGGACAAGTGCCAGTTCCTGTGCTGAGGCAAGATTTGATAAGCAGGACGAGTGCAAGTTCCTGTGTTGATTCAATATTAGATAAGCAGGACTAGTGTTTGGTCCTGGTTGAAGCAATATTAGATAAGCAGGACAAGTGCAAGTTCCTGTGTTGAAGCAATATTAGAAAAGCAAGACGTGTTTGTTCTGTGCTGAATGAAGATTTTATAAGCAGGCAAGTGTAAATTATTTTTCAAGATTTGAGAAACAAGAGTATCTGTGGTTTTAATACTCTCCCACGCCATGATTAAGACATGTGTTTGGCGGCTCAACTTGGACGGACCTTTAGCAGTATGAACAAAGAACTCTCTAAATTCCATTGATGTAGAATGTTTCTAGGACTACTAAATTTTGCTTTTATATTTCAAGTATTAGTATGAGAGTTAAGATGAGTTTACTATTTCAAGGTGAATTACTTTAGTTTACCAGTCAAGTGAAGAAGAAAGTTAAAATAGGATTGAAACAAAAATAAGCCACATCTTACCTCAAGTCAGAGTTTCAACCAAGAGTTGCACTTTAGTCGGACCTGAGGGATAGTCTGGCTAATCTTTGTCCTAATCCTATTCAATCCTTAATGTTTTCGTTTTTCAACTATGGGATGAGAGTTCTTGGCTTAGTGCTACATAACATTATACAAAAGACTATTTTTGAAAAAAGAAAGAAAATGTGTCATTGGTAATATGCTCGTGAAATATGTCAGCTAGAAACTATGACTAACCGAACGCAGTGTCTGTTTGACTGTCTGTTCGCGATAACTCCCGACAGATTCTTCAAAATTGTTGAAATTTAGTGTACATTTTCATTTTCATTTGGGTCCTAGAATTTTACCTATTGTTTTTAGGCCCATTTACGCCACGCATGGAGGCCGTTTTGGTGAAAATTGAAAATTCTAATTTTATTTAATAAAGCAATGCTCTTGATATTTGTAGAGTCGTTAAAATATAATATTTGATTTCAGTTGTGAAATTTTGTGATTGTAAAAGCTAAGGATGCCGCACAGTGGTAAAAACAATGCGATAATAGAATCTGTGTGGGGTTTAGAGTTCACAGAACTACTAATATAAATATTTATAGTACCTAGTTGGAAAAGAAAATTATGCTTTAACTTTATAGAGGATCTCAAAAAGTAATGAAAAAAGTAGAATATAGGGTAAATTTAATTGTTTCAACATATTTTAGTATAGAAATGAAGATGTAAATGTACAAATTACATTTAATTGAAATTAAAAATAATTATAAAGGCATTTCTTTTAATAAAAAATGTAGTAGTTAAAGATAAAAGTTATTATATTTGTGTTAATCACAATCGTGATAATATCAACTACCTACGCAAACTAGCTTTACTATATTATTTTTTTACTTGGGACTTGATTCTTGAACCACCGACCTCCAGATTACAAATTCGCCGCTTTAACGATCAAACTACTGAGGTCGGTTGAAAAAACATGTACTAAAATATATAGTTCATAAGAATAATTATTCTATCAATACATAAAGCTGATACATAATTTTTGCATTGAACTCTCGTAGTCTGATTTACAATGAAATATATTTATTTATTTTCTTTTTCACTCATGATTCTTAAAATTTATCAATTATTCGAATACCTTTAGAAAATGTCTACAGCATAATTTATTAAAGTGGCGGTAACCTTAGTACAATGAGGGACAGTAAAAAATAGTACAAAAGTCTCTAGGCAATAATTTGAGAACGACAGAACTGCAGTATGTTCGTTCAAAAATGAATAAATATGGTTTTCCATATTCCATCTGAAAAAAATACTTCACTATCATATTTTGATAACCTTCATTAATTTAGGGGTGGTTTGAACTATTTAATTGTTATATCACAATATTATTACTCCAAACGACTTTATTGAAACTCCAATTAAATTCTCACTTCACTTAAATTCCTGTAAAATACATCTTTAAAAATTTGTTAAAAAAAAAAATTAATTAAATTCCTGTGAAGTACTTGAGTCTAGAACCACGAGTCCGCTTTCTTTGAGATATCAGATGATCATTGTGTCCTGTATTATTATATGTCTCCTATACCCAAGATATTGAATAAGCTCGATGCCTTGTATTACAGCCCCACACTCTCAGCACCAGTACTCACCACTCTACCGTGGCGAGACCGACTCCTGCTTCGTCACTTGGTTTCCGCAAATCCTTCTTCCTCTTCCTTGTCCTCCACCAGAGGCCGCACGGAATTGTAATGGGCCCCCAGCTTGTACATGTGTCGATGGTAGCAGAGGGTTAAGGGTTTCACGCCTGAAAATTCTTCACCTAGGAGAAGGGCCGGACCTGTGGCTTGAACAATGCGAATAGGAGCTTTGAGTGTCTGTGTGAGAGCTCGCACCTGTGGAAGTAAAAGAGAGTAGTTTAATAATAGAATAGAAAAGAATATAAATTACCTTGTTTATACTGCCGAGGTGAGACTAAAAAGTCCCTTTATTCCAGCAGTCTAAACAAGGTCTTGTTTATTTTCAAATTTAAACAGACATTTTGTGCATACATTTAATATTCTTAACATACATTTTATATTCTTAAATAATGATTTCACTTGGCAAATAGGTCTTTTACCAATTAGGTTCTAATCTAGAACTTGTCTTGGGCGTTTCCTCAGTTTATACCTATCTACGATATTAAAGAAATCTTAGTTCCAAAATTTGAGTTTTTAGAACTTCTCTTTGTTCAAACACTTTATACTGTAAAATCATCTTGGGTCTTCAGAGGTATTACAAAAAGGTCTATTAATTTAACCTTCAGGGAAAATTGACAGACCTCTTATACATAAGTTTTCTATATATTAAAATTTGTTGACGTAGATTATAAAATAAGAAAAGTTCTGAGCCCTAACTTAGTATAAAAATAATTTTATTTACTGAAAACAGATCAAAATCACCTACGATGGATGATCTGCAAAAAAACTTCATAGGCCAGACAAGATGGAGATTGGTTCTCATGAGACGTTTTGGGCATAAATGAGCTACAACATACATGCAGTAAATACTATTTTACTTACCTCAACCTGCCCCCCCAGGCGCTGGTGGTAGCGACAGCCTGGCAGTACTGAGAGAACTCCTCCTCGGTCATAGCGCTGTGGGTCCGGGGGGAGGTCAGGTAAGGTAAGTACTCCACCGGGTCCTGCAGCATAGTGGCCGCCACGCGGGCCCTCAGCTCCGCCAGGGAACACACCGGCAATTGATGCAGCACCGCCAGGTACAAACTGAAGTCAGTTCAATTAAAACATTATAAAATACAATGACAGAAGAATAGTACACTATCTTACAGAATACTTACTATCTTACAGAATACTTAGTAGAAGCATTTTACGGCGGAACTTCCTGAATAATTAAACATTCAAATCAGGAACATCTAGATCTAGAAGTTCCTGCAACATTTATAAAGAGATAAGACAGAAGGAAACACTACTCACCAGTTCCCGTCAGAAGGTATCTCGTGAATCATCAGCTGGTGGCGCTTCAAGATATTCTTGATCAGTTCCGTCTCTCTGTTTCTCTCCCCATGAACGTTTTCTTTCTCCTGCTCCTTTATCCTCTGTTCTCTCTCTCGAGCTTCATGCTCTTTCTTCTCTCTCCTTCTCTGGGCTTTGCCCAGTTTGGTGTTCTGAAGCGAGTCGGTTAAAGATTCCACAGAGTCCTCAATTTCTTCTGAAGCGGGAGGTAGTACAGAATTTTTTTCTTCTCCATATTGAGGTTTATTGTCACTCTGAAATTAAATTAAAGAATTTAATTTAAAGTGAAGCGCCGCAGACGAAGTTTTCAAGTTCTCAGAGTAGTAGGGTTTACAAATGTGAGACCTCATGTAAACAAATTTATTTTAAATCTGTAATAAAGGTTTTCTTTGTGTTATTTTAGGGCAGAAATTAAAGGATATTTTCCTTGTCTTTGAATATCTTAATATCCTATTTTTCACATAATACCATCACTAATATTCTAAAATCCATCACCACATCAAATTCTGGGCCCGCTGAGATTCCAACCAAGGTTACCGTGCGTCCAAGTTTAGCGCACTACATCACTCGAGCACGGTGACTACTAGAGTTAATAGAAGGAACTATTTTAAAATGGTATCGAAAATATTATTTTCAAGGGACCAACCAATGACTACTTTAAAGTACCGCAGTCAATTTGTTTCCTCGTTTTAATTTCGCAAAAACACTATTTACGGGTTAATTTCCTATGGTGCATTAAAAAAGTAAACACTTTGTAAAGAATACAAATCCCCTACCAAAATAGCTGAATAAGACAATTTTCTAAAATTCTTTACCTAGGGATGAATTTCTTGACTTTCTTGACCAACATTAAATATGTTGACCTTTTCTTCACCTAGTAGACACCCTAAGCGTGTTACCCTTCAAGTAACAATATGTAGTAGACATTTTTTTTATACTTAGTGGTTCTAATAATGGTTATAATTAATTTGTTTAGTATTCATGTTGATTTAAATGAAAATCAATAGCAATCTCTCTTAGAAAAAATAATAATTTAAAAAAATCAAACCCAAAACTTTCAGAACTTTCAAGTTCTTAACCAACTGAGCTACTGATTTTACTTGTGTCCTTTACTTATTTTAAGAAAACTAGAACTTACCTGATGAAAGAAAACAGCTTCTTATTTTCAGATAGTCCCACAAAAGCACAATAATTGTATGACATTCACTAGACATTCTTTTGTTGGAATTTTTTTCTCATCATACACTGACCCATTTAAAAATCCAACCATTTGCCATTTTTCCATACAAACCCCATGTGTCTAAAAATATAACTTTGGTTGAAGATAAAATTTTCAAGGTCTCGCTAGAGGACTCAGAGAACGGACTAGCTAACCCTAACAAGCCAGGCTAGCTTGCAGTTCCCAAGGGTTTAATGGCCCAAAAAAAGTCCCAAGTTCTGATGATAGTTGATCACACATAGAAATTTATGTGTTTCATAACGAGCCCACTTTTCCACTCAGGTTGGCTGGAGACCATCACTCCCCCCAGCAGTAGCCAAGCTGGTTACAACAACAACATAACATTTTCAGAAGATTTTTGTTTTGAATATTTTTTTCCTTGAGTTCCTATTATGTATTATTCCTAGATGAATTATGTATTGAGTGTAAATCCTTATACTGTTTACTTATACTAAATAAAAAATTCTTCTACAACCAAGATTTGTACGAGTACTTGAAGGTGAATACACACAGTCATTTGGAAAAACAGCAAGTAGATGAAAATTCAAGTTAGACTTAGCAAAAGAATGTTTGATGAAAATAAAAACTACTCTTTAAGCAAGTGCTAATTTCTAAAACATGAAGGTAGCTCAGTTGGTATATTACAAGTATTTACATTATCAAAAACAAATTTTGTACTATGCTTTCATGACACTAATATTTGATTCTCTTAACTCTGGACATCCCAGAAAAAGTAATACTTAAATTAAGAGATAAGAATATCATTTCATACAAAAATAAATATTTTTTTTATTATATAAAAATGTAGTTTGGGAAATCACTGAATTTTTTACAACACTGATCTGAAATTGAAATGTCGGCGATCATAACTAATATTTATCCTTCTTACATAAATTGGGGTATCTATAGAAAAATTTTATATGTCAATAAAAGAAAATTTCAACTATTCAAGACATATCAAAATGTTAGTGTATTTATTTATACAGACAGATATTTACAAGAAGGAAACACAGAGGTGGGAAAAATGGATATCACAATGTTATACTCAGCCTGCTAATAATCTATTATAAAAAATGCCAATAAGTTTATTAGAATTTCTTAAACTATAAAACTGTTGTAATACCGAGTAGAGAGTGTTTACATTTTAAATGTACCATAGGAAATTACTTATAAAACATGGATTTGTGTCTATTTGCTGTACATAATGGTTGTTTCCTGTTTTTTTTTTTTTTTTTTTTTTTTTTTTTAAACAGATCTTATGCTTTAGTATTAAAACTCTACGAGAAAGTGATTGAAACTGGTTTCATTCCAATCCGCTAGAGGTGTTAACACGTTCGGCCATATGTGGATGTTTTCATGTTTTTCTTTGGGACCAAAAACACACATGTGGTTGTTATCAAAATTTTAACAAGGGACCGGACATCCATATATGGCCTTTTTGAGGTAGGTTGTTAGTATTAGAACAGATAAAGGATTCTTGTACAAATACGATGCCAAATATGCAACAACAAAAAAATTTGGTCCCCAGGATGCAATAGCAACTTAACACCTGTTCCCTACGTAAAAACTTGAAAAAATTGGCTTGGTAACGAACGTGTTAAGGCACTTACGGTAATATTTCGTCTTTCTCAAATATATTTATTTTACTATTTCTTAATTTCACATATCTCTCAATTATACAGAACAGATCAAGATGGCGTTTTATATTCTTTTGGTAACTCACATCGACGCTGTCAAAACAAACTATTGTAAGTGCAAAATGTCAGTTTTTTCCATTTGGGTATTATTATTAAAAAAAAAAAAAAAAAAAAAAAACATTTCAAACTGGGACAAAAAACAAGTAACACTCTTCCCTCTGACTGATTTCAATTTCAGAATACTCAGTGTTTGTTTTTGTAACAAATCAAAATGGGTACATGTATTAGATCACTACATAAACTATTCAGATTTTAGATATTCACTATTCAATACACAGGTCCATCATCTAAATCATCATTTTCATCAATATAATCCTCTCCATTATCAAAATAGTTCTGAATATAATCTGTTCCCTCATCCATCATCTCATCTTCATCTACTTCTTCTTCCCCTTCCTCCTCTTCATCCTCCACTTCCTCTTTGATTTTCTTCTCCTTTCCACTTTCATCATCTTCCTCTGGGTCATCCATTTCTTGTTTGATTTTAATGTTTTCTTGTTCCTCCAACTTCTTAAGCCAGTCAATGTCTTTCCCCTTGATGACAGCTAATTTTGGAGCTTTTCGCTTCCTGGAGCCCAATATTTTCAGCTCAGTTGGTACTAGTTTCCAATCAAGGTCAGAGAAAATTCTCAGCTTTGTGTTGGCTTCTCTCATATCATTCTCAATTCTCTTCTTTGATTCTACCAGTTTGTTTGATGAATCTGTACTTGTGAAAGGGGCAGGTTTGTGTTCTAATGTGGGATACAGGGGAGGTGGCTGTATGCTTTTTTCCTTGTATAGATTGGCAGCTGCTATGTCAGAATCAAATGTGTTGGATCGCCTGGGAACTCGGGAAGTTCCTGCACCTCCCCCTCCTCCTCTACCAGCACTCATAATTACTAGTTTTGAATTAGTCTACAGTAATTTCTATTCCCAAGTTTTGACCTAGAACTTTCTAGCACCACTTTACAAATAATCTTAATATGTATGTACTAGGTACAATAATTGTGACAAATTGTTTTTTAATCTATAATCAAAATTGTATTTCCTAGCAAAGAACAAAATTATTCTGGCATATCTAAATGACAATTCTCTTTATCACAGGAGAAACTTAAAAATGCTGTAAACTACCTGTACTGGATTCAATTCAGCAAGTTCTTTGGTATGTCTAGTGCTGAGTTCAGATTCTAACTCAGCTATTTCTTTTGTTACTTCTTTTGTTTTCTTTTTGTCTCCTTTGGATTTTTTCAAGATTTGTACTTTAGCTGAAAAAAAATGAAGATCATATTTATTTCACTTTGATCAGTTATGCTCATGGAATGGTTTTGGTAATAGATCAAATAAATTAATGCATAGCTAACAAAAAATGTCCTTCTTGTATCCTCAAACTCTAACAGGTGTTGTAATTATTTATTAATTTTTGTTCACAATGTGATATGATATGTTATGTAAAATGACTAGTGGACTGCACCCACTTTGCCAAGCCATTACACACACCACCCATACATCACACCCTCACACCAAAACAGCTACATACAAACACATACCATCTACATTACATCCCCATACCACAATTACCACATACATCACACACAGACACACACACCACCCATACATCAGAACCACACAAACACATACCACATACATCACAGTCACCTACAACACATACCACATAAATCACACCCACACACACATACCATATACAGGGTGTCCCACCAAAGTTGGACACCTCAAATTACTCGGCCCCTGAAAGAGTTTTTGAAAAATAAAAAATCCTAAGGTACATGTCCTAATTATACGGTTTCAGTCACGAAAGAAAAACTTTGATTTTTGAAACCATATAATTAGAATATGTATACCCTAGGATTTTTTATTTTTCAAAAACTCTTTCAGGGGCCGAGTAATTTGAGGTGTCCAACTTTAGTGGGACACCCTGTATATCACAGTCACCCACAAACACATACATCACACCCACACACATTACACCTACACAAACACACACACTCCAAGACAAATCTTTCACAGTGGGTTAAATTGAAAGAATATCAAAAATGAAGCAAACGCCCTATATTGCAGGAACGGGAAGATTATGGAAATAAAGGGCTCGAATGAAAGCCACAAGCTCTCATTCAAGGCTAGCCACAGGCTAGCCAACAAAATCAAAGGGCTTCAATTGGCTTATGCAAAGAAAAAAATCCCCTGGAGCACAAAATGTATAAATTTGGTTAAAAAAAAGTTCATTTTCAAAGCAGTTTTATTTTCAAATGGGTGGCCCTTAATTACAATTTTTAATTTTTTCCAAGACTGTAATCAATATCAATTGTGCCTATTTTGGTGCTTTTATCATACACTACTGTACTATAGGTCACTCATAGAGTTGACAACACATTCATGTGATTCATGGAATGAGCAGGGCTGTACTGTATTCTGTATTGATATTATGGCACTCACCAGAGTATGATGATTAAACCCCTATTTACATTTACTTACCTTGTAATTCTTTTTTCTCCTTACGATGCTTTGCAAGAAGTTGTTCAAGAGGTGTTTCTGAAATCTCACTATCACTCATTCCAAGACTGAAGGTGAAGGTGGTGTTCAATAATTGAGTGACTGGTGAGACACTCGCTCGTGTATTAGGTATTAGGAGCAGTCAGCAGTCGCCTATCGCCTAGTCGGTGTGCCTGAACCCTGTGAACTGGCTGATCAGATGTGGAGTAAGGACTAGTAGAAAAACTCCAGAGAAAACGTTTTTTTTTTCTACAGTTTTCGAAAGTTCCAAGAATTGCAACTATAATAAATCATAACACCTTAAACACCATGACCATAATTTTGATTTTTTTGAGAGTTTAGCAGAATCGCGATAACAAAAACCATAATAAACAAAATAGTGTTCGTGCGCATGTCACAAAACTCATAAAGCACTTTACCGGCTACTTTCAACTGGCTATATCTCAAAAATGACGCCTACTACTTTGCTGAAATTGCCACATAATGTGTCTCAGTATGTGTTACAGACCCTATGTGTGTACAAGGAATAGTTTGCCTCAGGTACCTCCGATATAATTTTGAAACTAAAAACCCTACATATTGTAGGTAGGAACTGAATTCAAAAACCCTAAAAATTATCGGCCCCTAGAAGAAATTCTGCTAATAGTGAAGTTTTCTCTGTGTGTATTTGAACACTGACATAACCCGCGAAATTGAACATTCTTATCATTATCAATTTTAAAATTTAATGAAAAAAAAGAAAGAATGTTTCATCTCATAATTTTATTAAGGTAAAAAAATTTACATTTCAACTAATAAATTAATAATTAATCTTTATCTTTTACCCAAGAATTATAGCAAAATAATCATTAAACAGTTTCTTAAGTAGGTACATAAAAGATGAAACTTCTCTGTGAAAGATCTTCAAAAGATGTCTAGTATTAAAAGAAAATCAGAAGAAAGTGCAGGTCCAAGTAATTCAAAAAAAGTTAAAATGGATCCTGACAAAATTTCAATAATCCCCACTTCACCATCTCAGAAGGACAAAATACACATCAGTCCCAGTATAGCTCGGAATCCCAACAAATATTTTGGTGCTGGTAGTCACAAGAGAAATCTAGAAGAAGCCATTGAATCCAGTTCAACCAAACCTCAAACACCAACTAAAAGTCCTAATAAGAAGCGTTTGTCAAAGTTTTCTCCCTTCAAGAGATCCCCACACAAAAGTCCTAGAAAAGAAATGTTCCCAGCACAAATTGAAGATCAAGAGACTGATGGGTACTTAAACTCCTATGAACGAACATTTGAAAAAGTAAGTGTTTTTGATTTTAACTATTTTCACCCAGAAACATCCTCATCTTTGCACAAGCCTGTACCTGTACCTGTAGCAGTTATCTTTATCGGGTCCATCGTGATCTTGTCCAACAGCTGTTTCTTGATGGATTTTTATGAAACTTTCACGGAATACTTAGGGCAAAATTAATAGACGTTTTTGTAATACCTCTGTGGCGCTAAGTCACGGTTTGCGTACTGTGTAAGATAGGGAAAACCGACACTTAGCAAGGACTTAAGTTATTGATGTTGTCTATTAATTCCGCCCTTAGAATCTCATAAAAAAATTATTTCACACCGGAAAAACTACAAATTTACACTTTAAATTACTTTAATTCTGATTAAAATATGAATTATATGAAGCTTTATCGTGAATTCTAAAAACAACTTCCACCATTTTTCAATACTTTTACATGAAAAAAAGAATGCAGGTTAGATAACCTCAAATATATTTAGTGTAAACAAACCCCAGTTGCATGGAAACGCCACATAGCGTGACACCATTTCTTTATTCGTGGTTTGTTTTCATTTTTCCATTGTTTATCTTTAAAAGTACCTGAACACATTTTTCTTTCACCAAAGGTGGGGAAGCTTTGGAAGAAAATGGAAATATTTGGAAAAAACCAAACCTGGAATTTTTTTAAATCCAAAAGAAAATTGTGGCTCAATACAGGTCCAAACTTATATCCAAACAAGCATATTTTGATGTCCATTTTTTTCTCAGTCTATTTCTAGTGCCTTTGAAGATCGCCATATCAACTGTGATCTTTAGATTGTTTCTTTAATATCTGGTAATGCTCACCAGATTACTTATTCAATAACTACCTAAATCCTCACAAAAATCTAATTTTATCATACATTTTTAAGAACAGAGCAATCAGTCACAATAAAATGCTCTGTTTATCACTCCGTTATTTTTAGATGAATAGGATGTTCTGACTTCTGATTGGTTCTCATTTTGCATCCTTTTGAAAATTAGGATATTAAATGAGAGCATCAATTTTTGAATTTGCATTTTAAATTTATTTTTGAAATGAGATGAGTAAAAAATTAATCAGGGAAGACCAACACAATACAGCTGATTACATAAATTTCACTCATGTGTTCATCTTTAAAATAACCTTGTTGTATATTCTTTATCTTGAACCAATCAAATACCACAAACTTGTAATTATGTTTGTGCTGCTCCAGTTAAAATTTTATAATAAAATTCAACTAAATGTATCAGTGAATCTTGGACATCCAAGTACAGAGCAAAAAATTCTGCCCTGCTGAGGATCAAACCCAGGTCAACATGTGATCAAGTTTCATTTTACAGCTACGAGTATTGTACATATTTAAATAGGTTTATTCAAAGTTTTTTAACAAGTTTGAGATTTTTAATCTAAACAGGGTTGGAGATATCATACATTTCATTTCAGAGGTTTCAGTCATTTTTTTATAAGAAATTAATTGTATTTTTGTAAAGATCGCAGAACTGACATTATTGATTATTCCCACTTATGTTAAAGAGAAGAAATACTTAACTCCAACAACACAGCTGGAAATGAATCTAAACCAACCGGATGAAGTTAATGAATATTAATAATAATAATAATGATCTTTATTTCTTTATCTTTTGTGTATAATTATATTTTCATGTTCCCATGAAGTACTAGTGTACTTTTCGGGAAGTGCACTTGATGTGTGTAGGCCTCAAAAAAACCCGCAATTTGCTGAAATTGGGGTTCTGATTTTTTGGAATTTTTCTTGGTTGCTATGAAACTCAGGAAACCACTTATACAAATTAGTACGATTCATAACTCTATCACCATGAATAGATTCAACCTCATTCAACACCTCAACTGGAATTTTCCCTCCATAAAAAGGTAGTGGCTGACAGCGGTGATTCCACACGTAATGCTCTTACGTAAAGAGTTTTAACGTACTGACCTCAAATTGGTCTTATTTTAAAGAAGAGAAATAAGGCTAAACGGAAAAGGTGCTTACATATTCAAAAAATAGTTCCTTTTGCTATTAGAGCCCCAGTACACTTTTTTTCTGGACGTCCCTCGTATATTCCTACTGTTCCATACTACAAAGAAAAGTATGATTTGACTGATATTATTGTTCAAAGACCATTGATAAGAGCAAGGGGAACCATTACATCTTAAGTTGGAACTTCTCAACTGAATTCAACATCTGTGAATCATGTCTCAAGAATATATCACAATCAGTTATACAAGCCTCTTTATAAATCCTCTAAAATCGTATTTATGGTATCTAATATTAAAATTAGATATAGCTCCTTATTCTTCTGTGAAATCCAAATTGAGAATATTGTTAAATTTATTTGTGTTAACCTGGTTCCAATTTTCATCTTCATTGTTATTTCAACAAAGACACCTGGGTACCCTTTTAATTATTTTACCCTAACCATTTTTCCTTCTTTTACAGGTTATCTTGGTATCTGTAATTCAAATGAAAGAATGGCTTGATAATAATGCAACAGAAGATGCTTTGATTGATTTGGGCATCCTACAGAAATTTTGTACCCTAAATCAGAGTGCTAAAACTTTGTATGTGAGATTAGTTAATCGAAAACATGCATGGCTGAAGAAAGATGGTTTGGAAGAAAAGTATAGCAAATCCGGAGCAGATGTACTGGCTGATCTTTATACTATGAGAGATGCAGGCGTCATTGAAGCAAGTGAGTTTCATTTTTTTTTTTTTGTAAAAAAAATTGGACCTTTTTACCCCAAAAAACTACAACATAAATAACAAAATTGAAATTATTCTTTTTGTACAGAGTACAGTGTGGCACAAAGTTTTGTTAAAAACTATCACAATGGGTCACTTGCAAATGGAAGAAAAACGAGTGAATGACTCATGTGATTCTATAGTAAACTCCTGCGGCGCGTGTGAGTTTATCAAGGCATGGCCGACTTGTAATGAAAATATAGTATTTTTAATTGGCCACAATAGTTCAATAGGAAAATTGGTAGTAGAAAAAATAACCTGAAAAATAAGATATTGTACCTAATATTGCTGGGGGGATCACAATAATACAGTATTTTGTTAGCCCCGCGAACGTGGTCACATTTCCTAACCTTTTTCACCTATTAATCATTCCGTAAGTATCTTGATCATAAGAAAAATAAACAAAAGAGTACATAGTTTCAAAAATAAGAAAGGTCATCTGTTTGCAAAATAAAATAAATAAAAACATTGTCCTGAGAACGCGCAACAGATGAAAAGAATTTCACAACAAAGCCTTTCATTATCCATCTTGTTTATACATTATCTTGATAATAAAAAAGGTTGTTCTTCATTACCTAGCTCTATTGGGACGTCGAGATTTGAGGGTGAAAAATCTTAACTTTAAAAAAATGGACATTTTTTTTAACAATGCCATTAGGAATTATACTAAATTTCAGCTAATTGTACTTCGCAAGATATGCCAGTATATGAATAAGCTCATTTAAAAGCTCAACTTTTGAAAAATTGACGTTTTTTAACGCCATAACGCCACTGAGCCTGTCATTGGTAACTATGCAAAATTTCATCTTAATCTGACTTGTAGGTCTTGAGTTAAACAAGGACATATGGGCTTCGGACACCTTTATCGCTCATAATAAAGTTTTTTTAAATTTTTGTCAGGAATCATTAAAAAAATCATTTTCAAATTTCCACTGTTTGACGTAAAATTAAGGCTCGGAAAAAAAGCATGGAAATCCTTACACCCTTGTTTTTCATCCTTTGCAGATTACGATAATGAAGAATTGGTGGATTTACTAAACCTTTTGCAAGTTATTGAGCTTAAAGATTTTTGCAAAGAACTGAAACTCTCCTGTAATTCTCAAATGAAGAAAAGTGATTTAGTTAATTCCATACTCAACTTTTCCAAAACTCAGAGAAATATTTTTGGAGGAGATAGTCAATTCCAAATCAAGAAGCTGTAAGTGAGCATTATTAATAGATTCTTGTAGCAGAATGTAGCAGTTTTAGTGTTGATTTCTATAAAAATCCATATTCAAACTATATTCGCTGAACAAACCACCCAGTTTTTCAGACAGGCCCTGGTGCATTCAACGTGTACCATTGTTGGTTATGAAGATTTTAAATTAATGTTTTTTCCCCCATTATTTTGACAGTAAAATATTATTTATAAAACTCAAATCTGTGCGTGTCTGACTGGCTGACTTTGTCCTCTTAGGGGTTGTCTGTTTTTAATACTACAGCCCAAACGGTAACAGATATTGAAATTTTCATAAGAGTTGACCCCCCGAAACCACCGTCAAACTATGTAGAAAATTATCAAAATTAAAATATCTATTTCCTTTTTCAAGTAGGACACCAGTCACCCGGTAAAAACTTTAATGGCGACAAAGTGCCGGGTTTTAGCTGGTAGGTAATATAGTAATATTTACTAAGGCAAGTACTAAATAACAGTTTTTCTTAATTTTGTTCCTCAGAATCAAGAAATATCTCGGCGAATGCGTGAAACTCTCATCGGATGCGCGTGATGCATTTCTTTCATGTGTGATCCTGGTCACGTTTCCGTTCTACCACGAGCTCAGTGATCACGTGACGCGACTCAACGACTATCTGTCCCGCATTGTACGCACAGTTAGGGGCGAGATCAAGTTCCCAACCTATGTGCTAAACCGGACGTGCGTGTTCAAGAATAGGAAGAGCTTTGAGGAGTGAGTTGATAAAAATAATCATAACACCCCTGAAAGGTATAGAGAGTATTGTTTTCGGTGTGTTTTTTCCCTAGAAAGCACATGATGAATCTTGCATGAATGTTTAAAAAATATTATTAAGATAAAGGTTGCTTCAACATAAATAAAGGTTGCTTAAACCTTTAAAAGGTAAAGCAGCAAGCTTACAAGGTTGCGCTTCCAAAGTTACGAATTTTTTGGGAACGTTTCGTGGTACTGCTTTCTGTAGAGAATGGTCGTGGCCTTTCCTCTATACCTATACTGAATATCATTTTTTATCACCAAACATGTTTTTCGTTCATTTGTTATTATTTTCCTTATTTCATGTAGATTGATTTATAGATTCTGAAACATAACTAAAAAAACAACAAATCAACGAAAAACCTGCTTGATGGTATAAAATGATGTATGGTAACGAGATAAGGCCGTGATAAGTTCCTACTAAAAGTAATACCGCGAAACTTTCCTTAAAATTTGTAGCCTTTCAAGCTTGTAACAGCAGAAAAAAAGTTTAAAAAAAGGTAATCATTTTAATTGGTTATTTCATTCACGTTCTCAAAAATACATGGTTCCATTTAAATTTCTGAAGTTGACCTTAATCTAACCTTGAAGGGCGACTTTGAGGAAATTTCCGAAATCACCAGCAGTTTCCCCCCTGTTTTTTAAAATATTTTTTTTCTCTATAGAATCAACAGTTTCCGACTTATCACGCCGGTTCGTTTAAAGTGAAACACTTTGTATTCGTAAGTTCCAAATATGCTGAATCCCACTGTATACAATATTAAATATGAAAATGCGAAATCACAGCAACTAGTCTTATAGTGACTCCTAGTGATAGAAAAACACACCCCAGACCTTCATTTTTTACTTTGCATTAACCCATTCACCGCGAACCCCGCGTTTTTCCACAAAACGTCGGGCGTGCGGTCGGGACTTCGCGGTGAATGGGTTAAGAACAATAGCTCCCCATAGGGAAAATGGTGCTAAAAATTCGTATCATTCATCAAAAAATGTTTCATGTATGATTGTCCCAATTATAAAATCATTTTTAAAGTTCGATTTTTAATTCTCTTTCAGATACCAAAAAGCCCTTGAGCTCTCCACTGATATTGATATGGAATGTAAAGCCAAATCCCACCAAGGTATTATTCTACTACAAAAGGCACTGGAAATGTTCAAGGAGACTTTAAAAGATGAGAAAACCATGTGAGTACAATTGTTCAGTCAACTCACAATACTTACAATTTAGATTTGTAAATACACTTTTTTCCCCACTTAACAATACCCAGTTTTACTGAAAAGAATCTATTAAAGAAGATTCTACCTTTCTATCTCCTACTGGTGTGGATTCTTAGAGATGAAGTCTATTATTACCTATTTCCATGTGCATCTCGTTTTACTTGCTTGGTTCCATATCCAAAAACATGTCTGTTCAGTTTTCCTGTTTTAGTTTATTGTGTACATAGATTCGTTATTATTTTTACTGCATGTGTTTTTTTTTTGTTTTTTTTTTTTTTTTTTTAGATGAGTTATTTACAACCTTTTTTATTTCGTAACCATGAAATCGCAGATACTGTAGACTCTAGTATGCCTCCCCCTCTGATGGGTGAGAAGTGGCACAATACTTCCCATTTAGGTGCTGGGTCAACACGAACGCAACGGAAGGTATGTATCCCTTACAAACAACTAATACATTTCACTTTTCGAAATAATATTTTTAGCATGTAAATGTATCCTAGAACTGGTTGTTTCCAGGTCCGACATTGTGCACCGACCGATCTATCTTCGCCGTTACTCGGCCGGCTATCTACTATCCAAAATCCTCTACGCGAAATTGCCCGAACTAAAACGAGATCTCCCGAGTGTAGCGGAAGAAGCCCTCCTACTCCTGGTGAACCAGAGGTACTTCAGGGAGCATAGTAAGGGGGTGTGGTACGTGGCCCTGGCACAGCTCTACCAGATCCAGTTCAAGAATAATAACAAGGTGAGGTGACTATAAATGCCGTATTTTTCTTTCTAACCAAAAAAAAATTCCAGGTTAGGTTTCTTCCAAATATTTCCATTTTATTCCACAACTTCAACACATTCGTGAAAGAAAAATGCGTTTCTGTACTTTTAAAGATAAACAATGAACTTAACCTATAAAAGAACTGGTTAACTTTGGAAGAGGAAATTTTTCCTCTTCCAAAAGAAAAATGACTTGCTTCCAGTTCGGTTCATTTTATTCCCGTTTGGTTAACTTTGGTTAGAAAGAAAAATACGGCTAAAGTAAACACAGTGTTGATTTTTTATTTGCTTCTTTCATCAACTAATTTAAGTTGGTTGGTGAAGTTATCATATGTGTGTTAATCACAATCGTGATATCACCATTTCTCTAACTCGCCTGACTAAATATTTCCCATACTAGGCACTCGAACCGCCAATGAATTCGGTTAAATCAAGTACTTTTCTTCGGTTGAATCAAGTACTTTTCTTCGGTTGAATCAAGTACTTTTCTTCGGTTGAATCAAAAAGTACTTTTCTTCGGTTGAATCAAGTACTTTTCTTCGGTTGAATCAAGTACTTTTCTTCGGTTGAATCTAGTACTTTTTTCGGTTGAATTCGGTTGAATCAAGTACTTTTCTTGAAATAAGTATATAAAAAATATACATATTAAAAGTATGTCGATTTCAGGCTGCTGAAACACTACTGCAGGCTTTTACGGCCCTGGAAAAGCTGCGTCTTGAGAAGATGTCAGAAGAAGATCGGCGTTTAGAGGAAGCATCGCAGCCAGTGAAGAAACTCAAGGTTAGATTTAGTATTACTAAGTCAAGTTACTTCATTACATAATTATGTTAAAAATCTGGTTTTTTAATCTGGTACTAAGTCAATTTACACGACTTGCCAATAAAGTATTTTTTGTTGAACCTAGAATGTAGGAAAAACTGTATTTTACGATATAAAACAAAATTTAAAGAGAATTGGTTGAGAACCTTTGTAAATACAAGTGATTTAGTAAAAAATCTCTGATTCTAGCGATAGTAAAAATTGAAAAAAAATTCACGAGGAAGTATTTTAATACTTCTAGACATTCCTCCCTGATTTCTGATCAAATCGTGATCAAAATTTAAAATAACTTCCTGAATTGATACTATCAATATGTACTATGGTTTTTGTTATTTTTATCATGAACTTTATGTGTGTTGTCTTATGCTAGCAGTGCACTCTCGCTGAGGCAAAGCGAGGGCAGCTGAGCGCGAGAGTGAACTTGTGTACCTCGGCTACGCTCGGCTAGGCTCCGTTTTGCCTCAGCGAGAGTGAAAATTTCAAACTTACTCAGAAAGCCCTTCCATAGATATTCAGGGGTTTTAAAACTTTTGTCCCACCTTGTATATTAAATGATTGTCTTCCATAAATACACAAGAAAGAGAAATGAATCAAATTTAAACGGATGAATCATAATTAAATTTGAATTTGTGTTGAAGTTAAAAAAAAAGTGTTTGAACAACGTTCCTAATTCTTTGGGTTTTAATTTCCTCTAAGCACTTTTTATTTTGCTGTGAATAACAAAACAAGGGCTCGTCCTTTTTTCTTTTTCTTTTAAGGAAATCGGAGAATTTACAACATGAGCTTTTTTAAGAAAACCGTAATTTCGTTTTTTGTGTTTTTTTTTTTCTCGAAGTCGTTATTTTAATATTATGTTATTGTATTTTGTTCTTCAGGATTTGGGTTGGATCAAACATTCTCTCATCGAGAGAGCAACACTTCTCATCGGTCGACAGAAAGGCAAGATAGATCAAGACAAATCCAAAGCCCTCAGTGCATGGATAGCTGATATCAATGAACCCTTAGTACCGCCCAGGATTGTTACCCTGTCAGGGAAACTCATGCCCAAGTAATTAGTAATATAAATAAATTTAGAAGCTTTTATCATTAGCTTAGGAAAAGAACCTTTGTAAAAATCCAAAACTGTTAATAAATGATTAAAATGTTAAAAATAAAAAAAAGTATTTACCGAAGAAAAAACTATTCTTACTAAGAAAAGTTATTATTATTATTCAACACTTTATTGGATATAAATAGGCATATGTACAATAGGTACATGATAAGATGTCATGATAAGTGTTAATAACAAAGTGAGATTATTCTGCGTGGTACCGGGGCTTTCCTAGAGTCTAGCAGCCGTATTTATGAACAGAAAACGCCGTTTGAGCATGGTCTGAAGCATGATTTCCTTTAATATTATTGGCCAATACCTTGCTTGAGACAGTGCTCAGACAAAATTCGCTGTTCATAAATACGGGTGTAGGACTCCGTTGTGTATAAATAGGTTATTCTGGTTGCAGCACCACTAGGACTCCGTTGTGTACAAATAGATTACTCTGGTTGCAGCAGCAGCAAGGGCATGAAGCAGGTGTACGTGAGCGAGGACGCGGGGTCACGCAGCTACATGAGTGTGGAGGAGCAGGCCCGCAGCTACTTCACCGCCCTGGGCTACACCGGCTCCCGGCACGACGAGGGAGCCACCCTCAGGTGAGCCACACTGACACTGCTAGACACCCTCAGGTGAGCCACACTGACACTGCTAGACATGCTCAGGTGAGCCACACTGACACTGCTAGACACCCTCAGGTGAGCCACACTGACACTGCTAGACACCCTCAGGTGAGCCACACTGACACTGCTAGACACCCTCAGGTGAGCCACACTGACACTGCTAGACACCCTCAGGTGAGCCACACTGACACTGCTAGACACCCTCAGGTGAGCCACACTGACACTGCTAGACACCCTCAGGTGAGCCACACTGACACTGCTAGACACCCTCAGGTGAGCCACACTGACACTGCTAGACACCCTCAGGTGAGCCACACTGACACTGCTAGACACCCTCAGGTGAGCCACACTGACACTGCTAGACACCCTCAGGTGAGCCACACTGACACTGCTAGACACCCTCAGGTGAGCCACACTGACACTGCTAGACACCCTCAGGTGAGCCACACTGACACTGCTAGACACCCTCAGGTGAGCCACACTGACACTGCTAGACACCCTCAGGTGAGCCACACTGACACTGCTAGACATGCTCCAATCTGAGGTGATGAGGGAGCCACCCTCAGGTGAGCCACACTGACACTGCTAGACACCCTCAGGTGAGCCACACTGACACTGCTAGACATGCTCAGGTGAGCCACACTGACACTGCTAGACATGCTCAGGTGAACCACACTGACACTGCTAGACACCCTCAGGTGAACCACACTGACACTGCTAGACACCCTCAGGTGAGCCACACTGACACTGCTAGACATGCTCAGGTGAGCCACACTGACACTGCTAGACACCCTCAGGTGAGCCACACTGACACTGCTAGACACCCTCAGGTGAGCCACACTGACACTGCTAGACACCCTCAGGTGAGCCACACTGACACTGCTAGACACCCTCAGGTGAGCCACACTGACACTGCTAGACACCCTCAGGTGAGCCACACTGACACTGCTAGACACCCTCAGGTGAGCCACACTGACACTGCTAGACACCCTCAGGTGAGCCACACTGACACTGCTAGACACCCTCAGGTGAGCCACACTGACACTGCTAGACACCCTCAGGTGAGCCACACTGACACTGCTAGACACCCTCAGGTGAGCCACACTGACACTGCTAGACACCCTCAGGTGAGCCACACTGACACTGCTAGACACCCTCAGGTGAGCCACACTGACACTGCTAGACACCCTCAGGTGAGCCACACTGACACTGCTAGACATGCTCCAATCTGAGGTGATGAGGGAGCCACCCTCAGGTGAGCCACACTGACACTGCTAGACACCCTCAGGTGAGCCACACTGACACTGCTAGACATGCTCAGGTGAGCCACACTGACACTGCTAGACATGCTCAGGTGAACCACACTGACACTGCTAGACACCCTCAGGTGAACCACACTGACACTGCTAGACACCCTCAGGTGAGCCACACTGACACTGCTAGACATGCTCAGGTGAGCCACACTGACACTGCTAGACACCCTCAGGTGAGCCACACTGACACTGCTAGACACCCTCAGGTGAGCCACACTGACACTGCTAGACACCCTCAGGTGAGCCACACTGACACTGCTAGACACCCTCAGGTGAGCCACACTGACACTGCTAGACACCCTCAGGTGAGCCACACTGACACTGCTAGACACCCTCAGGTGAGCCACACTGACACTGCTAGACACCCTCAGGTGAGCCACACTGACACTGCTAGACACCCTCAGGTGAGCCACACTGACACTGCTAGACACCCTCAGGTGAGCCACACTGACACTGCTAGACACCCTCAGGTGAGCCACACTGACACTGCTAGACACCCTCAGGTGAGCCACACTGACACTGCTAGACATGCTCCAATCTGAGGTGATGAGGGAGCCACCCTCAGGTGAGCCACACTGACACTGCTAGACACCCTCAGGTGAGCCACACTGACACTGCTAGACATGCTCAGGTGAGCCACACTGACACTGCTAGACATGCTCAGGTGAACCACACTGACACTGCTAGACACCCTCAGGTGAACCACACTGACACTGCTAGACACCCTCAGGTGAGCCACACTGACACTGCTAGACATGCTCAGGTGAGCCACACTGACACTGCTAGACACCCTCAGGTGAGCCACACTGACACTGCTAGACACCCTCAGGTGAGCCACACTGACACTGCTAGACACCCTCAGGTGAGCCACACTGACACTGCTAGACACCCTCAGGTGAGCCACACTGACACTGCTAGACACCCTCAGGTGAGCCACACTGACACTGCTAGACACCCTCAGGTGAGCCACACTGACACTGCTAGACACCCTCAGGTGAGCCACACTGACACTGCTAGACACCCTCAGGTGAGCCACACTGACACTGCTAGACACCCTCAGGTGAGCCACACTGACACTGCTAGACACCCTCAGGTGAGCCACACTGACACTGCTAGACACCCTCAGGTGAGCCACACTGACACTGCTAGACACCCTCAGGTGAGCCACACTGACACTGCTAGACACCCTCAGGTGAGCCACACTGACACTGCTAGACATGCTCCAATCTGAGGTGATGAGGGAGCCACCCTCAGGTGAGCCACACTGACACTGCTAGACACCCTCAGGTGAGCCACACTGACACTGCTAGACATGCTCAGGTGAGCCACACTGACACTGCTAGACATGCTCAGGTGAACCACACTGACACTGCTAGACACCCTCAGGTGAACCACACTGACACTGCTAGACACCCTCAGGTGAGCCACACTGACACTGCTAGACATGCTCAGGTGAGCCACACTGACACTGCTAGACATGCTCCAATCTGAGGTGATGAGGGAGACACCCTCAGGTGAGCCATGTTGTCTCAAAATCCACATTTTGGGTTCATCCTGTTATTATTTAAAAGGCCATTTCTGAACTGATTCTTATGAAAATGTCACAGAATGCCTAGAATGATATAAGAACATGATTTAGCCTTGACATTTTGAATATATTACTCTTTTTTTTAAAACATCGCTTTTAACTGCATTGTGATATCAGGAAGGTTGTATAAAAATAATGTCCTTGTATAATTTTATACAAGGAAAAAAAAATAATTTTTGTCCTTGTATAAAAAGACGATGGACAAGCACATTTTTTTAACGAGTATGTAGAAAAGTCTGCAAGTATTGTACGAACAATTCTCCCAATTGCTAAAAGAGCAACAGATTCATACACAGATTCTATCGCCTTCAAATCCATCTAGAGACAACCAAAACTGGGTGTAGTTTCAACTATAGGTAACAAAAACAACATTCAATTTGATTTGATTTATTATGATTCCATTTCCCAATGATTTTCAAATCAGTTCAGTTATCCATATTTTTTTTAATTATACCTACGTCACATTCTCTTTTGTATTATTTTTTTCCAGATGCGTCTTGTATGCTCTCCTGTGGGATATTATCTACTGTAGTCCAGAGCACTCTGAAATATATGGGGTCTTTCACTCGCCGTATCAGGAGGTCCCTTTAGACTGGTGCACCCCGAACTTCTATGAAAGAAGGTGTCAGAAGATTACGGTGAGAAGTTAAATATAATTGCGGGCAGATATAAACTCCCCCAAAATATCATGAGGTATAAATTTGACATCTTAATCTCTACCAATGAGGAAAAAAGGTAGCATGTAAAGTCCGCCCATGTAAAATAAAGATAGTATGTAAACTTCCCAAATTCTCAATACTTTTTGTAAATTTATAAGGAAAAAATAAGGAGGCACTTATTATTGCTGCACTATCCATAAAAATTGTGAAGAGAACTTATCCTTCACCAGAAAGAAATCATATTTAACCTTTTTACTTTGCTATATTTCGACCGAATGTACTTCCCAAACCGATTCAATTGTACGGCACTGTCTAGCTAAAAGTTGAAATCGTAATTTTTTCTTCTATTTCGGCATATACCTCTAAAATCTTGCAAGATTAATGCTATACAAACAGTTAGGTTTTCATTTTAAACTTATCATATTCCGACCTAATTTGCTCCCTAAACTGACACTAAAGTGCCGTTTTTATATTTTTCTCATTGTGTTTCTGTTATTCTTCACCAACACACGAACTTTCAACGTTTTAAATAGTCAAGATTTCAACTTTAAGACATATTCAGAAAGGCGCGTATATGCTCCCCAAAACAACATGGTTAAACAAAATTTGAAGTGCAAAAGTACCGGTTTTCAGATTTTTCCCTGTGTTTTTACATTAAACCCTACCTCCATGCAAAGTTTCATCTTTCTAAGTTGTCGGGAAGTGCCTCATAATTTTCCCTTCCCTATTCTCACAGGAAAGAATTGATGAAATTAACAACATGTCAGCAGACAAAATCGTTGCCGTAGTAATGCAAGTTGTAGAACAGCATGGTGGTGAGAGCTGTGTCATCAATAACTGGGATTGCATTTCTCCAGATAATGTTAAGATTCTTAAGGTGAGATCTAATATCTGTTCGATTTTTTTTTTCAAATATTTCAAAAAACACTGCCAATTATGGACACAATACTTCCTCATGATTGGTTCACATTATAAATTTTGAGATTTTATACTACATCACTTCTATCTCCAAAACCAATAAATCGATTTTTTTAGGTAGAATTTTTTTTTAAGGCAGAATATAAATTTTTCCTACATTCTGAATTCTACAAAAAATTCTGTATCGGCAAGTCGTGAACCTTAATTATTAACTTTTTTGTCCAAAATTTTGGATTTTCTTAAATATAAGAGCTAAATCAAAAATTATTAAGAATAAATAAACATAAATGCACTATGCACAACGCTAATACGCATATATGTACATACAAAATTTTATCAAAATAGGGTGTACTGTTCACGAGATATAAGGGTTTAGGTAGAAAGTTAGTGATCAGACGCATGGCCTCTATCACCAAGAACCGCTAGTGCGAAGTTGATGAATTTAAAATGGGACCGTCTACAAAATGTCTCCTATATGTTTACAAAATTTCGTCAAAATCCGTTCAGTAGTTTCTGAGATTTTCCTGTAACAAGGAATGTTTTTAAACGACAGACAGACAAAAAACCAAAGTTGCTCAGGAGATTATGAAACGTCCAGAAATATGTAGGTATATAAATAAAAATCGGAGCAAAAAAATATTTTTTATATACTAAAACGAACAGTACTTTCGATTTCTAATATTAGAAAGTTATTTGAAGTAAAATGTTGTCTATTATATGCACATGTAGTTTATTTTGAAGATTTTTTTTTATCTTATCCTTGTGTGTCTAGAACTGACGATGCCCGAGGTGGTGAAACTAGTGTCCTTCAGTTATAATTCCAATGTTATAAATAATTCTGGACCTACCTAGTGAAAGGTAAAAGTTATTTTTCTTTCCTTATCAGCATACAACTTAACAGAGTTACCAAGTCACTAATGTCCATTAAAAATGTTAGTTTTTTTTAAATTTAATAATGTATATTTCTTTTAGTTTTTTTTTTTACAATTTTTGAGGCTCTCTCCCTGAGGAATACTTCTAAGTTTTCTTTACATTGTTATTTACAGAACTACATCGGTTGCATAGGAGTTCCCTTATTCGTCAAAATAGGCCAGCATATTATCAGGGATGTGGCTCATAACGCCAAGGGCTTCCCCTGATCTCACCATGTGGAATCCTTCCCACACGAAAGTAAGTTTCATCTATATCTCCTGTAGGCATTTTCAAGACAACTTGAAAATGCCTACAGGAGCGGGCGAAACATGTCGACTCTGTGAACTTTTAAATGTAGTTGTTTCCTAGTTTCCTTAATAAATATAATTGTTCATATATTATATCTAATATTAATTATAAAAATGGAGTAATTTCTCCGTGAACTTAACCAACAAATTCCATGATAGAAGAATAAGATATTGTTAAATTGAATAATAAGGTATTGTAATAATCCAATTAATAGTACATTCCCTCGATCGCATGTCCCGTGATACTTGTCTTTGCTTACCTATTATACGTGAGGTTCAATTTGTTTAACACATTGACTGCCTTGTCACACTATATGTGTGACACAATGTTAAACCTATACGCCACGTCACACATATTGTGTGACAGTCGATGCTACTTTGAATGAGTGTCACACTAGGATAAGGTAAGTAAAAATAGAAAGAAAAGAAGTGTCTCACTTTTTTTGGTGTGACCATACAGCGTTAAAAAACCACCTCTGTATGCCACGTCACACAATATGTGTGACTATGTATAGTAACGTGGCGTACGGGTAAAGTGTCCAAAAATGACCTTGGCAGTCAATGTGTTAATGGAGCCTACAATTTGGTTAGAAAGGATTGAATTAGAAATTTCCAGCAAAATGCCTCCACTGAGAAACATTGTTATGATTGGTATACATATTACTAATTACTTACAAATTACTTCTTACCCATTTTTTTATATACTGGTGGTGAAAATCTCCTCTTTAGTATCGAATAACTCAGAAACATCTCTGTTTACCAGTATTTTGTTAATCATTCTTGCTTTCAGTCCATTTTCGTAGAAGTGAAAAGTCTAAACGACCGTCTGTCAATTCAGCAGAAAGTCTGGCTACATAACCTGAGCATGTGGGGAGCTAATTGTTACGTGGCCCATCTGAAACCTATAGGTAAAATACCCACTACTATTCCATGAAGTATGATGTATGAATTTAAAACTTACTATATTATTTCCGATAAATTTCTAATATTAGGATTAGGAAGTATTGTGTTCGTTTTTGTAAAAAAAATTTGCTCCGATTTCAATTATTTCATATTTGTGGACGTTTCATAACCTCCTGAGCAACATTGGTTTTGTGTCTGTCTGTTAAATATATTAACAGACCTTAAATACAATCCTTGTAACGCGCAAATCTCAGAAACTACTGAACGGATTTCGACGAAATTTTGTACAAATATCGGAGACGTATTGTAGATGGTCCCATTATAAAATTCATCAACTTCGCACTAGTGGTTCTTGGAGATAGTGACCATGCACCTTCAAGTGACCATATCCAAAAACAAAAGTCATCAACAGAAAATGGCCAATTTTTATGATTTACTTTTGCACCGACTTGAAAAAAAATCCCTAAAATTGGGAGTTAAATTGATATTTTTCGAATCTTCATTTAAACCAAATACTTTTTATCATTTTATATGACTGTGTGCAAAAATTCAGTTTTTTTAAAAGCCTTCTCATTATAATGGTATTAAGAAAACAGTGTCAAATCTCTTAGACCAGAAGCTATCTACTCGCCAAAACTTGAGTATATTGAATACAAGTGGGTCTACTGTCCAGTGGATAAGAAATAAGCTCAAAGTTTTATCTACAACACACTTAATTGGGAACTCCATAGAATTGGACACCCCAAGATGAAAGATCTTTTATCCGATAAGTCGCCGTGGCAACGTCTCTTCTACTTCTGAACTTTCATATCTACTGAGAGGTGATACTGAGGTTATTGGTTAGCAAGTGAACAGTCGATCATCCACTTTACTTATCACACTTCAGAGTTATCAGAAAAAAGTAAAACCGCTTCTATCGGAGAAGTACACCAAAGGCTAACTTACTATTCTACCCACAAGGACTGAACTGAAGATTACTTCAAGAAAGTTAAATGGTTTCACGAGTCTAAGATCAATCATTATTCAACTGATGAACACCTTTAAAGCTGGAAGAGGGAGGGAGAATCTCTGAAATCAGGGGATTTAGTTCTGATAGTGAAACATGGGAGTGTGGAAATGTGTTATAGCATTTGGTGTCGGTCTAATTTTGTCAAATTACTAACAATAACCCCTGTACCGTCTCTGAGTAGATATGAAGCTTCAGAAATAGAAGAGACGTTGCCACGGGCGACTTATCGGGTAAAAGATCTTTCATCTTGGGGTGTCCAATTCTATGGACGGCATTTTAAGAGTGTTGTAGCTAAATCTTTGAGCTCATTTCTTACCCACTGGACAGTAGACCAAATTTTTTTTTTTTTTTTTTGTTTTTGGTTGAATTTACGGATATCGCATCCATTTAAACAATATCGCGAGTATATTATATAAAAAAATCCTTAACTAGATTTAAATATAAATAATAAAAAAAAATCCTTAAAATTAAATCCTAAATAGTAAAAAGATCGCATTTACTTATTTGATCTAGGGTCGTATTGAAGAGGTCAAGCCCCACATCACTGGCTTTATTACCCATGGCCTGAAGTCTTTGCATTGGCGAAAATTCACCTATATTGGTTCGATAAGTTAGAAGCTTAAATGCAAGATTAGAGCGAGTATTCTTAGAGTTGATTCGTAGGTTGACTTTTTCTAGGAGCTCAGGTGAATTTATTTTATTATTAAGTAATTTAAATAGAAAAGTGAGATCACTCAAGTCTCTTCTGTGTTGGAGACTCACAATATTGTGTGAGGACATTATATGTGAATAATCATGATCTATAATGTATTTCTTTTCTTTGTAGGCAATTAGTCTTAAGAATTTCCTTTGAATTGATTCTAAAGCTTTAATATGAACTTGATACTGGGGAGACCAAACTACAGAACAATACTCAAGATGTGACCTCACATAAGAATAATAAAGAATTTTCAATACATTAGTATTGGTAAAATCTTGAGTTTGTCTGTAGAGGAATCCCAGCATCTTGTTTGCCTTTTTAGAGATGTTACTATAGTGGGTATTAAATTTTAAGTTTGGTTCCATTGTAACTCCTAGATCTTTGATTTGTTCAACTCTCTGTAAAATGACATTATTGATGGAATATTCAAATACGAGGGGGTTTTTCTTTGTATAGAAACTCATTATCTTGCATTTTTTGTATTCAATATTCTATTTTTTTGTATTCAAATTGTATTCAAATGTATTCAAATTGTATTCAATATACTCAAGTTTGGCGAGTAGATAGCCTCTGGTTTAAGAGATTTTGCACATGTGTGATTGACACTGTTTTATTAATACCAATATGATGAAGGCTTTAAAAAAACAGAATTTTTGCACACTATCATATAAAATGATAACAAGTATCTGGTTTAAATGAAAATTTGAAAACATCAACTTCATTCCCTATTTTAGGGATTTTTTAAGCCGGTGCAAAAGCGAGTCATATAAATAGGGCATTTTCTGTTAATGACTTTTTGGTTTTGGATATGGCACTTGATGGCCTTATAAAAGACACATTTCTCCAATGTATGCAGCAAATTCGGATCAAAATATATATAGAGTATTTCAAAGATATTTAATAAAATTAAACTTTAAAAATTTCTGAATCACTTACAAATGCTCCAATTAAAGTTTATGCGTATTAGTGTTTTACACTGTGAATTTATAATTATCATTAAACTCTAATTTTTAAGAAAATCCGAAATTTTGGGCAAAAATGTGCAAAAATAAGGTCTTCAACTTGCCGATACAGATTTTTTGTAGAATGTAGACAATCGGTTAAAAAGTTTTGGTGATAAAAGTGATTTAGTATAAAATCTTAAAATTGCCAAGTGTATACTATGTGAACGAATCACGAGGAAGTATTGTGTCCATAATTGGCGGTGTATTTTTAATTACAAGTAAAACTTGTTTTTATAATTTTTTCGTATATTTTATAGTTTAGCCAAAACCGCCAAACTCCACCAGATGGCGATTTCGTGTCGCATCCTCTCCGTATAAGAGGTCCACATACCAGCCTCTAGCTGTTACCGTATTTATTATTATTATTATTATTAATAATAAAGATGAGTGTTTCATAGCCGTTTTTATTTCGTAGCCATGAAACAGGAGCTACTGTAGACTCTTGTGGTCTGTGTTGTAGCCTGCTCATCCCGTGGTGTGCCTCCCCTCTGATGGGCGAGAAGTGACACAATACTTCCCATTTAGGTGCTGGGTCAACACGAGCGCACCGGAAGGTATCCCTTACAAACAATTGTAACCAAATTAAGAATACAAATTTTTGTCGGCACGGGGGATCGAACCCGGGACCTTCCGCATGTCAAGCGAGTGCTTAACCACTGAGATAATCGATACACACAGATAACTTGTATACACACAGGCACACACTTTTATGTGTGTGTAGTTTTTATGTAATTTACTTTACGTAAATCACACATAATAATTTCCCATGTACAATGTACTATTATGATTATGTACAATTTATTGTACATAACTACATAGTCACTTTATTTTTACACTACCAGTGGGGCGAGAGTGTTGGTGTTGAAATGATCTCGCTTGGCCTTCAGCTCTCACCGGCGCCATGGCTTAGTTGGTTAAAGCGCCTGTCTAGTAAACAGGAGATCCCGAGTTCGAATCTCGGTGGTGCCTACCGGTATGAAAGTATTTTACTCGTATACTTGTACCACATTTATATTCCTTTATATTTTTACTATTGATTTATGTTATGTTTAAAAAAATGAATTCATACATTTATCTCAAATACCTGGTTTTTCTTACCTGGTACAAAATTTTCTTTTCTTTCTTTATACGTTAGGCCAGGATCGATGGTACGTTGAATACACAAGTTCTCGTTCGGTCACTGAGGTTACTAACGTCCAGCAAGGTTAGGACTTGGATGGGTGACCATTCAAACTCGAACCTTCGAATTTTTTAAAAATATATAATTAACAAAGTAAAATTACATAACGGTTTTCCCAAGTTCGATACCTAGCTGAAATTTTAATTTAAGTACCTACTGCTCTTTCTAGGTATATTTTTTTTCTTCCAATTTTTACTTATTACCAAACGAGTTTCGTTGTGATGTTATTATTATAATATCTCTTTAGACATTTTTCTATTATTTTTTTATTCCAAGTTTAACTTTTTTCAAATTTTGGTGAAAATAAGAAAGTTTCTATATTTTTATTGAATAAAGCAACGCTCTTGAAATTTTGTAGAGTGATTAAAAATTACATTTCATAATCAGTAATATAATTTCGTGATCTTTGAAGCTAAGGGGGCCGCACTGTGGTCAAAAAGAGAAAAAGGGCCACAAATAGGGCCTGTTTAATTTTTAAAATTAAAACCCATCGATTGGGTAGGTATTGAATAAATGGTCTCGATGTCCTGAAGCATATGACATTTATAATTCGTCATGAGATTTTTTTTTTTTTTTTTTTTTTTTTTTTTTTTTTTACAATCAATTTTACGCCTAACTTGTAGGCAATTACAAAATCAATTAATTTACATCTAATCACATCTATACAAAAAAAATATGAAGAATTACATGCAAAATATTAAATATATAAAATAGCCTTTGCTTTCTCTTTAAATTGTTCGAGGCTGTCGGCAATGTCCAGGACTTTGGCATTCTTATTAAAAATCGCCATGGCAGTGGGCAGCGTTGATGAGGCAAACACAGGACTTCGTGTGTTACCAGATGAGAAGAAAGGAGGGTTTTCTCTAGTCCGTAGTCCAAATATGGGAACTCTAAGTGATATATATTGTAGAGCAGAGGGGATGTCTATCTTATTGTTGAAGATGTTGTACAACAACAGTATGTAATTGTATTCCCGTCTGCTCTCCAATGTTTCAATCACAAAGCTCTCCCGCAGCAATGCATAAGAAATGGCATTAGGGTACGCTGGGTAAAATCCATTTTCTCTTCTGAACAAAGATCTCAGAAACAGAACTACTAGTATTAGAAATTTATCGGAAGTAAAATCAAACGTTATTTCAGAAATGCTGAAAACTGTCACCATCAGTTTTCTTTTCCTCCTTGTTTAGTTATACCCTCCTACCTATATATTTAACCGAACTCAATGAGGTTCTATTTTAACCTGCATACTGGACGATTTGGCTTTCGATTGTATGTCTGTCTGTCTGGTCCAAGATAACTCTCGACCGGATTCTTCAAAATTGTTGAAATTTAGTATGTATGTTTATTGGTGTCATAGAATTTTACCTATTGTTTTTGGGCCGAAATAAGCCACTTGGGGCCGCAGGAGTTCCGTTTTGATTAAAATTAAAAATGATTTTTCTAATTGACAGACTTATAAATATCTCTATAATCCAATAACTGTTTCCATGTTATCAGACTAATAGCGGAATTACAGCGATCTACTACCTGATAAGAAGTAGTAGATTTTTGAAATGAATATCTGAATCTTGTAATTCTGTGATGTCGCCATAAGTTGTATCATAGTAATATAAACTTATAGAAAATTTCTTATTTTACCAATAGGAGGAGCTCAAAGTGCCGAGACTGAAGTTACGACCGTGGAGTAGCAGCCAAACTCGCAGTGGACTTGTATGTTAAGCTGACTTTGTTTTACTGGGCATAGTTTTATGTTTAGATCGGCCTTTGTCTTTGAAAATAAGGCATTCTAACCTGCTTTTGCGGCACAGAAATTCTTTACCATAGCTTCTGTACTAAGTTGAGACCCATTACTTCTGGATAACTTAAGTTATAATTCGAATCTCGGAGGCCGCGATCTAGAACTAGAAGACTGCTTTATACAGGGTGCAAAAAAAAGTAGGTAACCACAAATATGATGGACCATTTTAGGGGGTCGACTTTGTAGCAGAAGGTGCCAAAATGCTTTCTAACGAAATTATACGTCCTTCGAGTTGAAAAAAATGTATCGAATATTTTTAGTTGCGCGTAAGGCGCAGTTTTAGGAACACGAACAAAAAAATCCCTCTCTATATAAGATGTCAGCTTTCTTTTGATGTAAAGAAACATTCCCAATATAATTTCAGAGGCGGCCACAGGAGGAAAAACTGAAAGAAAATTGGTTATAACTTTCTGGTGGTTGTTTAAATTTGAACTTAGTTTTCATCAAATCAGAACCAATGTTCTTGGGCACAGAAACAGTATATTCTGACCGTTGAACGAAATTCAAATTTATTCAACCATCAAAATGTTATAACCAATTTTCTTTCACTTTTTCCCCGAGTAGCCGCCCCCTGTAAGAGTAATGGGCAAGCTCATCACATCCAAAGAAAGCTGACATGTCATATTGAGAGTGAATTTTTTATCCCGTCTCAATAGCTTCAAGAGGTAAGGCGTAACTAAAAATATTTGGTTTATTTTTTTTCAACTTGAGGGGCGTGTCATTCTGTTAGAAAGCATTTTCGCACTTTTTGTTATAGAGTTGACCACCCCTGAAATAAGTGGTTAACGGATTCACCTACTTCTATCTCCCTGTATATTACTAGCAGGTTACACCCGCCGCTTTGCCAGCCCATTAAAACACACACACAACCACACACACGTACCCGCGTACACTCGTAAACACGCACACACATACACACACACACACACACACACACACACACACACACACACACACACCACACACACAACACACACACACAACAATACACCACACACACAACACCACACACAACAATACACCACACATATTAGTGAACTAATCATATTAGTGAAATATTTCCTAACTAAAAACCTGACAAAAATACAATAGAGAACCTAAATATTTCATTACGTTGTAGAATTGTGATCCAGGAAATTCTAATGTTACCACATACTCGTAAGTATCTTGATTTTTGTGATCGATTTTACGAACGGAACTTTGAATTTTTTTAAGACGTAAAACATTTTATATTAATAATTGATTTTGTATAATTTTCCATACTGGCCTGTAAAATTGATATGATAGTCGTTATCAGTATGTGTATTAATAGTTTATATAAATTAATTGATTTATATCTTTAAAAGGTAAAAATATTTATTTTATATTTCTGACTCTTTTTTTTTTTTTTTTTTTTTTCCTATTAGGCGCTTTAACTCTGTCAGTAGACAGGTCGTTCGCGCCGATTTCTGACTCTTTAAATTAAATCTAAATCGGAAATGATTCGATTTCAACAGTGGCGTAGCCAGGAGGGGGTTTGGGGACAAAATAAAATTGAAAATAATTTCAACTAGCCAACATAATATCCAAACTCATGATGGTAATTGTTTTTCAAAAATAAATTGGTGATTACACTTAAGAAGAGCTGGAAATTGGAAAAACTGCTTCACCCTGTATCATTGTAAATAATTACCCTAGACAGCGGAACATTAACCAATAACTTGCGGTATTTTCCAACTTCCAACTCTTTTAAAGTGTAATCATCAATTTATTTTCGAAAAACAATAAACATCATGAGTTTGGATATTATGTTGGCTAATTGAGAATATTTTCAATTTTATTTTGTCTATTATATTTTCGAATTTATGACCAAACAAGTGAGAAGGTCGTTTTGGTAAAAAAAAAACCACCAAAATGGCGGTTTTCTCGGAAATGTTTCGAGATGAAATATAAGTTTATATGGATTTTTTTGTAATCCTATACCTGTGACTACAACCTCCTTTCGTGACATCTAATTGAGTAACACCTTGTAAACAATCTAATACCTATAACAGCCATGCCTTAGTTGATCTATTCCCATCACGAATAGCCCAAGCAATGAAGACATTAATAATGAAATAATTGATGTATAAGCCAATTTTGGCACAGTCTTATGGGAACAAAATTTATAAAAGTATGTCAGTCAAAAAAATTACTGTCCTTTCTATAGGATAAGGAATGTAAAAAATCGTTTTCTTGTAATAAGTTTACATGGGGAGGGGCGAGGGTCGATTCCCCTTGTCACCAGCTCTTAGTTTACGCCAAAGTCTGCCGAAATTCAGTCATTGGCGGATTATTATTTAAGATAGGTAAGTCCCAGTATAGGATATGAAGCTGTTTTGAAATCCATCCAGCCTGTGGAAATGGCGACAAAAAAGTAGATGTTCCACTAAAAAGTAATCAGCTTTCTATCTTTATTACATACTTTGAGAGGAGAGTATTATGGAAACTAAGATCGTCAGGTTTTTTAAGTCGCGGTATTTATTCACAAGGAAACAATACATCATGTTCACACTGTCACTAATGGATATTTATTCTGTCCATATTTTCCTTTTTCATCGGGAAATTCTCAGGAAAGAAGCACACGATCATGTTATTTGGCCTTATTAGGATTGCGTGTGATCACATGGCGGTATGGTATAGAGGCGGAGAGGGACACACAGTTCACATGTTGTGATATCACCAGTGAGAGAGAAGACAGAACTTGGCTTGGGTGTGAGAGAGATGGAGCTACTAGCCATGACTCATTCACTAGCATACTTTTAATGTTACAGAGTTACAGGGTGATGTGTTACACTTTTTTTTTATCATAAATAAAAAATTCATACAGTGATAGTTAATTTAAACTCTCGCTCTTCTCATTTCCAGTGGATCTAACTTTAACTAATGTTTCACATGTCCTACAGTTTAGCTTTTGCAGAGTTTATTCTGCAATTCTTACAAACTTCCAAACCGACAGTAAATTTGTATTAAAAATTTGATTACAGTTGATACCTTCCGGTGTGCTCGTGTTGACTTGTTGTTAAAATAGTTATTCCAAGTCCAAAATACCGGTAAATTGGGGCCGTCTTCCAAAAAGTTCAAGATATGAAAATGATAGGAAGTAAACCCCTATTCTCTATTTTTTGTTTATTTAACCAATCCAAAGGAGCGGCCCTGTGGCCACAGAGTGAGGCCGATTTCAAAAAAAGTTTCGTGAATCGTGTGGTATATAAAGTCAGCTTCCATACCAAGTCTCTCTAGCTCTTACCGTTCTCGAAATATCTTGTTCACACGCGCGCACATGTACACACACGTCCATAAATGTGAAAGAAAAAAATTGGTAGGTCAAATTTTCAACGTATACAATACGTAAAAAATGCTGTGAAACACTCAACTTGAAATAAAAAGTTCACACTTTGAGAGCTGCTGACTACGGTTTAGTAGTAATGCTATTCCAACAGTAAACACACGCTATTCTATGACATTCCTATATTAGGCCTATTGGTTTACATCACACGCCAACCTCCATGGCCACTGTTCCTGATAGCATTATTTTAACGATTAACTGAATATGATACAGGATGTTAAATATTCAAGTGTTTGGGTGATTAGATTAGCATTTTGTTAACTAAAGGCTCTCAAAATATGTATCATTGTACCTACATACAGCACTACACGAGCCCATGTTAGTAACCAATCATAACACAGCGAGCATATACAGTTAGTTAGTTTTTCGTTACTAATGTGAAATGTGCAAGTTTTTTCGCGTGTTATAAGATTAGCTCTCTGAAAGTGCTTTCATATACCCATAAAACCATGTGCGTATTAAAGATTCTACGATTTATACTATTCAGATGTATATTGTTTAGTATTCAAATATCGCACCCTAAAGTTTTTTTTTTTTTTTCTCTCTTTTATCTTTTTTTTTATCAAGTTATGTTTTGTTAATTTTAATTTCTATGTATGTATATATTCTATGTTATTTGTAAATAAAACTTGATCCAACATGTTTAATATAAATAATAATAATAAAAGTTTACTCCTCCAGCTGTGGCTACTGAGTGCTTACGTTTATGTCTAGATTTATGAAAAAAGCTCATTTCTACTTCTCTTCAATTATTTAGTAGCTGAAAGTTTTAGAGTATACCAAAGGTTGATTATTATTTAGTACATATCTCAGTTTTCGTGCTATTCGAGGTGAGGGAAAACGCCTCTTTCGCTAATTTTGTAAGAGAGCATTTTTAAATTGTTTTTTATTTTTATCTTTTTTTCTAAAGTAAACAGAAATTTTTTTTGAGAACCAATATTGTTGATTTTAGGTTTATCTCTGGTATCGTCATTTTTAGTCCTTATCCTATTAAGTATAAGGAAAGTATTGTATTATTTATATTTAGCGGACGAATGTACTGTGAGTCGAAACGAGCATTAGAACAGTTACCTGTCGTCCGCCTGCATCTGATAGGCAGAGGGAGACAAAATACGAGTACTTCATACACTGAGCTTCTTTATATGTACTTCTGTTCTTAACATCTGTCTTCTTTTACTTTGCCTTTTCCCAAGACAGCGTCAAAGCCACGTTGAATGCATCAGTTCTCATTCATTGAAGTTAAGCATCGTCCAGCAAGGTTAGGACTTAGATATTAGGTGACCATTCAAATTCGAGCCCGAGTGATGCTGGCTATTTCTGTTCCCACTCAGACTGGGTGAGGTTAATTTGAGTAGTAGCTGGTTTGTGAATTTCCAGCGAATGAAGGGTAAAGTCTTTTCTCAAACCTACTTGGGGTTGGCATTGTTCAACCTTTACCTCATGGTTGAGGTTGGTTCTCAATTTTTTTGTGTTACCATTTGGAGCAAAACAATCTCAAGGTTAACCATTGGTGCCTACTACCAACTTTAGTCATTATTCTAAGCAAGATCCCTATTGAAACAGGAGTAAGTATAAGTAGGTATTATGTAAATAAGTACGCGGTATTTAATCAGTGTTCTCTGTTTCACAAGCGAACTGATTGTATGGTTTTATTTTACGATGTAGATTATCTCTCCAGTCTCCCATTCATTGTTTTCTGACTCCTGTAATCTCTGAGATTAATCCCGCCTGATAACATTACTCACCTGCTAATGACGTCGGCTGCTCTCAAGAAATGAAAACAGAGATATACTAGTGGTTCTGTGAACTGTAAACCTCACACAGATTCGCATTATGAATGTTCAATTGTTCAATCGAGCATGAGGACATCGAGACCTTTCATTTAATACCCCACTCGATAGGTTTTATTTAAAAAATATCAACCGGCCCTTTTTTTTAGCCCTGTTTCGATTTTTTACCACAGTTTGGCCCCCTTAGCTAAACTGAAATATATGTTCTCAACGAGTCAACAAAATTTCAAGAGCCTTGCTATATTCAATAAAAATCGTTTTTTTTCACCAAAATAGACCCCATTTGGTCTAATTTTGCCTAAAATAAGTCTAGGTATAATTCTAGGGCCCCAATAAACATGTATTTTTCTAAATTTCATCAATTTTGAAGAATCCGGCCAGGAGTTATCGCGGAACGGACATACATATATACAGACAATCGAAAGCCAAATCGTCTAGAATGCAAGTTAAAACAGAACCTCACTGTTTTCGGTTAATAAGTATGTATTAAAAGATTCAAGGTTCTAAGAATCGGTCCAAGATGAACCAGAAAGATAGATAATTATGTCAAAGAGATCTTCCAGTACAGAAATCTTGATAAATTTGAAGAACATGAGATTGCAGTGATCACATTCTAATGTTATCGGGTTTTGATAAACAAAACCATTTATTTACATCTCGTACAATGATTTCTTTTCATTAGGTGAAAGAATAAAACGGTCAAGTAGATAGAATTTTATGAATCTACATATTTGGGGACCAATGTTTTCTTTCATGAAGGTTAGAAAAACAAAAAGACGTATGTGTGTGAAAATTGGTCCCGAAGCTGCGGAGACAAGACAGATGTTTCTTTATCTTAATCAATAGTAAAAGTTGAGTCTCCCCACCTTCAGCACAAGATTTTTTTTATCTTTTGAAGGTGGGTATACCCTCATTGTTTGTTGAAGATGTTATTGTGAAATACAAATACATGGAAACTTAAAAAAATTAGTGGAAGAAATTGGCAGAAGATTAATAGAAAAACTTTAAACACAAATCCATATTGGCTAGGGTATTCTCTTATCCTGGACCTACTTTTTGCTTCTTTTTTCCGGTAAGATATGAGTTTGATGTTGAACATCAAAACAAAACGCTTGCATACGAGTCTGCAACCATTGGGACATTTTCATCTTTACTAATATTTCGTTACATAATTTCGTCACATAATTTCGTTACATAATTTCGTCACATAATTTCGTTACATAATTTCGTTACATAATTTCGTCACTTAATTTCGTTACATAATTTTGGTTATGTGCCAGAGCAAAGACATGAAAATGTCAAAAATCTGGTGTAAACATCACACGACTTTCCTTATCCCCCAAAAATAAGTCGAATTCCGCCACTGGTGACTCAACGGTAGCTGAAAATCAATTAAAAATTCGTAATCAGCACTTCAAAATCTTTGAATTTGATATGTCACAACACCCATCTAGGATGAAAACAAAGCTAGTCGAAGCGACCCCCCCAAAATACCTGTAAATTGGGTCCGAGGTCCAAAAAGTTCAAGACATTAAAAAAAAAGATCAGAATAGACCCCTTTTATTTTTGATCTAAGAAAATGTTGTTCTCCAACTTTTTTTGTATCTTTAACCAATTCAAAGAAGCAGCGCTTGCAGCTAATATTTGCGGCCTGCGCCCGCAGAATGCGGCCGATTTTAACCAAAAGTTTCGTGTTTCGTTTGGTGAATAAAATTAATTTGCATACCAAATTTCAAGTCTCTAGCTCCTCTTACCGTTCTCGAGATATCCTGTTTACACACAGACGGACAGACAGACCAGCAGATGGCTGAAAACAACTTTTTTGGTATCCTGAGGCTATGATTCGTTCAGAAATGTGAAAAACAGGGTAGGTCAAATTTTCGACGAATACAATACTTTCCTTATTATAGGATAAGGAAAGTAAAAAATCTGAAGATCTATTTTTTTTTTTTTTTTTTTTTAAGTGGGGTTTAACGTCGCTTTCAACTGCCATGGTCATATCACGACGGGGGTTTTACCCTCCATTCGCAGGAAACTCACAAACCTGCTACTCACATTGACCTCACCCAGCCTGAGTGGGGCCGGGAAAAGCCAGCGTCACGAGAATTAGAATTTGAATGGTCACCCATCCAAGTCTTAACCTCGCTGGATGTCGCTTAACTTCGGTGTTCTGAAGGGAACCGGTGTATTCAACATGCCATCGACGCTGGCTGAAGATCTATTTACATCTAACTGATTTTAACATGGAAAGAAGAGAAAAACTATCTACTATGGAAATAATAGAAAAACAAAGAACAAAAATATATCAATTTCATAGAAAAATAAAGGTTATAATTTATTCTGATTTTATTCATTATTTAAATTCAGGAGTTAAAAATGGTGTTAGTAAAGAAGGTATGAATAATGCAATCAAGATAAGAAAAAAAATATGAGGTGGTTTGACAAAGAAGCGGTAGCAGGGTGGAACTGTATCTCCACACTTGTAAAAATACCCATGAAAAAATTAGCATTTGAAGATCCCTAATTTGCAAGTTATTTTTATTAATTTTGAAACTAAATACGATTCTAAAGATCCAGTATTTTTCCTTGAGCCTAAGAACGTTTTAATATTGCTACACACTCCTAGAGATAACGTGCCAAATTAGGAATACAGGTAACCTCGAGAATAAATGCATAGGAATTCAAGCTTTATTTCACTAATATATACCGCAATATATGATATTTAATAGAGAGGCCTGGCACAATTTTTGGACCATACGACTTGAAGAACTTCAGTCTAACTTAAAGAATTTAAGTGAAATAAATTTGTCTTGTAATAAAATATTTGTCTGGCGCTAAGCCGCAAAAACAACATCTCATTACAAAGAGGCAATTGTTTTCAGAATAATCTGCTCTCATTTGAAGCATGTGTTGTAGATTGACTCATTAGTTTTTCTAGAAGCGTACAAATTCATGATCATTTGAATGATGAAAGTCTGTTCCGCGATATCTCCCGACCGGATTCTTCAAATTGTTGAAATTTTGTATACATGTTCATTGGGGTCCTAGAATTTTACCTATTGTTTTGGGGCATACTTAGGGCACACAGGGTCGTATGGGGCCCTTTTGGTGCCCAATTAAGTCCTGTTCTTTCACTCAGGCCCTTTTGGTGAAAATTAAAAATGAAATTCTGTAGAGTCGTTAGAAAATAATATTTGATTTCAGTAGTGAAATTTTGTGATCGTTAAGGCTAAGGGGCTATGTGATATTTGTTAATTAAAACACATCGAGTGGGGTAGGTATTGAAAGAAAGGTCTTGATGTCCTCATGATTTGATATGACATTTATAATGCAATATTAGAATCTATGTGAGGTTTACAGTTCAGAGAACTACTAGTTTTAGAGAGACTTTTCCAAAATAGACTTTACCCTCAATCTTTTCGGTCATTTTTGAAAATTATTCCAAAATTTGCTGTGAATGAGTCAACTTTCTCTTTTTTCGTGTTTCTTGGTAAACCTCATGAGCGATCGCCAAATGAAAAAAAAATGGATAAAATCATATTTGAGGTGCTTCAAGTGTAAATTCCACCATTGGGTTAAAAATTCAGGACTTAACAGACATTTCTCCACACTAAGATAAGGCATTGATACAGCGAAAACGGATTAACCCGAAAGAGGAAACACTCTAACAGGAAGGTTAATATATAATTAAATTTAATTTGTTAGATAAATAAATCCAAGCATATTTCAAACAACTATAATTTACAATATACCTATCGAATTGAAAAGTTCTAAATACTATACGTAGATACCTTTTATGAGATTTTTACTTTCTATTACCTATAAGGTATATAGGAAGTATTCTTTTCGGTCGGTTTTTTATACATGTAATTTAAAAAAAAAATGAGAGGGAACAAAACTTACAAAGCCAATTGAAGAGTCAATAAAACAATATTTACATAGGGAGGTTAAGCACTTTCCGGTGTTTTTTCCGATAGCATGTCACGACCAGAAGCCCAAAACACGTTTATTTAATTGACATCGGAAAGTGCTTAAACTGCCAAATGGTAAATAGAAACATGAAAAATCTCAAAAACCCAAGTATTTACAATATTTCACATGTTCAGAAATACAACGCAAGTGAAAAGTTTAGGAACTGGAAATTTTATACGAATTACTCCAGGAGGAACAGTGGCGGGAGGGAATGATCCTGAGCTTCCATCCCCATCGGGGTGGATTTAATGTTACTATTATTTGCTTTCTCCTTCTAAAGAGTTTCATCAGTCTTGAAACTTTCACCCGTAACTTAGTAATGCACAAGAGAAAATAAATGCTAATTAAACGTAAATAAATTGTAATTTTATTCAGTTTAATTATTACTGACAGATAAAATAATGTGACAGTAACAAGAGTACACCTAATAAAATAATTTGAGCGAAACAAATTGGATTGACTTACTTTCCATAACTTAGAGAGACAAAGAAGATTCTCGGCTTTCATGGAAAAAATAAAATAAATCTAATAATAATAATATCGCCGTATTTATAATGTTCGATTAGGACTAATGAGTCCCATTATTTCAGCAGTAAGGTCAAGACGACGTATTATCATGTGGTCAAAATCCTAAATGGGAGGATATCGTAATAAATTATCTATGATGTTATTTTCCAAATAAATATCTATACATATATTTTATACTTATGAAAAATAAACAATAATAATAATAAATAAATTTTAGTAGGAGATAGAACTTTATAGAAGGGACTGATTTTGCCCTATAAATCAACTTCCTCAAATTCAAAAGCCTACCTGAGCAAAATAAATATGCCCTGCAGAAGTTACACGGTAGTATGGCTATTGATGAGGCTCTAGTGAACATTTAGGCAGAATAAAATAGCAAGGCGTCATTTATTGAGGTTAAATCTTAAGGCGCTCTTGAAGAAAAAGAAAAAAAACGGCATGGAGATTTTAAGGAGAAAACTTTTTAATTTTAAAATTTAATTCATGAGCTAAATGCTGGACACGATTTCCCCATGTAGTTTTTTTTAAATCTAGAATTGAACCTCTACTGTGTAGTTGCTTTATGGTTTTTAGCGAAATCATT
This sequence comes from Bactericera cockerelli, assembly GCA_024516035.1. NCBI lineage: Eukaryota > Metazoa > Arthropoda > Insecta > Hemiptera > Triozidae > Bactericera > Bactericera cockerelli. Next base: position 23,453,545 of record CM044956.1, read on the forward strand.
GTAAAGTTATCATATTTGTGTTATAATCACTTTCGTGATGTCAGAACAACTCAAGCTCACGCTGCTAAATTTATACCAAAATTGAGACTCGAACAGTTCACAGAACTACAAGTTATATTATAAATCTTTATTAGGAGGACAATTTAATGTACAATATTTACAATATAAAATTAAATAAATAATTATATAGATTGAAAAATAAATAAATAACCAAAAAGGAAATAATACTAATGTCCTAACTAAAGGGCGGCGTTATTGCTTGCGGCAATCTCTTCCACCTTAGATGCAAATATTTTGTTCATAAAGAGAGCTGTTAAACTCTGAGAACCATTTCACACTGACTGCACGAAGTTATTCAATACAAGATGAGCTAATGCGCATGCGCACTCTTCACGCCTGTGTATCTCATGTGAAAAGGCTCTCTAGAGAAGGATTTTCTAATACCTAATGAGCATTCAAACTCCATTTTTTATTACAAAGCTTTTTAAAAAACATTTTCTCGAAAAATATAGCATGAGATTCGAAACTGCTTGCTCGAGAGACAGGGGTCATGTGAGTCATGTCATACATAATAATATGGCCACGTTCATACTGCCCAACTAGGACTATGAGTCGCTTTCTGCCAGTGCCAGCAGTAAGCCCAAGAGGAATACTTATGTGCTCAAAATATCAAATGGGAGGATAACTTGTCATGATCCGGCTCAGTTTCGAACCCGTGACCTCTGGATTACCAGACGCGACGCCTAGAACACTGAGGTAACGGGACAGACAACATGAGATATTCTGTAGGGGAGCCTTTATTTTTAATCAGAACAATACGATAGTTACATGGTAATGCTAATGAATGAAATGATAACAACAAGTTAAGCATAGAATTAGGACCTGAAGTAGTAACCAGCATAAAGAGTACAAAACAATATTTAGATAAATCTTATCTCTCTACATGTATCAAATAAAATAGATAAAAATTAAATACATTATTAGCAAAATCAGGAGGCATGGAAAAAAATGTGTGAATATTAAAGTCGTATATATGGGTATATAAAAAACGAACATAATTGATCAAATTTGTATAACCAAACAATATGTAAAAAAATGTGTAAAAAAGTGTTCAAATATTTATTAAAAAAGGCACAACATAGACAGGACGGCTATGTACGAGTTCGGTGCGAAAAATAAAAAAATGAATAAGTGTCCCCTCTAAGAAAGATCATGTATGAATTCAGTCCCATTGAAAAAGGTCATGTATGAATTCGGTGCCCTAGTACCTGCTTTGATAATCAGGTAATTATAGTATTTTTTCCTCATAGACATGGCCTTCAATGTATTTTACCTAACCCTACTATAAACCCGAGCATGGCCTTTATTGTATTTTTCCTAACCCTAATACTATAAACCCAAGGCATGGCCTTCATTGTATTTAACCTAACCCTACTATAAACCCAAGGCATGGCCTTCATTGTATTTTACCTAACCCTAACATAAACCGAAGACGTGGCCTTCATTGTATTTTACCTAACCCTACTATAAACCCAAGGCATGGCCTTCATTGTATTTTACCTAACCCTACTATAAACCCAGGCATGGCCTTCAATGAGAAAATGGACAGTCTTGCTGAATGTAATTGTTCACAACATAATCTGCAAACTTAATAACAGCAGAATGACTGTTAACAAGCAACTAATACATTATAAACAAACAATCAATCTATAGTTCATTAAGACCGGACCAAACTCGTACATAAACTTCTTTAAGCCGCACCGAATTCGTACATGACCTTTTTTAAGCCGCACCGAATTCGTACATGCGAAAAGTGAGGGGGTTATCACCGCACCGAACTCACCTTTTGCCGACAGGACGTAGAGTGCGAGATATATTAGGTTACAATAGATCTCACAGGTCGCAGTGTTAATTCTATGGACTTTGATCTGAAACCCTACAACCAGGTCACATAAAAATAGGGCTAGTTTCAAATTGAAAAAAACTAAATAATTTATTTTAACGCAGGGCAGTAAGTTCAGACTAAAATGATTAACCATGGTACCATGTACTCAGTCTCAGAGGTGTAATGGTGCCGTTCTTGAGATACGGGGGTAGGGTGGGACTTTATGACACCCTGTATACTTCTGTATGATTGCATAGGGACCTATAAGAAACGACTGTCATAACATAATTATCGCAACTGAAGTATCTTAGTTCAATGTCAGGAACAAACAGGTAAGTCTCAGGCTGGTATGCAGAGACGTTTTTTTTTATCCCTATAGGGTGGTCCCGAGCTCGCTATAGGGAAAACTTCGACCTTGACAATTATTTATTAAAGAAACATCTGAATGCGCATGCGCACAGGCGCTTCAAACAAACGTCTCTGCATAACAAAATCGGCTGAAGGTATAAATGACCCAGGCATCCCTACAGTGAGGACTCTGCCTACCACCCTAATAAAAAACCATTAGAAATGGAAATATGCAACAATGGAGTATTGAGCAGAGAGAGAAGGGGGGGGGGGGGGGAGGGGCACACACCACGGGACAAAGTGTACGTGGTACCTGCCTCTATCTGTGGTTGCGAAAAATGTTAAATATGCATTTTTCCCTCATATAGCCTCAAGAACGTAGATATAAGAATGTATAATGAATTAGCTGCGTATAATTGTAATGCATCAACCCACAGGCATAGGCAGGGCTTTCATTTCTAACCTAATCTTTGTTGTAATCTCATTTTATATTGCGGCTCTCATGTCGTTAGGATTGACTCCTCAGATAGGTAATATGTTATCTTGTGTAGAAATAAGGAAATCATTTGTTTTTAAATGTATTAGAGTTCGGACTTTTATAGAATGAATTCTAGTTGAAGAACAATTAGGTATTTTCTATACAATGACAAAAGTTAGGTAAAACTCGCTGCTAAAAGTTGAAATTGCGTTTTTCTTTGCTTCTACAATAATAATAATATACGCCTTATTTATACTGCCCGATTAGGACTGTTAAAGCCCCATTATTCCTCTGGAATCTCTGGATTCACAGAGTGCCGCCTTTACCACTGAGCTACCGGGACAGTTACAATGAGAAACATATGTACGTGTCAGACCATTGTTTGTTCGCCACACTGAAAGTGAGACATACAAGGAAGTGAAAATTTGATTTAATAGACAGTACCTACCTACAAAAATATCAAATATGTCCTGGTTTTACTATTTTAATTTTTAATCTACCGTCAGGCGGGCGTCATGGCAAGCTCGTAAGTCTTGTGGATTTTAAATAATACGCTATAGTAAAGTTAACAAAAAACGAACACAATACTTTAGATTTCTAATGTCAGAAATTTTCCGAAGTAAAATAAGCATATGGATGCGTAGAATTTTTTTTCACGGTGCAAGTGAATTTTACTATCTTAAATGAAATATTATAAAATTAACCCAAAGGGTTACTAACATGACAAAATGAATGGCCCTACAGTACAAAAATCGCCATTACTAGAAGAATTTAGGTTCCCTCTATCTTAGCAATATTACCAACAGCTCCATTCTGATTAACTTATTATTTCAGATTATCATTATTATGATTATGTATTTTCATTACCTATGCAACTGATTCAAGCCAAAGTCAGCGAGTACTGTGTACAAACATGTACATACTATAATATATGCAGTAGTTCAGAAGATCGATTCCCGCCGAGGTCAACAATTCTTTGCCAAGATGGTTCACTGAGACAATTTTAACTTTCAAACCAAGATGGTTCACTGACATAATTTTCAGGGCAAAAAAATAACAACTACATTTAAAGTAAACCACGCCTGTACAAATCTCTTTTATGAAAATATCCATACAGTTTATGGCAAACCAGGCTTCGAACCTGTAAAATTCAACAAATAACTCAAGTCGTCCACTTCCTGTTTGATCCCACGGCTGTGGCGCTGCTCGCTATCTTCCATAGGTAACTACTCTACTAGAACCTGTAGACCTGTACCTACCAGGTAGGTATTAAATAGATATTTATATTACAAAATACTCAGTAGGTACTAGGTGGGTAGGTGTTACGCAGAGTTATAGGTATACATCAAAAACAGTTACGCTGTTGGGTGAATTAATTAACCAGTACTTAAGACAGGAAGATTACGCTTTGAAGTGGCCACTACCACTACACATTCAAAATTAGGAAATGAAAGTATAACAAGATTGTGTAAACAGATTTAATTATTACCTAATTCATAATAAATTCTAAAGAACAAAGTTACATTAGGTTGTTAGTACAGTATGAAAAATTACTACACTAAATTGCTTTATTTGTACATCCGACGTAAGACAATTTGCCAGCATTTCAAGCAAAGCTTCAGTCCATCAAATGAGATTCAGTTGAGCCCACGTGGTGCAATGGTCTATCAATTCTATCATACTTTCACCAGGCAAGCGCCGGGAGAAGAAATAACAGGAGGAGTACCTACTTCTTCATAGCGATATGGAAAATAACCTTCTCATGATTAGGAGGTGGTTTTTTTTAAAAATTGTTTTCATTAGACACATTTTAGATTTTCTAGGTACGCTAGAGTCGGTATAGACTGAGACATCGAAAAAAATTCTGAACAAAAGAGGTACAATCCTGTTTCAATCGAATAATTATAATTTATACCAATAATACCGCCTCATTAATACTGCCCGGCTAGGACTAATGAGTCCCATTATTCCAGCAGTAAGCCTAAGATGTATTATTATGGGGTCAAAATCACAAATGGGTGGATAACGTGTTATGTCCGGCTGGGTTTCGAACCTGCGACCTCTGTATTACCAGACCGACGCCTTGACCACTAAGCTACCGGGACAGACGAGTAGAAATGATTGCAGGAACCGTGCAGATTTGTAGAACTCACTGGGAGACGCTAAGCTACCGGGACAGACGAGTAGAAATGTTTGCAGGACCGTGTAGATTTGTAGAAGTGTTTGTAGGACTCACTGGGAGACGCTAAGCTACCGGGACAGACGAGTAGAAATGATTGCAGGACCCGTGTAGATTTGTAGGACTCACTGGGAGACGCTAAGCTACCGGGACAGACGAGTAGAAATGATTGCAGGACCCGTGTAGAAGTGTTTGTAGGACTCACTGGGAGACGCTAAGCTACCGGGACAGACGAGTAGAAATGATTGCAGGACCCGTGTAGATTTGTAGAAGTGTTTGTAGGACTCACTGGGAGACGCTAAGCTACCGGGACAGACGAGTAGAAATGATTGCAGGACCCGTGTAGATGTGTCGGACTCACTGGGAGACGAGACTGGTGGCGGCTCTGACCACGTCCCATGCCGCCCCCTCCAGGGCACTCACCTGCGCCGCCCTCTCGATGACGTCACAGTGGTTGTCCTCCAGCAGCAGCTGCAGGCGGCTCAGCTTGATGGCGCGGTGGATGCTCCAGTCCACCGCGTGCAGGATCTCCACACACTGCGGGGGAGACACCTTGGCGCCGAACATCTTGGTCATGATGCGGACCTCGTCGCTGTTGATGCCGCGCTCCTTGCCTGGGGAGGAAGCACAATACGTCTCCTATATGTGTACGAAATTTCAAAATTTATTTAAAAAGTATTTTTTTTTACATGCAAAATTCCATCAAAATCGGATGTACCGTTCACGAGATATAAGTGTATAGGTAAAAAGTTAGTGGCCAGGCGTCTCTATATCACCAAGAACCGCCAGCGCGAAGTTGATGAAAATGGTATCATGTGTAGAACGTCTCCTATATGTGTACAAAATTTCGTCAAAATCCGTTTAGTAGTTTCTGAGATTTGCGCGTTACAAGGAATGTATTTAACAGACCGACCGACAGACAGACACAAAACCAAACTTACTCAGGAGGTTATGAAACGTCCAGAAATGAAATAAATTGAATTTCGGAGCAATTTTTTGGGTTTTCTGTAGCTTTAAAGAAGGGTACCGGGCATGGATAAAACCTTGACACACATGCAGGGACTGTAGGGTAAGTTAATTACAAATTACCTAATGGTTTTATTTTACTTCCGAGAAATTTCTAATATTAGAAATCGGAAGTATTGTGTTCGTTTTTGTAAAAAAAAATATTTTTTTGCTCCGATTTGCTCCGATTTTTTTCAGATTTCTGGACGTTTCATAACCTCCTGAGCAAATTTGGTTTTGTGTCTGTCTGTCGGTCTGTCGGTCTGTTAAAACGATTCCTTGTAACGCGCAAATCTCGGAAACTACTCGACCGATTTTGATGAAATTTTGCACACATCTAGGAGACATTCTGTAGATGGTCCCATTTAAAATTCATCGAATTTGTACTAGCGGTTCTTGGTGAAAGAGCCCATGCGCCTGACCACTAACTTTTTACTTAAATGCTTATATCTCGTGAACGGTACACCCGATTTTAATGAAATTTTGTGTGTGTATGCATATAATTGTTTTACATAGGCTATTTATATATATTTTTTAATTAATTATAATTAGACTCTGATATTTAAGAAAATCAGAAATTTTGGACAAAAAAGTCAAAAAATAAGGACCACGACTTGCCGATACAGAAATTTTTGTGGAATCTAGAATGTAGAAAAAACGATTTTCTACGGTGAAAATCGGTGCAGTCGTTTTGGAGATACAAGTAATTTAGTATAAAATCTCAAAATTGGCACGTGTTAACAATGTGAAACAATCACGAGGAAGTATGGAGTCCATAATTGGCAGTGTTTTTTAACTTACCTACCAAATCAAATAATAATATCAGGAAAATCCTGAAAACACATTAATTTCATCTCCTTTGGCAGGACAGAATAAATCTCTAAATTCCTACATCTAACCATTGAACATATTATTATTATAATAACATTTATGAAAGACATGAATTTATCTATTTATATAAAGTAGGTACATATGTTACACGAACTTCCCGTTTTCAGGACGAATTAGTTGTTTGTTGTTCCTAGGAGCTTTTGAAAAGAACGACTAATTTTATGTAGGGCCATGTATTGGTTTAGAAAAAATTCTCGGGTGTATAGAAGTCCATTGGGTATTTGTGAAAAAGGCTGCGGTCTGGTAATCTTTTTTTTTTTCAGTAATTGATTTCGAAATTTCAGTCTAACATAGACACCAAAAGCAAGTTACACTGATATTCAATTATTCATGCTTAGTGAAAGTGCATATGGGTCACTTGTAACTAAAAATAAATATATAAGCTTTATCAAAAGAGTTTATCATGAGGTTTTCCATGGTTTTTTTTTCTGAGCCGAGGTTCAAAAATGGTAAAATGTGTTGGAAGTTCAATGACAACATTAAGAAATAAGATTATTTCCTAATAAAATCCTCGGTAATTTTTTAGGAAATGGAAAGTTCCTGTAACACATGTTATAATAATACTTGCACATTTATTTCTCAGTCACCTAATGAGAGCCCCTGATTTAAAAGAAAAACACATGTGTGCAAAATAAATTGAGAGTTAAAACACATTTTGTGATAAAGATGAATAATAACAAAACAATTTTAACCTGTAAAAACAATGATGATACCTACTCTTTCATTATTTTATATGTTTCTTGTTTTTACACTTTAATAATTATAATAACAGACACATTACTACAGCCCAATTAGGAATTAGGACTACAATTAGGTAGTCCCATTATTCCAGCAGTAGATTTGGTTCCACTATTGTGTGGTGATGATGTGGATCCCAAGTAAATTTAAATGAGGATAAATTCATGCATTGGTTGAATTTCAAACCAACTCATAATCCCCCAATCTCCCTTTCAATCATCACTTAACATACATTGATTGGTTATTTTGTTCAAATTAACCAATGAGAGAGCATTGTGTGATTTGAAAGGCAGATTTGAGGATTATGTTAAAAAGGCACATTTTTTACTCATTTTTTGTCACCCTAAATGTTTGAAATGGTTCTGGGTCAACGTATTCTATAGAATGATCCCTGGGTATGTATTCAAGTGAGAAGTGCTTACCTTTTGTATCCTTGGAAAACTCAAGGAGATCTTCACAGGAGACATGGTCACTACAGTGACTCAGTGGAAGACTACACTCCAAGTTGTCTAGAGCTTCAATATCAGATGCTATCTGATCATCAAATGTGCTGCTGTTTTCTACTGGGGGATCATCTTCCAGGCCTAGATAGGAAGGTTCCTCTACAGGGGAGGTGGGTGGAGTATCTGCCATCTTGGCTAGAGTCCTGGTCAAACCTTCCCGGGGATAATGAGTGGATGCTTCCTCTGATGACGAGCTTTATTGCTAAAACTGGATGGTCTGGTCCTATCTCTTGGAGGCAGGGGAATAGCATTGCCATCTATGTGACTAGAGTTAAAGTCTGTGGTGTCATCACTGCTTGCTCCCATTGAGCCAACATGTTTGTTTCCACGCACTTTAGATTTGACAAGAGGAGCACCTCGTAGCATTCTCAGTGGATTTGATTCAACAGCAGGCTGCTCCACAAGGGCTGAATAGGCAGCTTTTGCTTCCTTAGTGAGACAATTCTGAATGTCAGGGAGAGAGGCCGCTTCATCTGCAAAGGTTTTACCTTCTGAGCGGGAAGTTGAGGGAGCTAAAAGACTTGAATTTTGAGAATGGAACCGGAATGAGAACTTGGGCTTGGTGGGACTAGTGGGGGTGACAGGTGCATTGTCATGTGACTTGTTGATATCATTCATAGTGAGATCTGTGACCTCCTTTGTGAATGCTATGGCTGTGTTAATGCTCCGCTCATCAGCTGCAGAGATGGGTTTCACAATGTGTTTCTTTTTCTTGGAGTTATTAAAGGATGCTGTTGCAGAGGCCACTATCTCTTTAAGTTCATTGCGTTTGTTACTATCAGATGGATCTAGAGGAGATGGTGGAGGTGAGATGTTGTCATTGCCCAAGTTACGAAACATTGCATCCATTTCATCCAAGAGACTGGGACCCAGTTCAAAATCAAAATGTTTCTCAAAGCGTGGGCTTTCAGGAACTGTTTTATCTTTGTCTTCATCACTGATCTCATGGTACTCATGATCACTCAAAGTTTTGTCAGATCTTAGAGTGGCAGTTGCTGAGTCATAGTCCAACCATAGAGACTGGTTCACATGAGCAGCATGACTGTGGTGGTCAGGGGTGAGGAGAGGAGCACGGTCAGAGCATTTACTGATAGGAGATGGCTCTCCCATGTCTTCTTGTGGCTTGTATGGGGCTACAACTTGATGAGGCAGTGATTGTACTTGCTACTGTTACCTCCAAGAAATGAAATGTCTCCAAAATAAGCTCCATCAAGCCCTACATGTCCAGTATGCTTGACATCCCCTTGAGGACAGGAAATCATATCTGGGCGTATTCTGTTTCTCTTAGAGGAGTACAAGGTATTTGTGCTACCACGAGTGAACCCATCATTTTTATTGCAAGGTAAGTTAGAACCAAGATAAGCTACTGTATTAGCAGGATTGAAAAATCCTGTTTTACCACTGTTCAATACACCCTTCCAACAGTTGACCAATGGTCCTTTGTCCAGAACAGTAATGATGTCACCTATCTTGAACTGCAGTTGAGTGCACTGGATTCTCTCATCATATGAGTCATGCACAGACTGTACTTGCTCAGGTTTACAATCAGGGAGGAGATTGATCAGATCACAGAACTTGGGTCTCTTAACTGGCTCATGTTGCCAACATTTCAGCATCAGGTTGTAATACTCTTTGGGACAGCAGTCTGGTTGTTCTAATCTCTGAAACTTGGGTTCATCTATTGCTTCTAGAATTTGATGACCTGTGAGAGCAGCCCATGGTTGAAAACCATAGCTAAACATTTCCCATAAAGTGACCCCATAGGCCCACACATCACTGGCTGAGGTAAATCTCAAATAGCTTATACACTCTGGAGCACACCAGGCAATGGGCAGTTTCAGATTGACATTGAAATTAGTTTGGTAGTAGTCCTTACCAACACCAAGTGCACGGGAGAGACCAAAGTCAGAAATTTTGACCTTATTTTTAGAAAAGACAAGGATATTTCTGGCTGCTAGATCTCTGTGTATCAGTCTTTTCATTTCCAAATATTGCATGCCATCACAGATCTGGATAGCAAAGTCACACAGTGTCAACACAGGGAAGTTAGATCTCAAGGATGGTTCCTTCAAGCATTCAAGTAAAGACCTCAATGGGGCAAGTTCTGTGACCAACATAAGAGCATTTGTGTCTAACACCACACCATAGAGTCTCACAATATGCTCGTGGTCAATGCCATGCATGATAGCAGCTTCCTTTAGAAACTCAATGGGGTTGTTCCCCATCTTCTCCCTACTCAGACACTTGATAGCCACTTGTATCCTCTCCCCATCATTGGTCCACACACCCTGCTGAACCACACCAAACTCTCCTGTACCCAATTCCTTGTTCACTATAATATTATCGGCAGGGATGATATGCTTGTTGGGAACTTTCACTGGAGGTCTACCATCGGGTCCTGTGTCATCTGGCAACATTGCTATCATGGACTCCCACTGCTCTTCTCCTTTCTTGGGCAGGATCATCTTCTTAAACTTGGAGAGGTAGTTCTGAGGATAATGCTTCTGGAAGAATTTCTTAAGTCTCCTCATTTCAGGCTTGGACATACCAATTTGGATTAAGTCTTCGTCAGACACATACTTGAGCTGTGGGACATTGTGGATCTTGAGATCATTCCTAAGGATGGGGTAGTAGTGCTGGAGCTCTGCTTCTATCAGAAATTCATACAGCCCTGGACCAGGACCTCTCACGGAATTCATTATAAAACTAAGCTTGATACTTACCTACAGGACAACAAGTTTATGAATAGAAAAATTGTACGTAAAAAACATTGTAAGCTCGTAATATTTTTTTAGAAAAGATTATTCAATGTAGCCCACATCATAGTAGAAACACTCGAACAGTTCAAACACTGATCTAAGTCTAGACTGAAAGATTTCTTAATTTATAAAGATAACAAACACTATTGATGGGTGAAAATATCACTTGAATGAGAAACACTTCAAGCAGATCAGACTTTGAATTATTATACTAAAATACATCGATCTTTTAGAAACACCTCAGCGAATCTACAGCAGTGTCAACTGTTCACAGAAATAAAATATTTCATTAAAAAATTAATTCTCTGATAAAAAAAATTCAAGTTTAATTAAAATTATCTTGATCCATGTCTTGCTTTGCGTTACCCCCTCATCACAATCTCTCAACTTCCCCTTTAGAAATGACAACGATACTGCCAGCGCCCTCTGTTGGATTATAAGAAGAAGGTACTTGTACTTGATGGCACTTAGCTAGCACGTTGCTTAGCCAAATAAATTATCAGGAGCAGGGTATCTGGGATCCGGGTATCTGTAGGCCTATTTTTCTTTTGGATTAAAAAAAAAAAAAAAAATTCAAGCCAGCGTCGATGGCATGTTGAATACACCGGTTCCCTTCAGAACACCGAAGTTAAGCGACATCCAGCGAGGTTAAGACTTGGATGGGTGACCATTCAAATTCTAATTCTCGTGACGCTGGCTTTTCCCGGCCCCACTCAGGCTGGGTGAGGTCAATGTGAGTAGCAGGTTTGTGAGTTTTCTGCGAATGGAGGGTAAAACCGCCGTCGTGATATGACCATGGCAGTTGAAAGCGACGTTAAACCCCACTTAAAAAAAAAAAAATTCAGGTTCGATATTTCCAAATATTTCCATTTTATTCCAAGGTCAACTTCACCCCATTCGTAAAAGAAAAATGGATTTCGGTACTTTTAAAGATAAACAATGGACTTAAACTATAAACGAACTGGAAGCAAGAATTTTCTACTTCCATTTTAAGTCGTATTTTTCTTTCTAACTAAAAAAAAAATCCTGTTTAGGTTTTTTCCGAATATTTCCATTTTATTCCAAGGTCATTCGTGATAGAAAAATGCGTTTGGTTACTTTTAAAGATAAACAATAGACTTAAAGAGTTGCCGCGATTAATCGAACTAATCGATTAATCGATTATTAATAATCGATTATTTGATAATCGATTAACGATTAGTGACTAGTCAGATAATCGATTAATCGATTATTTTCATGTCGATTAATCGATTATTTTGGGCTATCTAGTTAATATAGTACTTATAGTTATCTAGATCTAGCGAGCACCTTGGGATTGGGGGAAAAAAAAGTAAAAATTGGGGGATTTTTTTTTAATTTTTTCTGGCAACACTGGTTACTGGTTATAAAAGGCGGAAATCACGGCATTTTTTAAATAACCTAACATTAAAATTTTAAAAACTAAAAGTGTCATTCTCAATTCTGTCATTGTCAATATTGTCATATTTGTCATTTTGATCATTTTCCTTCTAACATACCTAATCAAAGAACAAAAGAACAATAAATCTAATAAATTTAAGTGTCAAGTGAACTATATATCAGACATAATTTTGAATAAAAAAGAAGAGAAAGCAATTTTATCATTATAGCAATGAGAATGATACATGGTTTATAGGGTATATGTGTTTCTTTCTCTAAACATAACAGAAAACAAATCACCCATTGCCAGGTGTCGTTTTTTTTTTATTCAACCTGTGACATTCAACATGTCAAACTATGACAACTTGTTTTTTAAATTGATAAAATATATGCCGTCGTGACAAACTATATAAAAAGAAAAAAAAATATTAATAAAATCTAGTTAGGTGAAAAAATTGGTATTTTTTTTTTTTTTTTTTCAGAGTGGGCACTATAGATCCAGTAGAGGTCAAAATTGGCTCAATTAGTATCTAATTAAAGGAAAAGATATGAGAAATGATAATATGAAATAAAAATAATATGTCGTCGCGACAAAAAAAAAAGTAAAAATTAGTCAAAGTCAATTTTTGGTTAATTTCAGATAATCGTCAAATAATCGATTAATCGATTATTTGAGTGTCGATTAATCGATTACCAACGAGTCCGATTAATCGATAATCGATTATCGAGATTTGAACTAATCGCGGCAACTCTATTAACCTATAATAGAACTGGAAACAAGAATTTTCTACTTCCACTTTGGTTAACTTTGGAAGTGGAAATTTTTCCTCTTCCAAAAGAAAAATTACTTGCTTCCAGTTTGGTTCATTTTATTTCCGTTTGGTTAACTTTGGTTAGAAAGAAAAATACGGCATTAGTTAACTTTGGAAGAGGAAATTTTTCCTCTTCCAAAAGAAAAAATAATGACTTTCTTCCAGTTTGGTTAATTTTATTTCCGTATGGTTGACTTTTGTTAGAAAGAAAAATACAGCTTATATCTATAGCCGTGTTTTTCTTTTGGATAAGAGGAAACTGATGTGAACATCATACGACTTTCTATTACAATCAATAATTCCAAAATTTCAACAAACAAAAAAATTAACCCGTCATTTTAAGATTGATTAAGTCTCAAAACTGGTCTTGAGTCAAAATAATATATTGGTGAAAACAAAAATGTAGTACGTCGGGTCACGTTCCGGCCTCAAGTAGGGATTATGAACTGCCTGTGACGCCCCATGTGACCCTGCGGCCTTCACCGGTTGATGTCATGTAACATGTCAGGTCTATTGAACTTTTTTATATTGTAGGTAGTTCGTAATGCAACAATTGATCCTTTGATGCGTATTGACATAAACACAATGTCACGCATGCGCATGACCTAATAGAGGAGCAGATTCACCAGTGGAACTCCGAGTCCGGCCCCGATCATGGTGAGGCAAATGAACAGTGTTGTCAGCACTACCTTCTTCTGTCGGTGGAGGATGTGGTATTCCCTGCGAGGAAGGAGAAAGTAAATTAGTTTCTTCTTAGGAATAACACCAAATCGTCCAAATACCAATGCTTATATTGTACTAACCTCTCAAGGAAAAGGCTAGTTCTCAAAATTTGAAAGAATTTACACTTTCGTAATACAAATTCTGTAATGTAAAACGAAAGTCTGACATATAACAAAATTCGCTAGTTTGGCGGAATCTGAGCATAGACGCGAAAATCCTGTGAACGTTCAGCTAGATTGTCGGCTTTTACCAAACATCTTTCATGTTTGTTACGATGCGTGTGCGGGTAGTGTGTGGGTGTGAGTGTGCTTGAGTGTGTGAGCAGAGTAGGTACACGTCTGTTTTAGTATTTAGTTTATAAAAAAGAGAGCACTCTCCGATAGAAGAGAAAAATATTCGTTTTATTCACTTCATTTGTTTATTTTTCGAATTTTTTTATCCCCATTTTTAAATATTCTTATATTCATACAAACAAATACGCTTAAAGTACCTACATCAGGAGAATTCTGTCAGGCTGTCACTTTAAATAAAGTGGGAAAAAAATAAAATGTTAAAATAATATGCTTGCGTTACGTGTTAAGCGTAACTTTTCGAAAGTGTGGACCTAAGAATTAAGTGTACTAGTAGAGACCTATTGACGTGACTAAACTGCAATACCTACTTACAAAGTACCTACAATATTTAATTTCTAGAAATTTCAAAATCACCCTTACTCCATTTGTAGCGTCCACGAGGAGGCGTTATGCCGAGATAGATTGAATGGTTCTGTGCTGCCATATAGTGATAAACAGGCCCGGACTCTGAAGAACCAGACAACCTGGATACTTCATTGTGCTGAGATCCCGAGGTGGTGGCCATTCCTGGTAGGATGAGGGTCTAGTGCAGATCTGATGGGAGAATAATTAGGTAACATCTGAATATGAAGTGGCCATCCCTGGTAGGATGAGGCTCTAGTGCAGATCTGATGGCGGGAGAATAATTAGGTAACATCTGAATATGAAGTGGCCACCCCTGGTAGGATGAGGCTCTAGTGCAGATCTGATGGCGGGAAAATAATTAGGTAACATCTGAATATGAAGTGGCCATCCCTGGTAGGATGAGGCTCTAGTGCAGATCTGATGGCGGGAGAATAATTAGGTAACATCTGAATATGAAGTGGCCATCCCTGGTAGGATGAGGCTCTAGTGCAGATCTGATGGCGGGAGAATAATTAGGTAACATCTGAATATGAAGTGGCCATCCCTGGTAGGATGAGGGTCTAGTGCAGATCTGATGGCGGGAGAATAATTAGGTAACATCTGAATATGAAGTGGCCATCCCTGGTAAGATGAGGGTCTAGTGTAGATCTGATGGCGGGAAAATAATTAGGTAACATCTGAATATGAAGTGGCTATCCCTAGTAGGATGAGGCTCTAGTGCAGATCTGATGGCGGGAGAATAATTAGGTAACATCTGAATATGAAGTGGCCATCCCTGGTAGGATGAGGCTCTAGTGCAGATCTGATGGCGGGAGAATAATTAGGTGACATATATTCTTCCAAAGTGACAAGTTGGTCCCCTTCCCCACCATGTCTATTTTTCTAAATTAAGAATCATGTTCCATTTTTTTCATATTTTCTATAGGATAAATAAGAGCAGGTAATAATTATAGCATCAGAGAGAGAAATAAATGCTTATTATCCGCCTTCCTGCTCACCAGCAGGTTGCCAAGATGACAAAGGGTACTAGATCGTGTAGGTATATGCAAAGATAATTTAGATGGAATATTAAAAGAAGGTTGTTTTGAGCAGTTTAATCATAGTTTAGTGTACCTACTCTTTAGTGGAAGATAACCCTCAGAGTCTTACTATCTTGTGGTCTCAAATTCAAATTAATGAGGAAAAATTCATACACTGGGTGGGATTCGACCTAACGGATCCCTGCGCTAGATTTATAACCAGACTAGCGCGTTTACCACTTGACTACCAGTGCACGGTAATACTTCCTACGTACACTACTAGTCGCTCTGCAGACAGGCCTGCGACGCGGTGCGTTCACCAAGGCATGGCCGTGCTGGTGAAAAAAAATATTTGGTTACTTTAATATTACGACCAGTTTTAATATTATTGATAATATTTTTGGGTAGGTAGTGAGGACGATATTACGTATAGGTAAGTAAAACGGATTCAGATGAACCGCAAACCCCTGATTATAACAACACCAACTTCATGTTGTCTCCAGGACAGAAAATCCATTAATCAGCAGTAGACTACTAGACTAGACATGGGAGGATATTCATATTTCATTGCAGTTTTTCTGGTGTTCCGAGTGCTCTCTCTATCAGTGTGAGCAAGTGAAGTTAGTGAAGTGATTGATATTATTCCTTTAAACTTTCTTTTTAGAATGTTTGGTTAACGATCATTATAAAATTAAAAAAAAAAAATCAAAAGATATTAGAAATCTGATTGCCATATCCTAGGATTTGAGTCTAAAGTCTGCACTAAAGAGTTGTGTCAAGGTAGGTACCTACATAATATTGAAATATACAGGGTCTTCATAAAGTCTCACCCAGGCCTAGGTTTCTCGAAAACGACTCAGAATATCAAAAAACGCAAAAACCCGTATTCCTTTATATTTAGGGGGATTGATTTTCAGCCAATTTTTTTTTGCCTACACGGCCCCAGTTAGGCTGGGCATGGACCAACTTTAAAATCTTAAATAGAATGGTATGTCTTGTGGCATATTGTTTTAAAGGTCTTATTGAGAGAAGTTCATTACAATAAATTTCAGTGTGCTACAACTTACCGTTCTTGAGATACAGGGTCAGACGTCCTGCGTAATATCCCTATATTTTGACCTATAACAAGTTAACCGTAAATTATGGAGAAAATTTTTCTTGATAATAATAACTCCTTATAGCAAGAACTTTCGAACAAGTTAAAATTTGATTTGTTTTTTCGTTAAATTTTTTTCGACTGTTCGTCCGGCTGGCTGACGAAACTGACCAGAAACTAACATCAACAGAGTATGTCGAGTTATAACTTGTTCGAAAAGTCTCATCATAAGGAGTTATTATTAATAAGAAAAATTTTCTCCATAATTTACGGTTATCGAGTTATAGGTCAAAATATATGGATATTACGCAGGACGTCCGACCCTGTATCTCGAGAACGGTAAGTCGTAGCACACTGAAATTTATTGTAATGAACTTCTCTTAATAAGACCTTTAAAACAATATGCCACAAAACATACCATTCTATTTAAGATTTTAAAGTTGGTCCATGCCCAGCCTGACTGGGGCCGTATAAGCAAAAAAAATTTGGCTGAAAATGAATCCCCCTAAATATAAAGGAATACGGGTTTTTGCGTTTTTTGATATTCTGAGTCGTTTTCGGGAAACCTAGGCCTGGGTGAGACTTTATGAAGACCCTGTATAAGTTCTCAGGAAAAATTTATAATTATACACAACTCTTGGTAAAACAAATACCTAAACATCGAAATAATTTGAAGATAGAAAACACTTGAATTTTTTTGTTTTACTTAATTAGGTATTTATTTTCAGATGGCCATTTCGCCAGTTACGGCATCGTCAGTGAACTAAAGACTAAATTTAAAACTAATCTTAGAGGTAACTTAAGAGCTAACTATAATAAAATAAGGACTTTATCATATCAACAAGGTACCTTATGTTGCCTATATTGCCTACCGAATTAATATAGCCTTCAACAATCTCGAACCGACAACCCAAGGACTAAGATATAAACCAGTATTTCGTTTTCTTCTGTGGAGGGTCTGTGGGAAGGTCATAGTTGTCAATACATAATAAAGGTTCAAATTTGGTTTAGCTTTAAAAGTGTAGATCTCTTGTATTTTATGGCTTTATTATCAAAGGGGCATACAGGTCCTACCTACACCTACCACGCTCCAAAGGCGAAGTACAGCTGCAAGTCATATAAAAAAAAAAAAAAAGGTTATGTGTTATTAAATTCGGACCGTTAGAAGTAAAAACAAAGGGACAATGGAGGAAATTATCCTGTACAGATTGCCGACTTTACAACTCCTTATTTTATTATAGTTAGCTCGTAAGTTACCTCTAAGATTAGTTTTAAATTTAGTCTTTAGTTCACTGACGATGCCGTAACTGGTGAAATGGCCATCTGAAAATAATTAAATAAGTAAAACAAAAAAAGCCAAGACGTGTTTTCTATCTTCAAATTATTTCGAGGTACCTACATAATATGTGTGGATCTCAGGAGTCCCGTATAGTTTCTAGATGTTTTAGTAACGAGCCTGATCATTTTCAGTTCAAACGTTTGACCATGGCCAGTCAATATTATACCTACCAAAAATTGTGTTTCTTCTTGTCCAAACCATCGTAAATTTTGTTCACTATTTTCATCTGTGATTCTACCATTTTATTTCCATTCATTATACATTTATAATTTTTCAATTTAATTCATATTATCTCTTTTGTTTCACTTTTAGTTTTATAAAGTTTTTAGTTTACGCCGGTTGTAAAGAATGTGGAGTGCCTACTTTATCCTCTCTCCCAAGTTGTATCTCATTATTTGATTTTCCACTCATAAAATTAAGTAGTTTCAGTAATTATAAGTGACGCATTTTAACATATTACCTATCATATTACTTCTGATAAATTTCTAATATTATAAATCGGAAGTCTTGTGTTCGTAATAAATAAAAATATTTTTTTGCTCCGATTTCAATTTTTTTCATATTTCTGGACGTTTCATAACCTCCTAAGCAACTTTTTTTGTGTCTGTCTATCGGTCTGTCTGTTAAATACATTCCTTGTAACGCTCAAATCTCAGAAACTACCGAACGGATATTGACTAAATTTTGTACACATATAGGAGACGTATTATAGATAGCCAAATTTATCAAAATTCATCAACATCAATTGCAATTTTATGTTGAGCTGACCAATTTTCTTTGATAGATACCATGCGCCTGACCACTAACTTTTTACTTTGATTTTGATGAAATTTTGTATGTATACCTATGCGTATTGGTGTTTTACACACGTAGTACATTTATATTTATTTTTTAATAAATTTTGATAGAGCTCTGATATGAAAATCCGAAATTTAAATCTAAGAAAATCGGTTAAGTAGTTTTGGAGATTCAAGTGATTTAGTAAAAAATCTCAAAATTGCCAAGTGTACCCAATGTGAACCAATCTCGAGGAAGTATTGTGTCCATAATTGGCAGTGTATTTTTCTTTTCTTTTTACCATCTCATCTGCCGCCGTGTCATCACACGGTGGTCCGTTGTCTTCATCATGTTCTGTGTTCTTTTAAAGTTTTTAAACTATTAAATTTACCTAAGTTATCATTTCTTAGCATGAGTTCAAAGAACCACAAGGATGATTATGAAAGTCGCAACTCGCGTAGAAGATCAAAGGTAAGTAAGTTTGTGTGAACAATCAAACACCTCGGCCGTGAATAACGCCCTAGAGAAAAAAGAGACAGTGCGGCAGGGTGTAAGGTAACGGAAAATATAGTTCCCATGTATGTCATGAATTTACACATACACAGCCAGCGAAAAGTTTTACATGAATATCAGAAAGTGCAGATATCGGAGTATAATTTTTACTTCCGAGAAATTTCTAATATTAGAAATCGGAAGTAGGTATTGTGTTCGTTTTTGTAAAAAATAATAATATTTTTTGCTCCGATTTCAATTTTTTTCATATTTCTGGACGTTTCATAACCTCCTGAGCAACTTTGGTTTTGTGTCTGTCTGTCGGTCTGTTAAAACTATTCCTTAATTGTAATGCGCAAATCTTGGAAACTGAAACAACTCAACGGATTTTGATAAAATTTTGCACACATATAGGAGACGTTCTGTAGATGGTCCCATTTAAAATTAATGAAATTCGTACTAGCGGTTCTGGGTGAAAGAGACCATGCGCCTGGCCACTAACTTTTTACTTAAACGCTTTTACTTAATCCCGATTTTGATGAAATTTTGAATGTACATATATGCAAGTATGCATATTATTGTTTTACATAGGCTACTTATATGGATTTTCTGATTCATTACATTATAATTTAACTCTGATATTTAAGAAAATCCGAAATTTTGGACAAAGAAGTGAAAAATAAGATCTACAACTTGCCGATACAGAATTTTTTGTAGAATTTTGTAGAATTTAGGAGAAAAAAATATTCTACTATATAAAATAAATTTGAAGAAAAGCGGTTAAGCGGCACACACTATGACACACACCAAACACACACACCATACACACTCAAGCATACTCACACCCACACACACATACACACCACACATACCCTCACACACCACACCACACACACACACACACACACCAAACACCATATGACACACACTAAACACACACACCACACACACTCAAGCATACTCACACCCACACACATATACACCACACATACCAGCAAACACCACAGCACACACACACACACACACTACACACACCACACACACACACCACTCACACACACCACACACACTACGTCGTCTAACGGCTCATCAGAATTTTGCGATCGACGTGTCAAATTTAAGCTTAGACTCTTGCCTAGAACTTTCTCACTTTGAGTTGATAGGTCGTCACTTCAAATTTCGAGAAAAAATGTCATTTAGGTAAAAAAAAAAAACGTAAAAAAAATTGTGTCGCCCATCCAATGCGCCTCTTTTCCCCGCGGCTGGCGACCAGTTGGAATATTAAAAAATCCTTTCTTAGTGACCATCTAAGACCTAAAACTGACCTACATGCCTAATTTCAGCCTCCTAGCACATACCAGTGCTGAGAGAAATCGAGATGAATGAGTGAGTGAGTGTAAACTTTCGCATTTATATACATACAGGGTGTCCCACCAAACTTGGACACCTCAAATTACTCGGCCCCTGAAAGAGTTTTGAAAATAAAAAAATCTAGGGTACATGTGCTAATTATGCGGTTTTAGTTATGAAATTTTTTTTATACAGGGTGGTTCAAAAGTCAGAAATTGAGGTGTCAACTTTCGATTTTTAAATGGATTGACCTGAATTTTATTTGATAATTTTACTTCTAAATGATTCCTGAGTACTTTTTTAAACAAAAATATTACATACAGGGTGGTTTTTTTTCGACCAATTTTTTTTCTAAATCTTGAATAACTCAAGTTCGGTTAATTTTTTCGATAACAAGAAGAGAATGTGTTTGTGTAATGAATACACGCACTTTCAATTGGCATCAAAAAAATTTATACAGGGTGGTTCACAAGTGAAATAATGACATGATTTTTTTTAAAACCGAGTTTTTATAATTTTTTATTTAGGATTAATAATTCTCGTCTAATTTTACACATTTTTCGTTAGTCATATCGAAAAACAAAACTAAAGTGTTGTACAGGGTGAGACATAATTTTTTTGTAACACCCTATATATGGGCAGTCAAAGAGACGCAAAATTAAATATAATGACTAAATATGCAAGAAAAACTTTGATTTTTAATTAAACTAAAAAGTTATGGTTTTTTAACTAATATTGTCGCATGGACCACCCTGTAGATATTTTCTTAAACTATCATGTAGGTACTTTAAATTGTATAAAATTCAACGAACACTTCGAATCATGTGGGAAAAACAAGTAAAAAAACACGAATTTGAAGCCATTTTCAATTTGGTGTCCACACTGAATGATTTTAAAACTTGAAATAAAAAGTAGGTAGGTGTAGACACAAAATTGAGCATGGCTTTTTGAATTCATTTTTTTTCTTTCAGATTTGGATTCCTCGTTGAATTTTAGACAGTTTCGACTACCCATATGATGGTTTAAGAAAATATCTACAGGGTCGTCCATGCGACAATATTAGTTAAAACACCATAACTTTTTAGTTTAATTAAAAATCAAAGTTTTTCTTGCATATTTAGTCATTATATTTAATTTTGCGTCTCTTTGACTGCCCATATATAGGGTGTTACAAAAAAATTATGTCTCACCCTGTACAACACTTTAGTTTTGTTTTTCGATATGACTAACGAAAAATGTGTAAAATTAGACGAGAATTATTAATCCTAAATAAAAAATTATAAAAACTCGGTTTTAAAAAAAATCAAGTCATTATTTCACTTGTGAACCACCCTGTATAAAAAATTTTGATGCCAATTGAAAGTGCTTGTATTCATTACACAAACACTCTTTATTGTTGTTATCGAAAAAAATTAACCGAACTTGAGTTATTCAAGATTTAGAAAAAAAATTGGTCGAAAAAAAACCACCCTGTATGTAATATTTTTGTTTAAAAAAATACTCAGACACCATTTAGAAGTAAAATTATCAAATAAAATTCAGGTCGATCCATTTAAAAATCGAAAGTTGATACCTCAATTTCTGACTTTTGAACCACCCTGTATAAAAAAAATTTCATAACTTTAACCGCATAATTAGCACATGTACCCTAGATTTTTTTATTTTTCAAAAACTCTTTCAGGGGCCGAGTAATTTGAGGTGTCCAAGTTTGGTGGGACACCCTGTATACATACATAGATTCTTTTGAGTAGGCGCTCTTCCTTTTGTAAGCACGAAGTGGCGTTTTTGGGGGATACATGAAACATTATGACTGTATGTTTGTTGACCCGATTGGATATAATTATGTTTACATTCCATATGATGCGTATTAGTGTTTTACATAGTGCATTTGTAATTATTACTTCCGTAAATTTCTAATGAAATCGGAAGTAGGTATTGTGTTCGTTTTTGTAAAAAAAAAAAAAATATTTTTTTGCTCCGAAACAAAAAAAATGAACTAAGAAAGTATAATATGGTAGCGAGGAGAACGAATTAGGTGTGCCTTAAATCTTATTTCTTTTTATAATGTTTACGATGAGAGTTTACAAACTTATTAATTTCAGAGCAATGAAACAAGTTCATGAAACGAGCCAATTCAGGCGTTTATTACTCATGATATCACTTTTTTTAGGAAACAGCGTTCTCCTTCTTTTTGTTTTTAACACTAAGTCTAATTTTTGTAGATAAAACGATACGGAAAACACAGATCGTTTTTATAAACATAGATTGTTTCTATAAACGCAGATTGTTTTTTACCTAAACTAACCCTACTATGAACCAGAGGTATGACCTTCGACCTAGTTTCCCTAACACTACTACAAACCCAAGGCATGGCCTTAAATGTATTTTACATAACCATTCTATAAACCAAAGGTATGAACTTCTGAGTAGTTTCCCTAACCCTATAATAAACCCGAGGCATGCTTCAATATATTTTACCTAACCCTACTATAAACCCTAGGCATGCTCTTCTATGTATTTTATCCGACCCTAGGCATCATAACCACGTAATTTTTAAACTACCTACTTTAAATGTGTCTTGCATGAGCAAAATTTGGAGTTTTCTTTCTTTAGTCATCCTATTTATGTATTTGCATTCACAACTTATAGTATTGAGATTATAGCGATTCTTGTACACTGCGTATTTCTTGCGTTATAGGAAGGAAAAAAGTAAGCATGTCACTATTTCTGAACCTCTGGGTGGTGAGAGACTGCTGGGTCGACAAGTTCACATATGTAACAAACTGATTCTCATTACAATCATTGTTTTGATAGAACACTTGGAACAGTCGGAACAGACAAATTCTAATACGCCTTTTTTTTAAATTATATGTAGCAATGAATAATTACATGTTCAGGGTCAGAAACTTACTGGTAAAAAGGAACTGTCTGTAATTCTCAATAAAAAATTAATCAAACACCTTGGCTGAGGTGTGAAGAATGCCTATACAAAGAAAAGAGTAGCGCAGCAGTGTGTAAAATACTTGCATTTCATAATTTCAGCGAGCGAAAATTCAATATTAATTTAAAAAAATCTATTTTTACTGCACATGTGAACAAGATCAGTGCATTAGGTTTTTCATTGTAAGTATACACTAGAGACTAGTGCATTACTTCAGTATACACTAGTGACTAGTGCATTACTTCAGTATACCTAGTGACTAGTGCATTACTTCAGTATACACTATAGTGACTAGTGCATTACTTCAGTATACCCTAGTGACTGTGCATTACTTCAGTTTACCCTAGTGACTTTGTGCATTACTTCAGTATACCCTAGTGACTGGTGCATTACTTCAGTATACCCTAGTGACTGTGCTTACTTCAGTATACCCTAGTGACTGGTGCATTACTTCAGTATACCCTAGTGACTGGTGCATTACTTCAGTATACCCTAGTGACTGGTGCATTACTTCAGTATACCCTAGTGACTGGTGCATTACTTCAGTATACACTATAGTGACTAGTGCATTACTTCAGTATACCCTAGTGACTGGTGCATTACTTCAGTATACCCTAGTGACTGGTGCATTACTTCAGTATACCCTAGTGACTGGTGCATTACTTCAGTATACCCTAGTGACTGGTGCATTACTTCAGTATACCCTAGTGACTGTCGCATTCCTTATTTATTAACCGTGTCACGTGTCACACCAACAATGATGACGTAGATGAAGTCAGTAGCCTCTAAATATTGCCAGAGGTGAGCGCATAGCCGTAGAATGGAACAATAATGCTGATTCTGCTATTCTATTCAGCTCTAAGTCCAATGCATCAGCACAGCAGTGGCTATCTAGTCTGCTTTCCTGTTCTAACGTGTCATTTCTTAGTGCGACTTGCTGTAAGCAAAGACCCGTGTGTAAATATAGATTATTTATTGTTTATAATAATATTTTTCCTGACATCACGACACACTCTAAGAAAAATAAATTTAATACATAAAGATAACAGCTTTTCTTTTGTTTGAGTTGAAATTAGAACCGTTACTAACTGTGCAGAACTTTTCGTTAGTTTCATAGATTTTTTAGATTTTATGTACGTTTTGAAAATAGTTATTATATATATACTATAAATTTATATAAGTAGTCACCGCGGCAGAGTGAGTTAGCGCGCTAGGCATTGCACACACGGTGACCTGGGTTCGATCCCCAGCGGGGCAGGAATTTTTCTGCTCTGTACTTGGATGTTCGGGGTCCACTCATACCTCGTGAGGAAAAATGAGTAGTTACTTGTATGAGTAACGACCAGTGGCGGCATTACCAGAGTAAAAAGAAATTAATGTAATAGAATAATTCGAAATGTAAAGGAGGCTCTTAGTAATGCTGCGCTACCCACAAAATTTGTGAAGAGGCCTTGTGCTTCACCACAAAGAAATTCGTACATACATACTATAAATTTATAAACTAACTGATTAACAAAGAGTTTCTTTTATAATATGTATATGAAATAAAACTATAGTATTTTTTTTTCAGTTAACTTCAGTTTTATCTACCAGTAGTAAGAACTAATTTCAAATGAAGTTTGTGTTTTCAGTTTCATGGTAAATTATCAATAAAAAGCAAAGATATGAGGGGATAAAAACAGCTCGAAATGTTTCGTGTAATATACACACTGCGTGCTCAAGCCCAAACATAGCCTGGAGGCATAGCCCTATATTTAATTTTCCTAACCCTACTCTACACTCGAGGCAATACCGTACATCGCGGACTTTACGCAAGTAGTAAACACCGTGTTAAATTTCCTAGGCTGGTGTATTAATCCCACAATTCCGGCGCCACTTCGGTTAAAATTCAGCCAAATTCGAATTTTCCATCATGATTCAGGAGTGTTTGTCAACCTTTGTGTATTTCGCGTTCCATGATTTTTAAACTAATATAAATGCCTTGTGGGTTCGTTTTTTTTAAATATTTTTTTGCTCCGATTTCAATTTTTTCATATTTCTGGACGTTTCGTAACCTCCTGAGCAACTTTGATTTTGTGTCCGTCTGTCGGTCTATTAAAAATATTTTTAACTTGTGATACGCAAAATTGCTTTTGTAAAAGTACCTACTCACAATTCAAGGAACGGAAAAAAGGAGAAATCGATTTTTCGATAAAAAAAGTTGAACTTATGATTGAATATCTCTCTGGTTATTTAATATTTTTCGATGCAACCAACTGAATTTAAAGGAAAATATACATGACTATCCATATTTCCATATATGAAGTCAAATCTTACCTACTGGCTATAATTTCCTGAAAAAGTGCATCGATTCAAGTGACCTCTTGACCTGTGTGAAAAATAGGGATTTGGCCATAACTATTTAACGAGCAAAATGTCCCTCTACAACTTCAGCTTATATGATAGTCCATGTGGCGCTGAACCTAGCCTTAAAATGTTTGCATCTAGTCGTGGGACACCCTGTATACCTCGGAACTTTATGATAGCTGAGCTTCGCCTAATTCGGGTATACCCAGACACAACGCGGCTACTATTATTATAAGAGAATTTAAACTTATAAGAACTCGCTATTTTGACTTTTTTTCAGCCAACAAATGAAATTTCGAAGAGACTTGAGTAGGTAAATATTATGTCCGATGATGTTGCTAAATATTCAATTTAATCCGCGCTTAATTTCAAAATGAAGGACACTAAATGTCGCAAGAAACCCAATCAACATTGTTGAATATAGGTACTTGTGCAGGATTATTTTAGCTCATATTGTTGAAATCCTGTGTGCTGCGATCTACCGGAATCATGTATAATTTCAGAAAGGTAAGAATAAAAGACTTTAGGTAGGTACTTAAAGTGAAAGGTAGGTATAGCCCAAAAACACTACGTCGTGATTAAAAATGAACGTCCTACCCCAAAAAAGTATAAAAATCTTAAAATAAATGATATGCCCAAAGAATACCTCTTTGCGGTGTGAAAGTTCACCAACAACCAAAGAGTGATACAAAAACTTCCTGATATCATCTCTGAGCTTAGCTTGATATTTGTTACCAACTAAACCCGACTACCCGACTACGCTTTAGAGCTGTCTACCGGGATCCAATCTACGGATCCACGCCCTGGATTGTTTACACTAGAAGTCTAGCGCCGTAAGCACATTGCCTACCACTGCTTAGTAATCCATGTGGTACTAAGAAAGATAATATAAGAGGAATAAATGCAGATATGAGTACAAAGAAAAAAAATCATCGTCAAATTCGTAAGTAGCACTCAAATTCATTGGATTTGATATGTTACAACTCCCATCGAAGATGTATGAAACTTAGTCCAAGCGGGACCCTCCAAAATAAAAGTTCAAGATATCAAAAAAATCATCGAGGTAGGTAAACATCTATTATTTTTTTATTCTAAGAAAACCCTACTATAATCCCAAGGCATGGCCTTAAAGCTATTTTACCTAACCCATCTATAAACCTGAGGCATGGACTTCAATGTATTATTTAACTAACCCTAGTGTAAACCCAAGGCATGGCCTTGAAGGTATTTTAACTTTTTTTTACACCAAAAACATGGGAACCGCACATAGCAATACTTCCATGGAAGGTATTTTATCTAACCCTACTATAAACATGAGGCATGGCGTTCAATGTATTTTAATTAACACTGCTTTAAACCCAAGGCATGGCCTTGAAGGTATTTTACCTAACCCTATTGTAAACCCAAGGCATGGCCTCCTATATATTTACGTAATCCTACTGTAAACCTGAGGCATTATACCTATTACGTAATTAAGAAACTACCTACTTGATATGAAATTTTACTGTTCGAGTGGGACTTTTTTTCTTCAAAGGGATAATTTCAAAGGTATATTTTTCTCAAATATTTTCGGTTTTATGACAGACGAATCGTGTTATGAGACGCATCGTGAAAATTAAATTGCAATTGCATGGCATGTAATTGCATGACGTGATTGCCAGGCGGCTTCTTCTCTGCGCCACAAAGTTTTGCAAGACTGACAAACTGGTGTAGCAGGATATTTGCTAATGTTGGGTATGAGAGAAGTCGTGTAACTCGTGTACCTGCGATTTTTGGAATCAGGAGAGCCTTTGGTCCAGATATTAGCTTATTTTTAAAAATGGACCGATACTTTTATATTGCCTTACTTAATGAGGTAATAAAAGTAATACCTATTTGTACCTACTAACTAATTAATATTACCTGGTGAATTTCTGCTCGATTATCGGTTCTGCTCCGTCAGAAGTAGAGATTTGGGAGATGTCGGAATTTTCGATGGTCCAGCGCAGCGCACAAATCAACACCTAATAATTGTGATCCTCTGTTTTAATCAGGGTTACGTCAGGTGATAAGTACACTTGTTTCCTCCTTCATAGATAAGAGGTGTTGGGGAAACCCAACATATCAAATTCTAAGGTAGTTGTGCCCTAGAACAGCTTTCGCATCATTTCAGGGCACTTCACCTATACAGGGTGTTTCTCAATTAGTTGTCAATACGAAAAGGGGTTATTCAGTGGTCCTGGGGCTACAAAAAATCCAAATAAACTAGTGGGTACTTTTTTTTTTTTTTTTTTTCAACAAAGTACTATTGAATATATATTTATTTACAAAATTATTCACAAACAATATAAATATAAAATTATAAAAAAAACATAGTTGAATATAAATATATGTAGATAAATAAATATAATCTAATAGTGGAATAATAAAAAAAATATTGTTTGATATTATATATTAGTATTGGATGTCCCATTGTGTCAAGAGACATGTGTTGGGGATCCTCTACTTTCATATGCATAATTGTATCTTATTAATTTTGTGTTGATTTTCTTTTGTTTGTTTATTTATATTTTTTTAATATTTCTCCTTTTATCAATTGTAGGTAAAGATGTATATTTCTCCTTTTATCAAACTTCTTTAACATTTTCGAGAAAATCGCCATTTTGTTAATAATGTAGTAAAAATAAAAACAGAATAAAATAGCCAATAAAATTTTCTTTCTATAACTTATAATTTTAATTTTATAAGATTAAAAAATTACCACTTACCAGGTTTGAAACAAAATAAAGTAGATTTTTTTTTCTTTTTGGCTTCAATCAGTCATCCTGTGTTTCCTAAAATAATTAAACAAGATAATGTCAAAAATTAAATAAAAAAAACTGTAAAATTTCTTAAGATTACATTTCAGTAAACTTGAAGCCTTTAACTAAAATGGCCTTCATGGGATTTTGTCTTGAAGTTACCAGTGTATGTCGTGTTTGTCTGATACGATTTACCGAGAAAAAAAAAAAAAACATTCATTCCATAATATGTACTGTGATTTTTTTTATACCTATCCTATGTGAAATTTGAACTTTCTTATCGTCTAATTTAGCAAATATAGATATGGAATGAATGTTTTTTCGGTAAAACGTACCAGACAAATCACGACTTAGTAACTTCAAGACAAAATCCCATGAAGGCCATTTAAGCTAAAGGCTTCAAGTTTGCTGCAATTTAATCTTAAGAAATTTTAAAGTTTTGTATTTTTTGATGTTGTCTTGTTTAATTATTTTAGGAAATACAGGGTGACTGATTGAAGCCGAAAAAGAAAAAAACCTACTTTATTTTGTTTCAAACCTGGTAAGTGGTAATTTATTAATCTTGCAAAATTAAATTTATAAGTTATACAGGGTGGACCAAAAAAACGTTTACACCCGTTAATGGTAGATTACTGACGACATTTCCAGGCCGGATCTGCAATCCGTTTTTTTCGGATTCGCCTTTATAACTGCACAAAGTGATTTTTTGTAACTTTCTGAAAAAGTCCGACTTTGGCTTATTCTTCAGGTCAGAACTTTTTTCCTATTTAAGATGAGTTGATTCTGAACAATTCTGCAGAAAGCCAACAAAATTTCGATGTTTCTAGCTACACTACTTTGTTTTTTACGATTTGGTTTGGCATCTTTTTTGACACCTGAATAGAAAAAAATTCTCATGTAAGTTTTTTACACTTTGAAACACTCAAGATTTTCCCGAGAAAATTTTGGCTCAGACATGGGCAAGTTTGATAAAAGTTGGCGGCCACCCCAAGGATGCTAAAAAATAATTTTACGATTTTTTAACACGTGATCTTCTGGGAAAACGAACCAGGTAAGTCTCAAAAAATGATGTTCAAAATCTCAAAAGTGTTGACCGTGTAGGGTCGTCTTGTACTCAAAGAGTAATTAGCTATTTATGTCTGATAATTATTTTCCTTGGAATTAATTAAAGGCCAGTCAAATGAATGATTGTTTGTTTCTCGATGATAATTTCAAGCATATTTTTCTGTATTCTATGAAATATTATTTTTAAACTTCTTGAGTTTTTTTTAGTACAAGTTACATAACTATTATTATTCGGATGCTGAAATGGTAGATTTGCATTCTCACTTTTCTGTTTATACTGATTATACTGACTGACAGAATATGGAGCTGCCAACAGGAACATTTGGGATCACGTGAAAAACATAGTTTACGAAATACCAGTGGAGACGCAAGAGTAGCAGAATCTGGTAGCAAGAATCCTGTTGGCATTTGATGACCTGACAGAAAAACCTGAAATCTTCCGCAACATTCGACGGAACATGATTTGCTGTTTCTGGCGTTCGGACCCGGGTGGGATCTTCCGCATGGCAAGTGACTAGCTTACCACTGAGCTAATCGTGCGCTTCTAATCGTTTCTCATTGAACATACTAAGACAAAATGTTTATTTTTTAATACCTTTTTGATTATACCCAAATAGTATAAAACATAATAAAAGTTTATTCATTTTACAAAATATTATCTTGTTTTTTTTCAGGATTTTTATTAGAAGTTGGCAATCGGTAAATATTTGTTATTTAATTAGTATTGTTTATGATAGAAGAACCAACCTATCTACATATTTACCTGGCATTATTTTATGAACTCTACTTTCGTTAGGAAAATTCACCAGTTTATTTTCTCTCTTAGGGAAGCATAAGAAAAACCATCCATTATCAAGGCAGTCTCTCAGGGTCTTACATGAATAATAATTATGTGAATTGTGATACCAATAGTATCTGATATAACTCAATTTACATATGGTATTACACCCAAAAAAACCATAAGTTGTTGGTGTTACAACAAGTCAAATACAGGTATGAATAAAATATTCAATCAGATTTTTTTTGATAATTAAAAAAATATTGATCGCCGAGAATTGAACCTCGGTCATGCAACTAATACTCTTAGCACTAGCACATCTAGCTAACACCACTGACAATCTGAAAAGCACGAAAATTATCATTTGAATTTTCCTAAACTGGCTGATGAAGACATGTAAGACCGCGGTATTCAAAAAGAGCAATGTAAACAAATTTTGTAAACAATACAAGACGCCCTTACACAGTCTACAGCTAGAAAACTCTTAGGATTTTTGAAGAGTTTTTGGCAAACATCTAATAATTTTTCCCGGAAGATCACGTGATAAAAAATCGTACAATTATTTTTTAGCATCCTCGGGGCGGCCGCCAACTTTTATCAAACTTGCCCGTGTCTGTGCCAAAATTTGTTCGGACAAATGTCGAGTGTTTTATTTAGTAAAAAAGTTTTTTCGTGTGTTTTTTTTCTGTTCAGGTGTGAAAAAATATGATAAACCAAACCGTAAAAAACAAAGTAGTGTAGCTAAAAACATCGAAATTTTGTTGGCTTTCTGCAGAACTGTTCAGAATCAACTCATCTTAAACAGAAACAAAGCACTGACCCGAAGAATAAGCCAAAGTTGGACTTTTTTGGAAAGTTACAAAAAATCACTTTGTGCAGTTACGAAGGCGAATCCGAAAAAAACGGATCCCAGATCCGGCCTGGAAATGTCGTCAGTAATCTACCATTAACGGGTGTAAACGTTTTTTTGGTCCACCCTGTAGAAAGCAAATTTTACTGGCTTTTTGATTCTGTTTTTATTTTTACTACATTATTAATAGTTTTGGAGAAAAGTAGATTCTTGCAGAACAGGTTCGGGGGGACCAAAAAAATTACAAAATGGCGATTTTCTCGAAAATGTTAAAGAAGTAACCACTTGTTTATTTGGAATTTTTTGTAGCCCCATCAGGACCACTGAATAACCCCTTTTCGTATTGACATCTACTTGAGAAACACCCTGTATATCCATGATATTCCGGAAACGTCAGAATTTTCCGCTCCGGCCGGGAATCGAATCCGCTACCTCGGTCAGCAACCAATGCTCTTAAATTATATATATTTTAACTTCATCATTACCTACATATTTTAACTCATTTTATTAATTTTTTTTTAAGTATTGATTTTATTCCTCGATATTTTCTTTTTATTCAGTCTCTACTAGATCCGTTTTAAATAAATTTAATATGTACTAGGAAAACAAAATATGTTAAATCTACAGTTATTCAAAAAAAAATTCATCAGTCAGGTGAAACATTCCTAATATTTATGCACAGAAATGTTAAATTTTGTTTACTTAAGAAATATGGTAGTTAGAGTCATGTGATGTTCACACTTATTTATTTATTATTCTAGACAAATAGTAGGTACGTACCCATATAATGCAAGTATTATCTAAACACCTCTTCCTTATCAAGACAAGAATTTGGCCACGGACGGAGATAGCGAGCGACTAGTAATTAAATAACAATTGTTCATGAATATTTTTTGATGATAAAACTAAATGTGATGGGATTTTTTTTCATAGTCCTAACCGTTACGCCAACCTCCGTGGGATAGCGGTTATAAGTATTATGACTACTGCCAGAGATCTCGAGTTGGTAGAATTTTCTGACGAAAAGAACTGCCATTTATCAAGTAAACATGTGAGGATATGACACTTTAGATTAGGCCCTACTGGAGCTAAGTGAGGTTAATGTGTCAAGCTGGTACGATTCCCAGCAAATGGAGGGTGAAACTCCTGTCCTGTTTTTTTTTTTTTTTTTTTTTTTTTTTTTTTTTTTCTACATTCTATGTAGGAATAACGGAATTCTACCATATAAAAAAAGTTTGAAGAGAATCGGTTTAAAATCTCAATATTGCCAAGATACAGTTTGTCCTGAATTTATCCATGGATATTTTCATAATCGATTCAGGAGGTGGAAATAAGACTAAAAAGTCCCCAGATCATATACTCGCAAATGCTTCTTAACGGAGATATCGAGTAAATGACTTCTTCTATTTAAAAATCTTAATCTTGGGTTTTGGGTAGGCGGATTTTATTTTTGGTTTTGGGTACGCGGATTTAATTAATTTTTTCCAGTGGCAATGCTACCGAGAAGTTCCGATTTCAAACCATTGGACTTTTTTCTTTGGGGCACACTCAAAGAAGCAGTGTATGCCACAATTGCCACACCCATCAATGAGTTACAAACATTAAAAGAAAGAAAGAATAGTTGAATGTTCGAGGCTGATAACACCGGAGATGTGGACTAATGTGGAGGGACGCTACAGAGGCTTTGACTGCAAGAGCAACTGTTTGTTTACAAGAAAATGGTAGCCAGTTGGAACATCTCCCTTGAATCCTCGAGAACCTGCCGTTCTCTTGTAAAAAAAATGTTGCTCTAGCAGTCACATGCGTCCAAGCACTTAGACCCAGGGCTTTGCGCATTCACCAGCTTTATTACAAGGTGTTATCAGCCTCGAGCATTCAACAATACTTTATTATAAAAATAATTTGTTAACAAGATACGAGTATTTTCAACATCATTTCATAATTTTCTATTTCGATTTTTTTCTGATAAAGCGCTTTAACTGCGGTTTTTATTTACGACCTCCGACTATTTTATTTTTATTCTAACCTCCTAAATCAAAGGTGAGTATCATTCGTAAGAAAAGTAGAGAAAATAGACCTTTTGCCTTTTTGCTTGATGACTTTTTAGTCTTATTTGGACCTCCTGAATCGATGTTAAAAATATCTATCGATAAATTCTGGACACCCTGTTGAATGTGGACCCCTCATGAGGAAGTATTTTGTCCATATTTGGCTATACCTTCAAATCAACTGTCAAAATCGAAATCTAAAGGACAGTTTTTCCCCCTTTCTTTTTATAGAACTATCCAGAATCCAGACAAGAACCAATGTCAACACCACCATACTATCCAGGAAATAACTTCTATGGCGGTGAAAATTACAGCGCTGGCTCCTATGCTCAGGCACACTATTCCAGCAACCCAAGCTGGTCAACGCATGTCATTGGGACAGCCATGAATAACGTTTTCAGGTAGGTAAAGGGAATTAAAGGGATATACTAATCGACCTTTATTAATCGCGAGAACTCCACAAGTTTGACAAGACAGGCTGACATACTTCCTTTTGAAGTTGGAAATTATCATCTTGGTTCATCTTTAAGCTAATGAATCAGTGAGTTTTTATAAGGAAAACCTAACAAGCATCATTTTATTTTTTGATCTACTACATCTTATTATCACACAAGGGCAACATTTTGGTTCTTTTAATATTTTGAATTTTTTTATTTAATAATATGTACGTATATTTTTTAATTTCCTTATCCTATAATAAGGAAAGTATTGCATTCGTCGAAAATTAGACCTATCCAATTTTTCACATTTCTTGACGAATCATAGCCTCAGGATACCAAAAAAGTTTTTTCAGCCATTGTCTATGTGTGTGTGTGTGTGTGTGTGTTGGTGTGTGTGTGTCCACCTTTTTTTATCGTAGATGGGGGTTGTGACATATCAAATCTAATGATTTTGAGGTGCCGATTACGAATTTGACATTGACTTTTAGCTAATTGTTACATTTGAGTCACCAGTGGCTTTTGGTCCCGTTCCCATTCCTAATAGGATAAGTAAAGCCGTGTGATGTTTACACCAGATTTTTTGAATTTATAAAGGAGGTATTTATAAACACTTGAGGTATGAGTGGTCCTGAGAGTAAGAAAGTAAGAAATTTTAAACGAATAGCAAAGATACACAGACACACAGTACCTTTGGCAGGTTTGTGGTTTTTAGTGGGTAAATTATCTTTCATTCCATAAATCTCCAAGAAAAATGTTAAGAGAGATAGAAAATCCAAAAAGGGAAAGTCACCAATGAATATTTTAAAAAGAAATTATTGTAATTTACGTAGGTACCTAATATAACCCATAGGACTTGAAATAGTTAAAAGCCCGCCTGCAAATGTGAAATTTATAATATCTATTCACCAATGATCGCATATGTATCTAGTAGCAACAAGCATATTATTTTGTGATTAGGTTTAAATAAATTTAACTGACAGTTCATGAGAGTGATAAGTGAACGCCGTGACTCCGAGTGAAGTCCCGTTTCTGCGACTTTCTTATTAGTCCCTAAAACCTACAAATACCATAAGAGCTATCTGTGACTTTTATTTTCTTTCTAACGTAGGTAATATTTTATTTCAGTGGTAATGCAGATAATAGATGGAAGAACTACCAATCCAATAACTTCTTTGGCTCTTCGTCACAAGATCAAAGAAGCTTCATTGGTTCTTTACCAATGTCATCTTATTCATCATTATCGGATTTAAGTTACCGAAGTGAGTATTATATCTTTTTGGTCACTTTGTATACCGGGTGGGGCCCGAAAATTTAAAGTTTTAACGGCCAGTATGAGAGTGGAGAGCACTCCTCAAAAATTATAAAAGACAACATTCACTCGGAAAAGTAGAAATCCCCTCATTCGATGTAATGACAATGGCATTCGACATGATGCACAGAAATTGAAAAATTCCAGGTTCGGTTTTTTCCAAATATTTTCATTTTCTTCCAAGTTTAGCTTCCCCACCATTAGTGAAAGAAAAATGCGTTTCGGTACTTTTAAAGATAAACAATGGAAAAATGTAAACAAACCAGGAATAAAGAAATGGAAGCAAGAATTTCATAAATCCATTTCGGTTAACCAAACTTGAAGAAGATTTCTCCTCTTTTCGTTTTCTTCCATAAGAAAAATGAGCTTCTTCCAGTTCGTCCATTTTATTCCATTTTAATCCACTTTGGTAAAAAAAAAAAAATACTGTATACAGTACGTTTCTGAAATTTTTTCAATTCTGTAATTCCAATTTAAATTCTCGAGAAAAATTTAAAAAAATATAGCCTGAAGGCTAGAAGGGCCTGCCGGGGCCTAAAATAAGTATGATCACAGGATGGGCCATAGGGCATAGGGCACTTCCTATCCTTAGAACTTTACAGAATTGAAAAATTCCATTGCGTTCAAAAGTTACGAGGGGGTGCCACCTTTTCAGAAACATACTGTATAGAGATAACTCCTGATTGACATTACTATTTTACAAACTACAGTACCTATTAATATTTACCCATATAAAATTTAATCCTTTACAAAATTTTCTCTTTCTTACATTCACAGGTGATCCAAACTTGAGAAATGCCAATTTCCGTTCTGCCAGAAATAGATCTTCATCATCACACAGCTGTTCCTCATATACTGGTTCTAGGTGGGATTGGAACAAGCATCGACCATCCTATGCAAACAATGACGGGCACATGGGTTACGAGTGAGTGGTTTACATTACAAGTCCCTTCCAAATTAGCGCGTTCTCCCATTTAACTCGTGGTGAACTTTGATTGATACATCTGTTAATAAAAAAAATGCATGGTATATGTTTTTACTTTCCTTATCCTATAGAACGGGAAGTAATTTAATCACTCAAAATTTTGATAGTTTGTTTTCAGTTTGAGCTCCCCCCACCCCGGATCCCAAGTTATATTATTCTGTTTGTTGTTTGTCGGTCTCTCTATATGTTACTATGTCAATAATGGTATAAGTTAGAAACTTGAAATCCCGTACAGAGGTAAAAAAACACAATACTTTCGATTTCTAATATTAGAAATATATCGGAAGTAATGTAGACTTTTGGTAGAGGCCAGCTTCGGGGGTCCTGTTTATTGTATTTTTATTTTCCTTATCTTAAAATAAGGATAGTATTGTATGTGTCGAAAATTTGACCTACCCAGTTTTTCACATTTCTGGACGAATTATAGCCTCAGGATACCAAAAATGTTGTTTTCGGCCATTGGTCAGTGCAGCCGTGTGTCAGTGTGTGTGAATCTTGGTATGGAAATTAATTTTATACACCAGACGAACCAGGAAACTTTTGGCAGAAAGCAGCCGCAGAATGCGGCCGCAGGGCCGCAAAAATCGGCCGCAAGGGGCGCTTTTTTGAATTGGTTAAGGATACAAAAAGTTAGAGAACAACATTTTCTTAGAATAAAAATAATAATCAAGCTCGCCGGTAGGCGAGCGCTCGTCAAGTAGCGCCAGCCAACCGGCCTATATTAACACGAAACAGAGTTTATATGTATTATGTTTTATTGTTTTCGCCCACTTCCCGCTAACTTTTATCAATTTTTATTTCAAATTCGTAATTAGACGCAAAAATAGATTGTGTTTCACGAAAGCGCGAGGTTCCTACGTAGAGTTAAAGTCGTTTTCTGGCCACGCGTAAAATCTTGAATTTCATGAAATTATTCATACGGGTTTTTTTTTCAGACCAATTTTCTGTCAAGGGTACAGCAACGTGTGCTTATCGTGGAAAGACGTGAGCTACGTTTTTGGATAGGGAATTTTTATTTCTACATACCTTTTATAGTTTCAAGTATTTATTTTTTATAGGATAGGAGATATAGCCTTCTAAAATAAAACCAGAAAGTTGCACAGAGCCGCCCCTGGTTATCTTGGAGCTGCGATTGTGGTATATTTTGAAAGGCCTTATCATAGGAAAAAATATAAAAATATAACCAAAGTATTACACTGGACCAAACTTGAGTTATAGCATTTGAAAGGATTACTTATTATGGAGCCCAGAGCCGTCTATTGTTATCCTAGAAATGTATTTTTGATGTTTTTAGGAAGGTCTAATCAAAGGGAATGAGATCACTTAATTTCAGATGGTTGAAACAAGTAGAAAAGTATTTAAAGCCCTCTAAAGGAATATCTATAATGAACCCTGGAGCCACGCCTAATTATCCCACGTGGATGACTGAAGGTTCTTACTAAAGGTCTTATTACGCAAAATTATACTACGATGTAAATAAAATTTTAGAAAAATCAGCGACAGTGTGAGACATAAAAAGAAAAACTGATTTTATATTAAATTTATGAGAGTAACAAAAAAAACTTCGCCTCACATAGAACTTAAATAAGGGTGAGGTTAAATGGACTTTGCTCATCCAAGCTGCCATGAGACCCGATAATCAGAATGGAAATAATAACGTTTTATAACTTTATTCAAAGATTTCTACATCAAGAGGTAAACTAGGTCTATATTATGAGAAGTGTATAAAATATTGGCCAGTGAGGCAAAAATATTGATTAATGATCAAAATGATAAATAAATATAATAAAATATTATGTATTGAGCAGTCTCTGTGGTCGTCGACTGCTGTAGGTAAAACACAAAGTTTGCAAGGTGGCCTAGGTTCGAATCCCGGCTAGGTAGATTTTTTTTTTTACTCTGTACTTTGGATGTCCGGTATTCTCGTGAGAAAAAAAAACAGTAGTTGCTTGTTTGAGTCAACCTCCTTTGACCGTTTAATTTCGAACGAAGTGAGTATGGTTTAACTCGATCAACATTGATTTGTCACAATCTAACTATCCATCTACCTCTGTATAGATAGATAGATAAATTTTATTTGTAATAAAATCAGATTTTGTTACAACGGTACCTCTGTATGTAACGTGATATAAGTTGCATTTTTTGTCCAATCGAGCTGAAATTTTCAGGGTATTTTCAGCATATATGCTTGCCTATTAATTTATAATTAATAAATGTAGTATATCTAGTATAATTTCTCGCTTCTTCTGTTTATATCATTCTACTGATTATGCTGAAATGACACCATGTTTAGCAACTCGAAGTTAGGCAAATATATGGGTCAACATTTCTTAGAGCCATAGCAAGAGGCAATTTCGGAACATTCAATAATACTCGGCACTTTCTTTTCCTACTCTTTATTTTACCAAGATCAAATTTCCATCTACCTACCATGTATGTACGTAGGTACAACAGGTACATAAAATAATTAAAATTGTATTGTAAACAAAACCACGAAACAGAGTTGTCCGTTTTTTAACGAGTTCATTACTAATTTTTCAATACAAGGTTAAAACACTAGTTGATTATTAATAAATTTTTGGCAATAGATTTTATGATTAAATAGGTATGTTTTTTCTTCATTATTATATACTGGTTAAAGTTCCACAAAAGAAGCACCAATTATCACACCAACCTCATTTTAAAACGATGTTGACCAGTTGATTGTATTTGGTTTTAACTTCCTGATTTGAACTAGTCAGGACGGAGGGTTTTACCCTCCATTCGCTGGGAATCGTTCCAGCTACCTACATTTACCTCACCCAGCCTGGGTAGGGCTGTGATTCCAGACTCTAGAGTCTGGAGTGTTTAGAAGAAAAAAAAAAACAAATGCCAAAATAAATAAGTAAAAAGTAATAACACTAAAGTCCTACCTAAAGGGCAGGGTTATTGCCTGTGGCAATCTCTTCCACCCATCTCTTAAAAAATATATGGATATTACGCAGGACGTCCGACCATGTATCTCATGAACGGCAAGTTGTATAATTCACTGGAATTTATTGTAATGAAATTCTCTCAATGAGACCT
Organism: Bactericera cockerelli; assembly: GCA_024516035.1. NCBI lineage: Eukaryota > Metazoa > Arthropoda > Insecta > Hemiptera > Triozidae > Bactericera > Bactericera cockerelli. The sequence goes on from CM044956.1 coordinate 23,492,643, forward strand.
TTAAAACAATTTGTTACAAGACATATCATTCTATTTAAGATTTTAAAGTTGGTCCATGTCCAGCCTGACTGGGGCATTGTAGGCAAATTTTATTTTTGGCTGAAAATTAATCCTCTTAACCCTTATCTTGGCAGAAAATTTCAATTTTTAATTTATTTTTAAAAAAAGTAAAAGAGGATGATAGTTGGATGGTTGGATGGAAGAGCTCCATCCTGCCACTTTAAATAAAGCGTAAAAAATAAAAATAATTTTAAATGTTCTGTGGAAGAAAAAATGCTTTAAGATTGATTTTGGGCCAATAGAGAAAAAAAAAATGATGGTGTCCATATTGACACATTGCCAAGATTAGGGTTAAAAATAAAGTTTATAAAACGGCTTTTTGCGTTTTTTGATATTTTGAGTCGTTTTCGAGAAACCCAGGCCTGGGTGAGACTTTATGGATGCCCTGTATATAAATATAAATAAAAAAATAGCCCTCAAGCGAGAGTCGTTCATTACCTAATGTGCTTATTGTAGAGATGGGTACGAGTAATTACTTTACTCAAAAAGTACCGGTTCTTGAGAGTAATTAGTATGAACTGGTTCTTATTTATAGAGTAATCAATTACATGAAAAAAATAATTGTATTCTCGAAAGCTTTGTTTTTCTTTAATGCGTAGTGCGTGATTCGTATTATAATGGTACAATCACTTACAATGGTACAAGAACCGATTATCTGATACTCGTGTATCGAGTACCGGAACCGGGTACCGATTCTATGAAATACTCAGTAGTAGGTATAATACACCGGATCCGCGTACCGTACTGGGTACCGGTTTTATGAAATACTCAGTATTACACACCGGGACCGAGTTCCGACGTATCGTACGTAGTAGCCGGGTACCGGTTCTATTAAATACTTGGTATTACACACTGGGGCCGGGTACGATACCGGGTGCCGGTTCTATGAAATACTCGGTATTACAATTACAATATTACCCAAATACCTATCTCTAGAACTGGGTACAGCAGAGAGAGGTACTTAATTGTTCCGATATTATCTATAATTAATATTCAGACTGTCGGTATCCTAATATTTTTCTCTTTGTCTCGTAGAAACAAGTGGAGCTTCTAATCTATTGAAACACTTGAAACTAAAACACCCAATAAATTTTGTGAACCGAGATTCATCTCCTTTAAACGTTCTGAATGCAAAATCGTGAGATTTAGTTAGTGTACTGAATAATGAAAAAACGGTGCTTTTGTACTTGGTTCTTGAGTGATTACTCGAATCCATTATTCCATTTACATCCTCTCTCATAACCTCAAAAACCAAGTACAAAAGTAATTGGATAAATACTCGGTACTTTTAAGTAATCGATTGCTGAAGTACCAGTTCTGTGAAATACTTGATATCACCCATCTCTAATTATTTTTTTTTCTCCTTGCAATTGTAATTATTTACAGAACAGTACTTGGGTCATAATAAAAATTTTTTGAAGCATGCAACTCATTATAATTTTTTACCTCAAACAAAGTTAGTGTCACCTCACTAGTTCAATATAAATTACCCAACATATTACATGATAGTCTTATAATATTACTGCGTATCGCAACATCTTTATATTAAAAGTCTTTTTTCTTTTAAGTGTTGACTAGCGGGCTGTCGACCGCTTTGCGGGCCGAGGCATGGCCGTGAAAGCAAAAAATCCTTTTTCGCCAATGGCAGGTGTTGTAGTGGGAGTTTCGAAAAATCCCGTCTTATTGCACATCTAGACTATAAGACAAAGCTACCTACCAAATTTCAGCTCGCTAGGACTTACGGTTTGGGCTGTAGAGCGATGATCAGTCAGTGGTCAGTGTCTTTGACATTTATATATTAAGATTAGTTTTTCTTTCATCTACCAGAGGAAAATCAATTAAATCAAAAAGTAGTGATATCCCCCAAAAAACACTACGTGTAAAAATAGTCGTCAAGTGTTGGAATGATCAAAAAGAAGTGATATCAAAAACGTCAATTTTCTATGTTTGAAGGTATCATTTTAATTCCTTGATAATTCAACCAAAATAATAGCCTCACAACAACAATACACCTTTGAGCAAACTTCGATTTGGTATTTTGAGAATTTAACCAAAAAATAGCCACACAACAAAACAATGCTCTTGTAAGAATAATGTTGCATAAATACAGAACCATTGTTCTTACAAGAGCATTGTTTTGTCGTGTGGCTATTTTTTGGTTAAATTCTCAAAATACCAAATCGAAGTTTGCTCAAAGGTGTATTGTTGTTGTGAGGCTATTATTTTGGTTGAATTATCAAGGAATTAAAATGATACCTTCAAACATAGAAAATTGACGTTTTTGATATCACTTCTTTTTGATCATTCCAACACTTGACGACTATTTTTACACGTAGTGTTTTTTGGGGGATAGGGGTTTACTCTGATCATTTTTTTGATATCTTGAACTTTTTTGAACTCGGCTCCTATTTACCGGTATTTTCGAGGGTCCCGATTAGACCAACTTTTTTTTATTATTAATAATCGTAGATGGGGATTGTGACATACCTACCCATCAAATCCAATGATTATGAGGTGCTGATTACAATTTTGTCATTGATTTCTCGCTTTGCTTGGTCTCGTTCCCAATTCCCATTCCTAATAGGATAAGGAAAGTCGTGTGATGTGTACACCAGATTTTTTCATCTTCTGTAAAAATGATAATGTAGGTAGAAGAAGTGATTTTTTTACATAATGGGGTTTTACTTCGATTTTTTTTTTTTTAATCTTGGAAAAAAAAAATCGTTCTAGAAGCAGAACGTATTTTAAACTAGCCGCGTTGCGGCTAGGACTGCGCCGCAGGTGTGTTTATAGAGGCATGGTGGACGTATCTTATATCCTCAAAAATTACACTTCGTGTGAAAAAAAAGGGAGAAAGTTCAAATCAATTCAATTAGCGTAACTTATCCCAAATCTGCTCAAACTATTACAAATACACTATTTAAAACACTAATACGCATATACATACATACAAAATTTCATCAAAGACAACTGTACCGTTCATGAGATATAAGCGTTTAAGTAAAAATTTAGTGGTCAGGCGCATGGTCTGTATCACCAAGAACCGCCAGTGCGAAGTTGATGAATTTAAAATGGAACCATCTACCCTTCTACAGAATATCTCCTATACCTATGTGTACAAAATTTCGTGAAAATCCGTTCAGTAGTTTCTGAGATTTGCGCGTTTCAAGGAATGTTTTTAACCGACAGACAGACACACATTCAAAGTTGCTCAAGAGGTTATGAAACGTCCAGAAATATGAAGAAAAAATAATTGAAATCGCAGAATTTTTTTTAAATTTTAACAAAAACGAACACAATACTGTCGATTTCTAATATTTGAAATTTATCGGAAGTAGGTAAATTTTTTCAGAATTTCAGAATTTTTCAGATCGGAAGTAAATTTTTATCTGAAGCCCATCCATAGGTGCCAAAAATGGGGCATTTTTTTGGGTCTGGAAATTATTAGGTTTGGAATAAAGTTTAACATATAACATTCAATTTTTCTTACAGGGAGCAAACCGACCATTTTATTCGGAAGAACAGAAGAGTTATCACATCGAGAGAAGAGATGAACTATTCTCATACGATTAGGTACGACGAAAGACACATAAAGAAAATAGTGAAAAAAGTTATCAAGAAACATGAGAAGGAGGATGATTTTGATTCAAAGAAGCGTAGAAAAATGCCTCTATCCGTTATTGATAGTTCGTCCGGAAGAGTCTCAATGAAAAACAGTAATAATATCAGTGAAATAGACACATCACAAAAAGCAGATAGTAAATATGCCTCAACAAATGATCTTAAAAACACTAGGATCAATAAGTCCGAAAAAACCAGTGAGGAAAATCTTCAAAGGAATCCTAGTTTTTTAAATTCAAATTTAGATAAAGATGTTCATCAAAATTCAAGTAATCATTGTGTTTCTAGTGCAAAGGAAAACCAAATAACATCAAACAATAATGTGATTGAAAATGATTCTTCGAAAAACAGAGTTGATCTTACCAAATCTGTTGAAAAATTTTCTTCGAACAGTATAATTGATCTCACCAAGTCTGACGAAAATAGTTATTCGAAATGTATAGTTGATCTTACCAAATCTGATGAAAACGCTTTTTCAAACTGTCAAGTTCATCAACCCATTTCTGATGGATCTTCGAACTGCACAGTTAATCTCGCCAAGTCTGATGAAAACTGTTCTTCAAACTGTAAAGTTGATTTCACAAAGACCGATGGAAACAATTCTTCAGAATGTAATGTTCATCTCGCCAAGTCTCATGAAAATAATTCTTCAAACTTTAATGTTGATCCCGGCAAGTCTGATGAAAACGCTTATTTGAACTGTAAAGTTGATCTCACCAAGTCTGATGATTCATCAAACTATAAAGTTAATCCCGCAAAGTCTGATGAGAACAGTTCTTCGAACTGTAAAGTTGATCATTTCAAGTCTGATGAAAAAAATTACAAGTCTAGAGAAGAGTTACAAAGCATCATGCAATTAGTGAATACTAGTGACAATCTTTTTCCAGATCTAACCACCAGCAGCATTAGTAGAACATTCAATGATGAAGAAAACATTAAAACTTCCCATGAGAAAAATAATTCATTGGAATACAAAATTGCAGGCTCATCAGAAAACCACACTAATTCGAACAAAGTAAACGAGGAGAGCATTACAATAACAAGTGATAAAATAGACGAATCTCTACACATAGCCGAAACTAACAACATTGAAATTGAAATAGGAGAGGAGAGAATGATTCTTGAATGTGACTCAAAAGAAGTTAGAAATGACTGTAATAAGAAAAAATCTAATATCACGGTTGTGTTAGATGAAAAGTCTATGTCTCTTGAATCAAAAAGTGGGGTAATAAATGAATGCGAGAATTCTCGTAATCAAAATGTCCCAGCAGAAGACTATATTGTATCTGATGAACAATTCACACTTCAAAAAGAAAATACTAATCTTGAGCGTAAACTTCAGAATAATTGTGACAAGAACAACAACAAAGAAAAAAGAAAAAAAGTATTGGTAAGTAAAAAAAGAAAAACATATGAGTATAAATAATAAATATTGCATGGTAGTTAATGGCAAGTCTGTTTATAGAGCTCAAAAATACTACAGGAATACAAAACAAGACCAAAGCGTGGACGCAGAACTTGGTATTGATGAATTTCATAAAGAATATTACAGGACTTGTCGATATTGTTCTGGTCCAAGGTTTCGATGTAGAGATTCCTTTGGGGGACATTGTATGTATCCAACTCACAATTCTGACCATTCGAAAAGAATACAGCGTTTAATAGCCCAGTTGAAAATAATATACCATTGGATCCTATTAGAAGGAGACATCACGAAAAAACACTTCAAAGAAGAAACTGGTGTGAAAGACAAAACAACCTGCAGTTTATGAAAATTGCTGTTCACATAGAGATATTTCCTGTTGTTCGAACTCATTGAAAAAAGAGATTGTTCATCCGATGTGCCGATACAATAGTGTTAGACAAATACATTTGAATAAAAAATGTTATGTTTGTCTTCAACATTCTAATATAGGTTGTAAAGAAATCTACAATACCCAAAGTCCTTTTGGTTTAGGTGATAAACATTCCTTTAATGATGGTCAGTGCTGTTTAGATCACAAATCGATACAACATAATAGTCTTGTATTGAAGAATGGCTCGAAAGAAAATCAAGAGGAAAAGCACGATCCCAATAGTCTAGAACAAACATCAAATGGTAATCTCTTTCCTAATAGTAATGAAACCAAAAAGTCATTAGAAAAAATGCTTCAGGCAGCTTTAAAAAAAATAATACCTTCATTGAAGAAAAAACATATTTCTCATAGAATAAAAAACGGTCATCGTAGAGGTATTTTTCAAAAATTGAAAGTACAAAAAAAACACCGAGCTCCAAAAGGTCACAAAGTACTATATAGACCAATTAAAGAAGCAAATCAGTGTGAAGAAGAATTAGATAACAATGTTTCTGTAAGCTGTCTTGAAGATCCTAAGCATGATGATAACAATACAAAGCACAGTTATGAATCTGAGAATCTGAAATGTACGATGGAAAAAAGTAACAAAGAAAATATTAAACAAAATGTTGAGATAGATCCAGTTCAATCTACTAAAGTTAATGAATTAGCAGATTCAAACATTTCTGAAGACCTATTCGATCACACTAATAAAACAGATTCACTAAAAAATTCAGGATCTACAATAAGATCAAGTCTAATCAACTGCAATGAAAGGTCAATCAAGGAATTATATTCTGAACCAGATAGTCTTGTCACACACAGTTCTGAGACAACTGAGAAAAATAAATATAAGAACATGAAAGGATCTAAAGACCCAAATTTAAAAGTATCAATTGATTTGAGTTTAATTGAATCAAAGTATGGTTCAACTAAAGGAACGAAAAACATTTTCTTAAAACACAATAAAAACAATACATTCGCTAGTCTCCCTCAAGAGGGAGATTCTGAAATTAAATTTACAACAAGTCAACAAAAAGTAACACTCCATAGATCAAACATACAGAAAGAATCGGACTTTTCTAAGCAATCACTACAAAAAAAAATCCCTGACAGCTCTATTTTATTCAATGACCTGAAATTTCTAAAGAGAAAGTCTACTTCACCCCTAGAAGGTGTTGCCAAAAAATCTCATTATTCCAAGGAACAAAATAATCATGAATCATCTTTTCGCCAACAAAATTTTAAAATCCAAAATTCTATTTTGGATTCTAAATTCAATGAATCATTCAAGAAAAATCGTCAAAGTCTAGATGCAAGTACTATGAACGACCATTATATGAAAGCAGATGCCAACTCTGAATGTCATCGTCTAAAGTCAATTTTGAAAAGACGATCAACTGCAGAGAGCGGAGGAATCTCTGTCATTAACACCATCCCTCAAAAGTGTAGTACACATGTGGACTGTAGATTAGAAAGAAAATTGCGCAAATCGAATGAAGTTATGCTTGGAAATGATATTTCTGGTGATATAGATTTAAATGATGAAGTCAAAGATGGCCAAGAAAGCAAAGTGATTTCTGTACATTCTATTGAATACAAAAGACATTTAAAGAAAACAGGAATCAAGCATGTGACATTTGATGATTCTGTCTCTGATAAAAATCATTCCTTAAATGTTGTGAACCATAACTACAATCCTGAAACCGAGTCTGCTCGAAAAGTGAAATTAAAATCAACTAATGAAAAAATGTCTACGACTTTCTCTCAGAGTAAAAACAAAACTGATTTAAAGGATGAAATTATTACCAACAAGTGTAATTGGGGGCCTCAAATTTTTATCAAATTAGGAGAAAACATAGTCCCACCAAAAATATCTACAATAACGGCTTCAAAAATAACAAAAGGTAAACAGCGCGTGTCAAGAGTTGGTTCAATTCAAGAAAATATTCAACCCACATTGAATGACAGTAACAGAAGTAAAACTAACCTTACTCTTGAACAATATCTTCAACAAAAGCAGAATAATTCACAAACTTCTACCGATATTATTTCAAAGATTGATTCGAAAGAAATAGGCAAAAATTATAGTTTTTCGTCAATTAAAGATTTCATTTTGAAACAATCTGAGTCTCAGAATACGTTTAGTTCTCCAGAACGTGTACAAGAGTCTTTAAACAATCAGAGCATTGGGAAATCTAAAATGACTCCTCCAGATGATAAAAATGAAACCGTAGAAGATGTTAAAAGCTGCGTTTCAGTGAATAGTGATACTAAATATACGAAGTGTACTTCCACACCAATAGTATCAAGTAGCCTGGATACTTCAAAATCTTATGAAGAATCTAGGATAGATTCAAGTAAAAATTCGACCACAAGAACCACCTCCTTCGAAATTTCCAAGAAAGCGGTAAGGCAAAGTAACCAAAGTCTACGTGATACAAGTATCATAAATGTTGAAGACCAATCTAAAACAAAAAATTCGTATGGAAATGTAAGAAAAACAAATCTTACCTCAAAGCTATACAAGAAACCAACGCAAAAAACCAATCTAAGTTTCAAACGTACTGGCAAATTATATGTACCCCAGAAAACAAATGATCAAGATGTTAACGTAAACAGCATTGAGTGCTTGGAAGCTGAAAATTCTCCTGTTCATTGCAAAACATTGACAAAAACAAGTTATAAAACTCCCAAGAAAAACAGTGTAAATAAAGGAAAGAAAATCAGCAATAATGAAAAATATACAACAAAACTTGCATATGAACAAAGTTCGAGAGGTACTTCTTCAACAGAGAACAAGAAAATAAGCAATGATGTTGTTGATGTCTTCACTGGAAAAGAAAAAGAGGAGATTAACCATGATCAAGAATCTAGCAAAAGAGAAGTTGATGAACACTCGAGATTGACAGTATCATATTCTCCCCAAATAAATAATCGAAAACCCAATAATACACGAGAATCAATTAAAAAAGATGAAACTTACCTCAATCAAGAAAGAACATACAAATCTTATGAAAATAGTAAAATGACTTCATTCTCTACGGAGGTACCCAAAAATAATAAAGTAATAGTTGATATCAAAACGTGCACATCAACTAAAGAAAGGGACCATAATCACGGACCGAAAACTACAAAATCGTATATAAATACAAAAATAACAACAATTTCAACTGAAGTACCCAAAAAAATAACCAATTCAATCCATCAAACTGCCAAACAAACCTTTAGCACGACAATAAAAGGAAAAACCAACCATGATCAAGAATTTGAAATTAAAAATTCTTCTGGAAATTTAACAAAAACATTTTCAACCGTAGACTCACGAAATTTTTTGAAAATAAGCCATCAAACTTCCAATAACAAACACTTTTCCATGAAAATAGAAAAAACCAACACTAATGAAAAATATAAAACTACCAAATCACAAAAAACGCAAAAATCATAGAATCTTTCTCCAAATTGCCCAAAAAAATAAAACCCATCACTCACAATTGTAAAAACATTAGTACCACAGATAAGAAAGAAAAGAACGACAATTATCTAGAACTGAGAACAGAAAAATCTAGTAAGAACTCGATAGTGAGCAAATCTTTAATGGCACACCCCATAGAAATCATAGAAATAAGTAATAAAAGTTCGAATAACATTTGTACCTCAAATAAAGAACAAATGAATGGTAAATTAGATCATAGAAAAATGAAATCGCTGAAAAACACGAAAATAGCTATATCCCCTTCAGGAATCACCAAAAAATCGACAAAATTAATCAGTCAACTTCCCAGAATTGGTAATATTTTTATCAAAAATGAGAACGTTAATCAATAAATCTGAAATTTCACCATCAGATAAAGTTACAATAGATGAAAATTGTTCGACTAATATTCAAAATTTAAACTGCGAGGGACCCTCTTTGTTAAACATTGAGCGAACATCAAGTATAAAATCTCAGAGTAAAGATACAACAATGTTGAAAGAAGAAAAGACCAAAGAAAGAATTGTAAGTATCTCATCTAAAGAAATGATCAATTCATGCAGTGTACAACCAATAAATCGAGATGCCTTTGTGAGTTATACTGATTTAATGGAACCAAATATTGCACCAAGCGATTCTATGCCTACTATTGTCAGTAAAGTATTAATGGATAATGAAGAAGCTATCGATAAAATTGAAATTTTGGTAGACAGTCGCAAGCAAGAACCTCAAGTCTCAAAATTTAAGTGTACACCCATCGTTTCCTCAAATGTAAATCAAACAACATCTATTGATACAAATAATGATGTTTCCCACAAGCCTCAAGAAGTAGAAATGGGCTTGGAAAAGACTGGTGCTAATAAACTGTGTGAAGAAGAACCTGGAGATAAACATCAAGAGTGGACAGAGGATTGTCTGTCAAAATCGTTCAAGACAGCACATGAAAGTGTACTAGTAAAATTACAAAAAACCATACCCATAGAATCTACAGCCAACAAAAAGACGAAAAATAATTCTCAAGTTGTAGAATCCACAGTGTCAATTTTACCAATTCCTCTACATAAACAGAAATGTCTTACCCAAGCACAACTTGATTACGAAAATCAAAGGAAAGAAGAATTAGCTAATTGTCCGCTCCTCACGTCAGTATTGAACTCAGCTGAAAAAACACCCAAAGCCTCTGTTGGTTTGAGAATACTGACCCCTGGAGAAATTGATCTAAAATTTACTAATTTAGACGATGCGATTGAACAACAAAAAACTACACCTTCTGAAAATTCTTGTGTCAATAGACATATTGATGAAATCATAACTCAAGTTTCCATGTCTTCTGATCTAGAAGTTTGTTCTGATGAAAATTGGGCCCACCTACCAGTAAATAACACGTCTTCACAACATAATAGAGTCTATGCTCCTACGATTAGGCAAACATTGAACTATAACTGTTCTTTGAATTCTGGTCCATCAAGTAATTTATCATCTTTTGATTACCATAATGCTTTAGTAAGAAGATCTCTAGACACAAATATAAAACCGTCTAAATCAAAAACCAAGTCCACTAAGAAAACTACCCTAAAACAACCCTTAAAAAGTTCACACCGCCAAATAAGTGAATGTTATGAATATAACACTGTATGCACCAGTGATCCTATAACAAGGAATCAATTAGGTCAAGAGAATAGCACGGTGTGTGAAGGACCCAATTTTTTGATTCTTTTATGAAATACCTAAAAAAGTGGAATAACCATATGGACTCTTGGAGAACCGACTTAATTAAAAATAACCAACAGGCTGCACATATTCCCAGAACGCACAGACATTCAACAGGAAATAAATATATCCAGAACCAATACACCGTACCAACACAAAATAATGAGACAAGTATGTGTGATAAAACTGATAGTACTTATTTTGGGTATTCAAAAGAAACAGGTCTTTTACCCAATACTTCTGAACTTGCTAATATACTTCATGGCACCAAGACTGTTGACATTAACCGACGAAATTCTTATCCTCAGATGAAACCAACTTACCAAGCACCAGAAAATCAATGGCAAATGTCTGCTGTACCAAACATTCCAAATTCTTCGTTTATTAATAGAAGTATTAGAGCATCTACTGACTATAGTCCCTTGACTTCAAATAATGGTAATTTACCATCAAATTCACCTGTCAGAAACACTAATTACAACAATTTTCATGTTGAACCTATTCCATTACATCAAAGTTTCCTAAACCAAAACAATAATGCTGAAATGCTCCAGACTAATATCTCTCAAACTAATCGACCTCCACAAAATATGAATGAAATCAACTCAAATAACTATGGAAGATCCATCTCACAATTCAAACCCGTGTATCAAAATTCATGGCCTGAAGACCATCAGGTTCAACTAAATAAAAACCAAGTTTTTCAAAACAATAATATTCAATCCTTGGAATCATTTATTTCACCAAATCATCGAACATTGAACGAAGGAAATTATGAAAACGTCTGTAGTGAATTACCAAGTTTACTTAGCAGTTCACCAATCATGCAAAATCTGACTAGTATATATAGTAACTCTTTGTCACAATCTCAAAATAATTCACACCAACATTTTGTAGACATAGAAAATAGAATCCAAGTGGATCAATTATCCTATACTAAACCACATGCTAGCAACTTACTAACAAGAAACTTCTTTCAAATTGACACATCACTGCAAGACTCAAATGGTCAATCAAATCAGAATTTACAGTATTTACTTATGGCTAAAGATAATACTATTAATAACTCCCCATATGAAGGTAATCTCAACGCTCTGTATTCTCAAAAGAATACAACGACTCTTAAAACAACACCTATCAGTCTCAAAGAGCAAGTGAATGTAGTCGGGGGGGAATCGAATCCTGCTAAAAGAGTGCAATATCCAAATTCCACTCCCCAAAGTGGACAATATTCAAGTTTGCCCACAGTGACTTATCCAAATGTCGAGACGACGGGTACGTCATTACCGCCTTCGCCTCGTGCTAGGGGTTCCCTCGGAAAAGAAGCATGGGTCTTGAAATATCTAAACTCTCGAAAACAATCATTTGAACCCACAGAGCAACCAACATTAGATTCATCGTTAAACTTAACACAGCCAACTGTTACTCCCTCGAATTCGCAATTGTTAATTAAAAATTCAAACTCAGTTTTGGATACATTCTGTCCCAATAGCTTGTCTAGTTCTAGGCAACCAAAAGAAACTTCAGTTGGTAAAGTTATTTCATACTCAACCGTGAAAGAGTTGGTGAATGATAGTGTAATTGAAAGTCATGAAGCCTTCAGTTCTAAGCCTGGCCAACTTACTAACGAAAATGGTAACAATAATGATATCAGAGCCCAGCAAGCAATATCTTCTGTGAAAAACACTATATCTGAGTCACCATTGAGAGCATCGGAATACGACTGTCGTGTTTTACTCTCTCCTATTAATGTCAACTTGAAGTCAAAGACAATAACTACCAGTTATTTAAAGTTGGTGAAGAGTACAAAGTCCGATATTTTTAAAAGCTCGAATAACGAAATTGATAAAGAAAAATATATGGAAATAACAACTGACGATTTTAATGCCCAATATAGAGAAAATCAAGATATTGACCTCATCAAGACTGATGTTGGCTCTTTTTCACAAATAATTCCAGAAAGTCACTCCAATACTACCAACCTTTCAGCACCCATTACCTCTCCAACTGATCGCTCAGAAATAAATACTGTTCCACCAGACATCAACTCTCCAGCAAATCACTCAAAACCAGACACCATTTCACCACCCGCTAACTCTCCAGAAAAACACTTGGAACCGATCACTGTTCAACCTCGCCTTATTACTTCCTCTCAGTCAACATTCGAAGTTCGAGGGATCAAAGCGCCCGCCTCCTCGAACAGAAATATGTCGAAAAACAAGTTCTACAACATGTACAACCCATGTTTTCTTCTTATGAGCGAACTGAGGCAATGTGCTAACCTAGAAGAAAGAGATGATAATACACTCAACAACGCTCTTCATTTCATTGCGGGTATTATCAACAAATTGTTTATTCTAAAGGTCGAGCAGAATTGGGATATCGACTCACCAGGATTCAGAAGAACAGTCAAAGAGCACGCTACATCAAGCAAGGTTTCTTTAATTCTTATTCTCAGTTACTATCAGGACGACATTTATAAAGTTCTTCACGATAGTATCAAGCATTGTGAGGGTTATAAAATTAAGGAATTTTTGGATGTAAAGAGAACACTGCTAGAGTTGATGTGGAGTGCGAGGAACATTGAGTTGCATTTGTCGGATCAAAATGAGTTGGTGGAGCTGATGGCTCGATACAAGAAGTTAGCAATCGATGCCAGATAAAATTACAAGTTGGTGATTTTGTCTTCAAACAGATTAACACTATGACAAGGCCTGAAAATGACATATTCTCGGGAAAAAAATAGTCCTATACATATTTGAAAAGAAATTGTTCTTGCTGTAATTTGTAAGTATTTTTAGGTTGAAAACACCCTGACTTTCGATAACTCCACAAGAAAACAGTTATTGCCATTTTAGGATAAAGAGATAGACATTACAATAAATGAAGTAATCTGTTTTGGGTATTAGTTATAGCCTCACTAATGCCAGTTGAATTCACAGAAGTGCTAGAACCCATACCAAACAAGCGCTGGCTGCACTTCAAGCTGAAAAGGTATTGCTCCACATTCAAACGTAATGTTGTTAATGGTGGTTTCATTATTTTCTTCAAAGAAATGAGGGCACATTTTATAGAGGCTAAACAAAATGTGCAACTACAGCACTTGTCTTCAAATCTAGTTTACCCACCCACCTCTGTAATTAGAATTAGTGTGAACTTTTGAAAAAATTCTAATTCCAAAAAAAATATCCGTTCAATCTATTTTCTAAGCTTGTAATTACTTTAAAGTAAAAAAAATATTAATTCGATCATTTTAATAAATTGATCTCATACAATTTTAATTCTCAATAAGTATAAAATGACTTATCTGTAAAAATAACCATATTGTTAATTTTTGATATGACCTATAGCCTCTAGTGCATACCGAGTGTTCTCAATGGTATTTTATTGATTGTAAATATATAATATATGTTCTCAATTTTATTTTATAGATTTTTAATACTAATAAATATGTTGGCTTTGTTGGAAAAGCACATATTATGTTTTCAAGTTCTGGGCATGTGGACCCCACGAGTAGACCAAATAAAAACATGGAGGCTTTATGGTTGGCGGCTAGTTCGAAAAGAATCTGTCATGTTTAAAATCACTTTTCACAAAGAATAATTGGATTATTTTTCAAGTTTAGAGATACAAAATATTCATTGGTCATAAATAATATTATACGGACACAAGTGCTTGTAAAAGTGAATTGAATTTTGACTGTACAGTCTTTACACTACCTAAGGCCCATGACACACGTGCGAGTTTTAGACGTTTGACGCCGCGGGGGTTCTGAGAAATCTAGTGGCGTCATGTTTTCCTCTCCATGACACACGTCAGCGTACCTGCCTATCACCGGCGGTCAGTCATGAAATAACGAAATAGAACAAGCGAGAAAATCCCGCTGGCGAGAAGGTGTGTTACTGTATTACCATCAATGCTCGGTTGAGTACTGCTATAACGCCAAGCGTCTTTTTCCCGCAGCGATCTCCCGGCGGGTAGCAGATACCAGCGTCATACTCTCGCCGCATTTGATAACACGGCGTTTAAAACTAGCTACTTTCACTTCGCGCGTCACGCATGTTTCAACCCTACAATAGGTTAGTGCCGCTCTGACGCTGCGATCAAAAATTAGGGCGTGAAGCTGGTAAAACTTGCACGTGTGTCATGGGCCCAAACTAGATTAAGTAGCGTGGTACCGCTCCGACCAGCCAAGTCGAGAAAGTTTGACCGCACTACCATTTGAAGTTACATTGGAACTAGTCGCGTAGCTAGGCATATTGTGCCCAAATCATGTGAAAACAATAATGACGTATATATTCTTACTAAGTCAACATTAGGCCATCATGATCTTCATTCTTTTGTTTTTTGTTATTCTATTTTTCTATTTTTTTTATTATTATGTTTTATTTTATTTTAATGTTCAGAACATAATTTACTGATTTTTGTTATCCTCTTTTCTAATGATGTTTATTTTTATACAGTTCATAGGTAATAAACTATCGGATTATTAAAGAAGATACACATTTAAAAAAATCCATCGTTTTTATTTTATATAGGTATACATAATTATATAGGCACCTACTAGACGCGTTGCAGCTAGGTCTGAGGTGCGCTGCGTTCGCCAAAGCACGGCCGTACTGGTGAAAGAAAAATATTTGGTAGTTACCTATGTATTGTTATAGTTAATCAAACACCTCGGCCGAGGTGTGAAGAACGCCTATACAAAGAAAGAGACAGCCGGCAGAGTGTAAAGTTACGGAAAACATAGTTCCATGCATTTCATGTACTTTCAGCCAGCGAAAAGTGCAACATGAATTTCAAAAATCGCGATTTTTATTGCAGAAATGGGCTCTACGTTGAAAAATAAGTTGATTTGACTCTTTGTTTGACTTCCTAGGCCACCGGGAACCTATTTTCGAGACCCCCCAACAATCGTGAAAGACATGAAAATATTCATAATTTTGTTTTTTTTTTTCATACGGATCCTTTGAGACCTGACTTCGTGTATTTCACTTGGCACTGAAGATTAAGTGAGGTGTCTAAAGTGATCAAGATATAATGGAGATGAGCCCGGACCAAAAAAAAATTCTAAATTATAAGCGGGCGGCCCATTTGGGCGGCCTCGGGTTTTGGGAGCCCAAATCGGGAATTGAAGGATAATACTAATCTTAAGTGGTATCAAATGAAAGATCTTGATGAGCAGATACCAAATTTATTGATTTTATTCCTTCATCCGGTCCACTGGGTGGCACCTGGTGGCCTTTTCATTTTCTTTGGCGGGTAGGTACCTTCGAATCCTTAGTTAGTGGTCAGATCTTGGCCAGTATGTATTTTTCGAGATGACCTCGCACTCTCTCGGCAAAATTTTAATGTTTAAGTTTCCAAGTATTCATTTAGTTCATTTTCCGTCCGTTTCTTGAGAAGATAACTTTGTCTATTGGTAGCATGCTCGACCTGCCACCCAGTCAGCATGGGTTCGAATCCTGGCGGGGACGAAATTTTTTAGCTCTATATTTTCAATTTGGGCTTAACGTTGTATTGTTTTCCGATCTTTATATTTGATCTTCATGACGACCCCATTACCCTCGCGAGGAAAATTTTAGTAGTTGCAGAATTGGGCAATGACCTGTGGTGGCATTACGAGATTGATTTTGGACAATCATGGTTGGATGGAGATAAAATATGATGAATTATCTCTCATAATGTCGATGCTACACACTAAAAGTTGTGACAAAGTAGTGACTTTGACCAAGTGGGTAGCATACTAGGCTTGCACGCATGATGACTTAGGTTCGATCCCCTTCAGGGAAGTTTTTTTTCTCTGTCCATTATGTCCGGGGTACACTCATACCTCGTGAGGTATTGATAAGGGACGTCACCACCGAGTTCTCTCCCGCTCATGGTTTTATCAACACCAAATTGTCTCCGGTCGCGTCGCTTGCATTTTTACCTGATTTTATACCTACATAGTTTAGGCCCAGCATAAAAATTATAATCGAAACACCTAGGAATCATTGATATAGACCTGAGGCATGGCCTTCTATGTATTTTTCCTAACCCTATGATAAACCCAAGGCATGGGTTATATATTTACCTAACCCTACTATAAACCCGAGGAATTGCCTTCTGTGTATTATCCCTAACTCTACTATACACTGAAGGCATTGCCTTTCATTAGTTAGAGATTATAAAGATTTGCTTATAAAAGGCCGATTCTTATATAAAAATGAATTTTATAGTTTTCATTTTCTTAAATACCTAATGTAAAAAAGCATGGTCTTATTTCCGGGAGAGATACTCGTGGTGACCCCTGCAACAAGCCGGAGAGAATTCGGGTAAGAAAAGGTCAACGGGAGAGAACTCATTACCTCACCTTGATAAGGTGATTACAAATTAATTTCTTTGGCATTTGTAAATCCAGGTGTTTTAGTGTCCCTCATAGGAGGCTCTGAGGTCTAATTAGCATTGAGAGATAAACCTAATCATGTTGAGTATAGAATCAAAAGGTCTTGCATTGCAAATTTATATATTATTTACTCATTTGGGGACTCAGGGGGCCAAATCTGTGATCCAAATACATATTGACCTTAGAAAAATTAAATACGTACTGCTAAAACTATATCTTAAAAAAAGACAACTTGGTACATTCACATTTTCCCAGCTTATTTACTTTTGTTATTCATAATGTTTCAGTAGTGTATAAACCTATATTTTCGTACAAAAAGAACTGATATCCCCCCAAAAACACCACTTCGTGGTTAAAAAAAGAAGAACGCCTCACTCAAAAGAATGATTATAATTAGCTAAAAATAAATGATATCAAATTGAGAACACCTTACCCCTCTCTTTCTATATCTCTGCACTCCTCTCTGAATTTATTCCTCTTATGTTTATCTTTCTTTATCCTTTCTAGGGGTCATCCCAAACTTGATTTCTCTTTAAATTTACTTGTTGCACGGCAATAAAAAATGGCGGTCGCGGTGTAATTTTCTCTATTCAAATCAAACAAGTTCAGAAAAATCATACTCCGACCGCCATTTTTTGTTGCCGTGCAACAAGTAAATTTAAAGAGAAATCAAGTTTGGGATGACCCTAGAAAGGATAAAGAAAGATAAAAATAAGAGGAATAAATTCAGAGAGGAGTGCAGAGATATAGAAAGAGAGGGGGTAAGGTGTTCTCAATTTGATATCATTTATTTTTAGCTAATTATAATCATTCTTTTGAGTGAGGCGTTCTTCTTTTTTTAACCACGAAGTGGTGTTTTTGGGTAAATTTATACATTAAGGACCCCGCACATTTTATAGAGTACTAGAAATCCACTGTGAATTCTCTTCCTAAAACCACGTACCTACTCACTTCCTAAAACCACGATCCTATGACTAGTTTTCTAAATAAAAGGTGGTAAAGGTAAAAAGAAATGTATGCAGATATCTCAGTGTCAGTGATAGGTAGACAGGTAAATTCAACAATTATAAAAAGCTTCCCGAAAGTCTTGCGAAAGCAAGCAGAAAACTTGAAGTATGTACGTTCGCTGCACACGTGAAATGAATCAAACATTTTGCTAGATGAACGTTTGCAGGAATTTTTTTAGAACGTTTGGTCTGCAAGGATAAAATAATTTAGGTCTATGTTTTCATTTTCAAGTCTATGGTCCTACAGCTAGTGTTCCAGAGAGATGCTCGGAGGACAATACTTTGATTACGAGCTGTATGAACAGACGTGTAAAATATGGGAAAACCAAAGCTATCACATGATGAAGCATAAAAAAAGACTTAGCCAGCTTCGATGGCATGTTGAATACACCGGTTCCCTTCAGAACACCGAAGTTAAGCGACATCCAGCGAGGTTAAGACTTGGATGGGTGACCATTCAAATTCTAATTCTCGTGACGCTGGCTTTTCCCGGCCCCACTCAGGCTGGGTGAGGTCAATGTGAGTAGCAGGTTTGTGAGTTTCCTGCGAATGGAGGGCAAAACCCCCGTCGTAATATGACCATGGCAGTTGAAAGCGACGTTAAACCCCACTTAAAAAAAAAAGACTGCCAATTATGCACAGTTTCCTTGTGATTGTTTCGCATTGTATACACGTGGGAATTTTGAGATTTTATACTAAATCGCTTGTATCTCCAAAACTGCTTAACCAATTTTCTTCAAATTTGTTTTAAATAGTATAATACTGTTTTTCCTGCATTCTAAATGGTAAAAAATTGTGTATCGGCAAGTCAACGACCTCATTTTTTCACTTTTTTTGTCAATTTTTTTTGGATTTACTTTAATGTCAGAGCTAAATCATAATTAATTATAAAAAAAATATAAATGGAATATGTAAAACTCTAATATGCATATAATTACAAAGTTTCATCAAAATCGGGTGTACTGTTTACGAGATATAAGCGTTTAAGTAAAAAGTTAGTGGTCAGGCTCGTGAACCCAACGCAGTGAGGGAGCGAAACGACTTACTTAAGTGAGGTTTTGTTTTACGTTGGGTACTTGGGTCTTTTTCTCTTCTATCGCGATCTGGCTGCAATTATTTAAATTACAAGCCACGCCAATTTAAAAAATATTTTTTTTTCTTTTCCATCACGATCCGACTGCAAAAAAACAAATAAAACATGGCGGAAAAACTATGAGCAAATATGAATTTTCCATATTCATAATGTTGAAAAAAATAAAATTCAACTTTGTGAATAATATGGAAAATTCATTTATGCTCTTTCCGCCATGTTTTATTTGACAATTTTTAGCCGAATCGCGATGGAAAAGAAAATATTCATTTTTATTTCTTTAAAAATGGCGGAAAATGGAAAATATTTGCCGCCAGCTTGCGATAGAAGAGAAAAAATTTCGTTTTATTTGATTTATTCATATAAAAATTCGATTTGTGCAAATATTCATCTAAAATAAAAAAAAAAATTCCTGCCCCGCTGGGAATCGAACCCAGGTCATCATGTGTACAATGCCTAGCGCGTTAACTCACTCTGCCACGGTGACTACTGATATCACCATGCAGTTGAAAGCAATGTTAAATTTTTGTTTAAAAAAACGCTTGCATACGAGTCTGCAACCATTTCGACATTTTCATCTTTACTATTCAAGGTCCAAAACCCAACTGACCAAATTTCGTATTGTGCGCATGACACACACTTTCCCTCTTCTCTTAGGGTTGCAATATCGAAACGAAAATATCGATATTAGGTATATCGATAATATCGAAACCATAATATCGATATCCGATATTAGAAGACTTCTCTCCCTTTACAATTCGATATTTCGTTACATAATATCGTTACATAATATCGTTACATAATTTCGTTACACAATTTCGTCACATAATTTTGGTTATGTGCCAGAGCAAAGACATGAAAATGTCAAAATACGCTTGAACAAAACACTAAAAACGCGGCAGGAGTGCGCGTTAAGTCGTAGTGTGGATCCGTATCGTCTGGCAACACCGCTGTGTCACCGGCCCCGGCCCGCTTTTGTTCGCCATTTTGTATTAATTGTTCAGCTCAAGTTAATCGAATTTCGCATTCTTCTTCCCAGGCCGCCTGTTTCTTGTGTAACGCCACAAACTCGATTTCGTCTCTTTTGTGTAACTAATTTAAGTAATTTTCCCAGTTTATTGACTTCACGTTATCTACTTTATCCTTTCATTTATGATCTCTTCGACTGACTGAAATTTCTGTATAATTGACAATTCTGAAACGCCATCATGGACGTTTCCAAGTTGAAGGTAACGGAACTGCGAGCTGAGCTTTCAGACCGTGGCTTGGATACGAAAGGAGTAAAAGCAGTTCTTGTTCAAAGGCTTATTAAAGCAATCGAAGAGGAAACAGGCGAAGGTAATTTCTTGACATATGTGTACTTGGGAAGAACTACATAGTTAGCTTTCTTTCCATTAATCTGACTTCTGGGTTGGGTATCAAGCTATCAAGTCTTCAGGGGGAAGATGCTAACCTCAAAAGTTCTTTGGCTGTTCAATGCCCTGTTCCTGAAACACTTATTCAAAGTATTTTTTGAGGATTGATCTGGGGAGTTGTAATGCGGAGTAATTTTCTTGTTACTGTTCCACAAAGCTGAGATGGTCAACTTCTTATCATCAACTGAAAATGGTTGCCTGGGAACCTCACACACCCTGAGTTGGGTCGAGAGCCAGCATCACAAAGTCTTCACATTACTGGACTTTGCTTTACTTCAGTGAACCTTAGAGAATCTGTGCATTCAATTTGCCCATGATACCATCGTCAAAATTATTGAAAGCAGCTTCCAATAATTTCAGAGATTTTCAACAAACAAAAAAAATTCAAATTACAGAGTGCTTTGTTATACTGTTAGCATAATGCGACTGTCTTGCGCTGACAGTCAAAATATAGCACTACTTATATTATTTATACAACAGCATCATGAAGTCATTATATCTTGCTGGACATAGCTTAACTTTTATGACCCTGTGAGAATCAGTGCATTCAATGAACCATTGATGCTAACGCCTTCTCATAATTTCACAGATTTTCAACAAATCACAATAACAGAAAAAATCAAAACAAATGAAAAATGTAAAGAACTTCGGGTCAATCACATGGTTACGAAATTTCTTATTTTTGAAGGATTTTTATGAACCTTTCACAGAATACTTAAAATCTCATTAGAAAATGATTTCACACCAAGAAAACCACAAATTTACACTTTAAATTATTTTAATTTTGATTAAAATTTGAACTATATTATGAAGTTTTATCGTGAATTTTAAAACTACTTTCGCCATTTTTAAATACTTGTAAACAAAAACAAAGAATGCAGGTTAGACAACCGCAAATATATTTAGTGTAAACGCATCCCAGTTGCATGGAAACGCCACATCGCGCGACACGGTCGCTAAGTCGTAGAATATTTCTCGCGATCTATTTATTTTCTGTTTTGATATATTTACGTTTATGTTTACATTTGATACAGGTGAGGGACGAGGAAACAATATTTAGTCTGACGGTTGTCAGACTAAATATTGTGTTTCGTTAGCCGGCTAGGATAGCTTGGGTGAGGGGCTTAGGTTAGGTTGAAATTAGTGCAGGGTTAGACTGGGTCGCTGCGCGACCCGGCCTAACCACCTGCACTAATTTCAACCTAACCTAAGCCCCTCACTCAACCATCCTACCCAACAAACTGAAGTCAGTGATCTATTGTGCAATTTCACCTCGTTAACTTTACCTAACCCTATATAACTACAAAATTCTTCTTAACAAAAAAATCCTCTTACCAAAAATGACTTACGCATCAAATTCCAATTGACAATAATCATTTGTCTTTTATATGTGAAAGAATAAAACGGACAAAATACGTAAAAAATACGATGTAAAAATATATGATGAAAAAAAATTGTTTTTTTTTTTACTTCTGTTGGTATACATGTCGATGGTTCTCTGATTGGTTCTCCAATTCCCCTTCTTTCAAAACAAAATGGCGGTGTGAAATATTCCAAAGGAAATTGAAAGTAAAATTTTCAAAATCGAGTGAATTCCAAATAAGTGATTTTAATAAAACGTGTTTTAAGTAATTTAAGGTGTAAATTTGTGATTATTTCGTGGTGAAATCGTTTCCTATTAAGATTCTACGTATTATTGTAAAAGTTTCATGTAAATCCCTCAAGAAACAACTGTTACTTCTTCAAATGATTGAGCCAAGAACTTCTGCTTAGTCTGTAATGCAAAGTTTATTTGAGGAGTAGGTAAATATTTATTTTTTCAGGAGCAAGGCCCTGCTCCTGAAACAATCAAGAAGGAAACATGGGAAGGTTATTTCTGGTAATTACTCAGAAGTTGGGCTTTGGGTTTCCACTGAAATTAGCTTATACTGACTGGAAAACACTAATAATCGCCTTAATACTTAGATAAATTTGCCTTAATACTTAGATTATTAAGATATAACGGAAGGAAATTTTGCAAAATCTCAACATCACACAACTTTTCAGAACATTTTAAATAAACCCAGTCTGACAAAAATGTAAATAATCAAAATGTAGTCTTAAAAATTGAGACATGAAATATCTTCGTAAATTTCAACAACACAGATTCCTTGATTTTGGGAAAATTTGGTCACTCACATGGAAACATCTGATGTCATGAAGTCTGTTTTCCGTGAAACAGCATCATATGGAAGAAGTTTTGTTAGCTGGCTTGGGGGGCAGGCCTTAGGTGACGTTCACCAGAGTGAAAATTAGTGCAGGGTTAGACTGAGTTGCTGTACAACCTGGTTTCACCGGCCGCTCCAGTTTTCATTTTTTTCACTCTGGCAAACCTAACTTAAGGCCTGCCACCCAACCATCCTAACCAACAAACCTACATCAGTGATCTAACCACAATGAATCTCATGTAATTTAAAATTCACATTGTTAACTCTACCCTACAAGAAGGGATAATCTAGCAATCCAACATGCTGTAACAGGATATTTTCATAATTTCCTCAAAAAATGACAAGATTTTCAGACACCTAAAACAGTCAATACAGAGTGAACTAAAAGTCCCACCACGGAATTTTATCTTTTTAACAACTCAAGATAGAGACTTCAATTTTTGTATGAAGTTCTAAAGCAAAATTGTCCATTTTGTGGTGGAATTGAATTTTCTCCAGTGTGTCCCAAATGTAGTGAAACAGGCATCAACTTTTGATTTTAAATAGAACCCTCTATTTTGAATTTTATATTCAAAATCTTCACCTGACACTAACCTTTCCCAGTGGGCCCCATTAGACATATTCACCTGACATAATTATCCTGTACAGCCCCCAAAATTATCCCTTATGGCCCCATCAGGTGAATTCAACTGACATTATTATCCCATACGGCCCGTCAGGTGAATTCACCTGACATGATCATCTCGTACGGCCTCGTCAGGTGAATTCACTTGACATTGGAGTTTCATTTGATAGATAGTGTTAATAGTGTTTTCTAGTCAATATGAGGTAATTTCAGTGGAGAAAACCGGAAGCCCAACTGCAGATTAATGACCTTATTTCTGAACATACAATAAATATACAGCATCCAGTATGCCGGCATCCAATACTTCCCATTTAGGTGTATACTTCCCAGAATATGCACTGTACATTCATTATTTTATTTTCAGAACAAGAGCAACATACTGTTCTTGATACTTCTACAGAAGAAACATCAGATTCTGAGCAGCGGAGGTTTTCCAAGGACTCAGAACCTGACCAAGACCCTTTGCTACAAGATAATAGAGAATCATCACCAGAGACAGAGACTGCTTCAGCAGCTCCCTCTGTAGCTGTTGAACCACCTACATCAGAAAAAGATCTCTCCGAAGTGGATGAACCAGATGGTTCTCCACAGAATGCTGAAGAGTCAAGTAGCAGCAATGAAGTTGTTTATCAACAAGAGGACAGCACAGAGTATCAGCAAGACAATGCCAGCTCAGATGTTAGAGGTATTTATCAATTTCTCAACATAATCAATACTAGCGGGCTGTCGCCCGCTTTGCGGGCCAAGGCATGGCCATGAAAGCAAAAAGTCCTTTTTCGCTAATGGCATGTGTTGTAGTGGGAATTTCGAAAAATCCCTATTGTCTTATTGCACATCTAGACTATAAGACAAAGCTACCTACCAAATTGCTTTGACACTTATCTAAACATATGATCATGTCAGTGACTTTGACATTTATATATTAAGATTAAGTAAACATGTTTTGAAAGGTATAGAACCATTGAAGTGACAGCAGATAGTTTTGTGCAAAGTTGTTCCTCAAATTGAGGACTTCCCTCAATAGAAATTTTGTAAACCTGTTTTATAAGGTTATAGAACCATTGAAGTGATCACTGGGACATCCTGTATCATCTGTACATGCAAATTACATGACTAAAATAAATTTCAAATGACTAACTTGATTGCTATTTTCCAGCTGACTACCAAATTGAGGACAGTACAAATACAAATGACTTCCAGCAGAGTGACAGCAATGTGTCCTCTGAATTCACTAAGGACAAGCCTGTTGTCTACCAAGAAAACAATAGTGTTGAGTTTCAACAGGGTGACAATGCCAACCAACAGTGGACTAACCAGCAGGATGAGTTTAGTGCTAACAAGGAGGAAGCAGCACCAGGGGCAGAGTCCATGGAAGCCGAGAACACCACAACTCACAATGGACATAGTGCTCAGGAAGAGGTGAATGTTCTCTATTGATAATAAATTAGACTTAGAAAATTCATAGTATTAATGATTGAATACTGAAGTAGTGAGTAACATACATAGGATTATACAGGGTGAGTCATTTTAAGTGACGAGTTGATTTTCTTGGTTCTTGCTGGAATTAAAAAAAAAAATCTATTACAAGAACATTGTCATAGCTCATAGGGGACATCAAATATTGACTTTCAAGGTCAACCTTAGAATCTTAAATTGCCTATTCAAATAGATTTCCGTATAAAGTTGATTTTGTTGAACTATTCACAACATTCTTTCTCTATACTACCCCCCCCCCCCCCCCCAATTTTTTAAATTCAACTTTTTTTCCAAATGTAACATACCCTTATGACTTATCAAATCAAAGGTCTTTGAATGCTGAATGTGAAAAAGAAGCAAATATCACATTTTCCCCGGTTTTCCATAACAAGTACTGTAATTCAAGACTTATTACAAACAATTAAAAATGATCAAGTATTTTTAGAAGTAACAGTTTTTTTTACATTCAGCATGATGAGGGACCTTTTTGATATGTTATCTTAATGATATGGGGGAAAAATGTAAAATGAAAATGTGTTGTGAATATTCAAATTAAAATTAAAAGATATAAGAGATTGTTTAAAAAATTCAGGTTGATCCATTTAACATTCTGAAATTGACTTTGTTGTAGGTCAGTCAACCTTTGGCAGATTCGCAAATTTCCCTTTGAGTTATGAAAGTGGTCTCTGAATAGATTTTTGTGTTTCCAACAGAGGCCATGAAAATTGACTGTGTCACTTAAAATGATGACTCACCCTGTTTAAACCTTGTTTGCTTCTATTAAAATGTGCGTATCCTCGAAAAAACTACTGTGATTATTATTGGTAACAGAAGTTCTTACAGAATTTTTTAATCAAAATGTATTTAGATGGTAACAACATCCTTGGCTTTTTGCATGAGTATAATACTTTAGAAGTCTATTCATTTTAATCATATTTATATATTTTTAAAAGGTTGTTTGATTGATTCACTAATACATCTCTGTAACAGTATCAATTTGAGCTGGTTCTCTAAAGAGATATTTCTCATCGCACAGGGTGATGATAACAAGGCTGCCACTGCTGCAGATGATGAGAAGATGGATACGTCTGCTGTGGATGGTGACAAGCCTGATGGAGATGATGAAGAAGATGAGGGCCGTAGTCGCAAGAGACGTGATAGGAAAAATCGTTGGGGTCCTTGTGATCCAATTAGTGAAGATGGAGGAACTCCAGATAAGAGACGCAAAACTGGTTCAGAGTCCGAGGATGGAGGATCTGCAAGACGTGATAGAAGTCGTGACCATTCTAGGTCCAAGGATAAGTAAGTGAGAGATAAATAATTTTGTTTATTTGTGATACACGATATGTTTCACTGCTTGGTCCATAAATGCCAACATTGTTCCACAATGCAAATTCACTTTCTTTCTAAAGAAATAAATTTTTAGAGTGCGTGAGAGGCGACACAGGCAATACCTTTGAATAATTATGTTCAGAAGGTGAGATAGTTATCATACAAACAGTCCTGACATCTAGGATGAGAGGAATGGATTTAGGGGGCGATAATTGTAGTTCAGGGAAGTGAAAAGAGATCCCATTTTCAGACTTTGCTTATATTTCAAGAGTGCTACACTTTTTTAAAAGCTTTGTATGTAGTACAATTAGAGACAATAAATCTAGGGTAAATTTTGATTTTGCTACTTTAAAAAATTCCTAGTCGTTTTTGAGTTGACACTCCTGAAAAGCAACTATTTCCAAGAGTTTTTTAATATAAGTATTCCGAAGTATTGTGTTGGTTTTTGTAAATAAAAATAATTTTTGCTGTGATTTCAATTTTTTCATATTTCTGTATGTTTCATAACCTTGTTTCATAGCAACTTTGGTTTTGTTTTGGTCAGTTAAATGCATTCCTTGTAACGTGCAAATCTCAGAAACTACTGAACGGATTTCAACAAAAATTTTGTAAACATATAGGAGATAGTTCCATTTTAAATTCATCAACTTCGCGCTAGCGGTTCTTAGAGATAGAGACCATGCGCCTGACCTCTAATTTTATACTTTTTCTACTTAAATGTTGTATCTTTTGCACGGTACACCCGTTTTTGATGAAATTTTGCATGATTATGCGTATTAGCGTTTTACATAGTATTTTGATTTGAATAATTTATCTATATGAGCCTTGATATTCAAGAAATTGCAAACATTTTGACCAAAGAGTTGTAAAAATAAGGTCTACCTACAACTAGCCAATACAATTTTTTTTGTAGATTCTAAATGTGTGATAGGTATTCGACCATATAAAATAAATTTGAAGAGAGTGGATGAAAGCTTTTTGTAGACCTCCCCTTAAACCATACATAAAACGCCCAAATCCAAGAGATTTTTTTCAACAAAGTAATTGGTGTAGCCACCAGCAATGAAATTCCATTTGCGGCGCAGACTTTGGCGTTAACTTGATATCAAAAATTATGGTAATTGACCCTCCTAAATGTATGGGTAAAACGCCAAATCAATCAAAATAAGCTTAATAAGTCATTGTTAGAGCAACCTAGAGTGGAAATAAAAAGTGACAACTATTCTTTAAAATCATTAAAGAATAATTGCTTTTCTTGTAGTGTATGTCACAAAAACAGCAAGGAATTTTTCTAAACAGCAGAGAAAAAAATTCTTCTAAATTGTATGGTTTCAATTATACTACATTCAGAGCTTCTACAAAAATGGGAGCATCTACTTTTTGATCTCCATTGAAACAATTTTTGTGAAGACATTATTCTTTCCTATGAAACTTCAGACAATTGTAAAAATAGTCTTCAGTGTTGGAATTTCAATAGTGGATATCTCAAATTTGCATGTGTTATATTTTCTTATACTTGTAATACATACTCTTTTTCTTTAGAACTCCTGAGCCTGAGATCAAAAAGCCACCCCAAGTAGAGAAGCCTGAAAGCGAGCCTGAAATTGATCCAGCAGCTTTCACTCTAGCGTGGTGTAAGTATCTTATTATAAATTTATACAAATTTTCAAATATTTTCAAAAGTTAACAAATTCAACTGAAATTTAATCCTGGTTTACTAATGCTTGATTTTAATTATGACTAAAGTAAGATTTTTTATTTATTTTTTAGATTCCTTGTATTCTGATTCTTTAAATTTATATGCAACCAAAGTTACATCCCTTTTCAGACAAGTTGTTGAAATTATGAGTATGTCAGTATATTTGATTATTATAATACAAGTACAAAGCAACAATGCTTTTGTTAAAATATTTTTTCTACTTAGTCAGTAAAAATAATATAATAATATCAATCAATTTCTGCTTTGAATTTTTTACTTCCTTGCCTGTGAATGAGTCTTGAAAGATACGTCTCATATTACAAAACTATTGACCAAATTGCTGTTAATTTTCAGATGACTCAGATCTCAATTTGGTCATTGACCAGGATTCATTTACCTACGGGTCTCCAATGAGTGATCAGGGCTTTGTGTACATGTGGGCTGGAGCTCGTGCTACATATGGGTTCAACAAAGGCAAAATCTATTATGAAGTAAATGTGAGTATTCTACTTTTTATATACTCTTTATGAAACTCAATTGCACTTCATTACGATATCTTTAACCAAAAGTTATCACTTATCCAACTCCTCTTTCTTAGTTGCTTGGTCATTGTATTCTTATAAAACAATCTTGAGCATTAAATACTAGAGAGAGGAGTAATCAGCTCTACATTTATTAGCAGATAAATCAATTCATACAGATGTACACACTATTTAAATGCATTATAAGACATTAAACCATAAAACTCGCGTTTCCAATGCTATATTTCTACCAAGTATAGGGTGTTTGGAGGAGAACCGAATAGAATAGGTTTCATGAATCCGTTAGTGAGTTGTATTGTTTTTTGTCTTTTCAAAGTTCTCCACGGTTCCTAATAGTTCAATTGTGCATTGTAATGGGTGTTATAGGGGTAAAGTATTTGAAGAAGCGTGAAACAGGTTTAAGAATAATTCGCGAAAGCTGAGTTGTAGCAACATTTCGTCATTGGTGAGCGTTGATCACATTTTCGTGATTTTGCCTAATACACTTGGGGATTCGGAAACTGGGATGTCAAGTTGTACTTTTTTTATTAAAATTAAAAAAAAAATTCAAAGATAATTTTCTTATTTAATAATGTGATAATGTTATTTTGTTTACGTCAATGATAATAAAAATGGGTATCTCAGAAAATAGCTAGTTTTTTCAATAGCAATTTTCTGAGATACCATTCAAATCAAGTGTACGTCAAATCAGTCAACTGTACAAGGGGTACCTGGAGACCAACAGTATGATGAGGCGACCTGGAACAGGTCCAAAAATCAAAACAACGTTACAGGATGACAGATTTATGCTCATGTCAAACCCCAGAAATGGGACAATGACAGCTGTTGGTGTATCCAGAATGATTTTTGAAAAGTGCACAGAGTAGCTGTTAGCAATTTTGTGATACGCAGAAGGTTAAAAGAGACTCCTTTGACCCTTAAAATGCAATTCCAATCCTAGCAACCGCGGCAGGTGACCGAATCTTCCTATTGAGGTGCGTGACGATAGCACCGGACATTGCAGCTAAAATTATGTACTAATTGCCATAATATTGTAGTACTTCAGAAATAACAACCCTTGAATTTTGCACTCCAAGCGTGAAGTCACGCCAGCATAACATGTTTGACCTCCTCCTGCCTTAACGCTTGGAGTACAAAATTCGGGGTTTATTGCTTCTGAAAGTACATAATTTCTACAGGAATTTGGATATTAGAACATAATTCTATCTTAATGGTTGCCGCCAGCTTCACGCCAGCCTAACATATTTGACCTTCTCCTGCCTTAACGCTTGGAATACAAAATTCGGGGTTTGTTGTTCGTGAAAGTTTTTTATATATAGGTATATGAACTAGTGGTTCTGTGAACTGTAAAAAAGCTCACACAGATTCAACAAACGCATTATAAATCGTCGTTATATTGGAAATCGTTAAAATTATATTGCACCACACTGTACGCTCCTCTATTGCAATTCTAAGATCTCACTTGCATAGATAAAAAGAAAATTTCAGCAATCAACATCACAACAAAAAATAATATTAAAGATTAGTCTAATTGAAAGTGATTGGAAACTTATCAAGAAATGTTTTGTTTTAATTAGTATATTGTTTTAAAAAGATGTTATAAGGTATCCTTTGTCGTATGGCAACCTGTTGATGTACAGGAAGGTATAAATATATATATAAATTAAATATCTTAAAGTGATTAAAATCCTATCATGAGCATTTTTGTTCTCTTAAAATGTAGTGTTCACTTGAAAATAACTACCCTCTCTTCTCTTCACTTGCAGCTCAAGGAATTTTGTGACACAACCAACTATGAGGCGGACATTTACCCTCACCAGCTTCGAGTGGGAGTTTCCCTCAAGAATGCGTCACTTCAACTGGGCGAGGCAGAACATTCGTATGCGTGGGAGACTACGGGGCAGCTCGTCGCCAACAATGAATACAAACTGTTTGGACAGGCAGCCAATGTGGAAGACACTGTGGGGGTCCTTCTGGTGCGTGTGCTCTACTTGTTTTTTTTTTATATATATACAGGGTGTCCCACCAAACTTGGACACCTCAAATTACTCGGCCCCTGAAAGAGTTTTTGAAAAATAAAAAATCCTACGGTACATGGTCTAATTATGCGGTTTCAGTCATGACATTTTTTTTATACAGGGTGGTTCAAAAGTCAGAAATTGAGGTGTCAACTTTCGATTTTTAAATGGATTGACCTGAATTTTATTTGATAATTTTACTTCTAAATGGTTCTTGAGTACTTTTTTAAATAAAAATTTTACATACAGGGTGGTTTTTTTTCGACCAATTTTTTTTCTAAATCTCGAATAACTCAAGTTTGTTTAATTTTTTTGATAACAAGAATAGAAAGTGTTTGTGTGATGAAAACACGCACTTACAATTGCCATCAAAAAAATTTATACAGGGTGGTTCACAAGTGAAATAATGACTTGATTTTTTTTAAAACTGAGTTTTTCTAATTTTTTATTGAGGATTAATAATTCTAACCTAATTTTACACATTTTTTGTTAGTCATATCGAAAAAAAAAACTAAAGTGTTGTACAGGGTGAGACATAATTTTTTTGTGACACCCTGTATATGGGCAGTCAAAGAGACGTAAAATTAAATATAAATACTAAATATCCAAGAAAAACTTTGCTTTTTAATGATATCAAAAAGTTATGGTGTTTTAACTAATATTGTCGCATGGACCACCCTGTAGATATTCTCTTAAACTATCATGTGGGTACTCGAGGTTGTATAAAATTCAACGAGGAGTCCAAATCTGAAAGAAAAAAATGAATTCAAAAATCCATTTTCAATTTTATGTCTACACCTACCTACTTTTTATTTCTAGTTTTAAAATCATTCAGTGTGTACACCAAATTGAAAATGGCTTCAAAATTCGTGTTTTTTACTTGTTTTTCCCCACGAATCGAAGTCTTAGTTGAATTTTATACAACCTCGAGTACCCACATGATAGTTTTAGAGAATATCTACAGTGTGGTCCATGCGACAATATTAGTTAAAACACCATAACTTTTTGATATCATTAAAAATCAAAGTTTTTCTTGCATATTTAGCATTAATATTCAATTTTACGTCTCTTTGACTGCCCATATACAGGATGTCACAAAATAATTATGTCTCACCCTATACAACACTTTAGTTTTGTTTTTCGATGTGACTAACAAAAAATGTGTAAAATTAGGTTAGAATTATTAATCCCCAATAAAAAATTAGAAAAACTCAGTTTTAAAAAAAATCAAGTCATTATTTCACTTGTGAACCACCCTGTATAAAAATTTTTGATGCCAATTGAAAGTGCGTGTTTTCATCACACAAACACTTTCTATTCTTGTTATCGAAAAAATTAAACAAACTTGAGTTATTCGAGATTTAGAAAAAAAATTAGTCGAAAAAAAACCACCCTGTATGTAAAATTTTTGTTTAAAAAAGTACTCAGGAACCATTTAGAAGTAAAATTATCAAATAAAATTCAGGTCAATCCATTCAAAAATCGAAAGTTGACACCTCAATTTCTGACTTTTGAACCACCCTGTATCAAAAAAATGTCATGACTGAAACCGCATAATTAGACCATGTACCGTAGGATTTTTTATTTTTCAAAAACTCTTTCAGGGGCCGAGTAATTTGAGGTGTCCAAGTTTGGTGGGACACCCTGTATAGGTATATCAACTAGTGGTTCTGTGAACTGTAAACCTCACACAGATTCAACTAACGCATTATAAATGTTCAATCAAGCATGAGGATATCGAAACCTTTCATTCAATAATACCCCACTCGATAGGTTTTGATTAAAAAATGTCAACGGGCCCTTTTTTTGGCCCTTTCTCGATTTTGAATTAATTCAAATATATTTTCTCAACAACTCTACGAAAATTCAAGAGCTTTGCTTTATTAAATAAAAATAGAAAAATCGTTTTCAATTTTCACTAAAACAGCCTTTATTTGGCCCCGATTTTCCTTATTCGGCCCAAAAACTATAGGTAAAATTCTAGGAACCCAATGAACATGTATACAAAATTTCATCTATTTTGAAGAAACTGTTCGAAAGTTATCGCGGAACAGACAGACACACACACACACAAAACCTCACTTAGTGAGGTCGCCTCGCTCCCTCACTGTGTTCGGTTAATTATTAGCCTTCATAATCATGTCACTGTGGTTCTTGTCTTTCTAAAAAAATTAGCAATTAATGTAAGAAAATGAATTTTATGATAAAAAAATAAAAAAATGCTATACAAACCGATACTAAGGTTTGATTCCATGCTCCAGTGAGTAATCTCCTTTTTCTCACCTCCACACAGGATTTTGACTCAGATGCTGAATTCATTCTTGTGAAATTCACTCTGAATGGAGAAGTTCTGAAGTTGGTCCGGCGCATTGTGAAGGAGCCCGAGCCAGTGGACTCAGAATATGAAGACATCGAGGAACAAGTCACGGATGAAGATGGTAAGCTTTACTAACTTTCCCTCTCAATGAACTTTATAACGACCAGGTGACGAATAATTTAACCATTTAGTTAAGTGACAATAACTTGTGACAAGTGACAATGGAAAGATATTTGTGCACTGCTAGCTAGGCGAGGTATTGCTCTGAATAAGTGCCCTGGTGTCCGGCCGATAGGGGTCGGTGAATGCTTACAGAGAATAAGTGCCAAAGCTATGATCCTTCCTTATAACTGGAGAAGATGTACAAGAAGTTTGTGGCGGTGATCAACTGTGTGCTGGGATTAAAAATGGCATAGAAGGTGCTGTGCACGCTGTGACGAATATGTTCAATGATGAAGAAGTAGAGGGGTTGTTACTAGTGGACGCTAAAAATGCCTTCAATGTTTTGAGTAGACCAGCAGCACTTTGGAATGCACGTGTACTATGGCCTAGATGTGCAAGATTTCTATTCAATACCTATCGAGGATTCATAACCATACTGTTTCGTAATACCAATGAAATTGTTATCAGTCGTGAAGGGACTTGTCAAGGAGATCCTTTATCAATGTACTTCTATGCAATCGGATTGATGCCCTAGATTAATAAATTGAAATCAGACCAATGGAAACAGAACTGGTACGCAGATGATTCTTGTTGCATAGGAAAACTGGAAAACATTAAACAATGGTTACAAGTTCTTATTGATGAGGGCCCGAAATTTGGATATTTTCCTGAACCACAGAAAAGTTTTCTTATTGTGAAACCGCATTTGAAAGATGAGGCCGAAGCTTGTTTTCAGGACCTAAATTGCCAAATTGTCTTTTCTCACAAGTTCCTTGGAGGCTTCATTGGATCCAAAAATGCAAAACAGGATTTTGTCCGAGAAAATGTTGAGAAATGGGTCTCTAATGTGAAGTGTCTTAGCACTGCTGCTGTTAAAGATCCTCAGTCTGCCTTCTGTGTTCTGATAAAATCCTTACAGTTTGAATGGTCATACATTCAAAGAATCGTTGAAAACTGTGATGATGAATATGTTCCACTCCGAGATGTGATTAGATCCAACTTCATTCCAGCAATGTTTGGGCGTGAAATTTCTCAAATAGAGCATGAGCTATTTACCTTACCAACCAGATTCGGTGGACTCGGTATTAACAATCCTGTGGATACCGCTGAAAATGCTTATCACACGTCAAAAGCAACAACAATGAAATTAGTTGAAAGTATTCAAAATGGAACAGATCTCAATTTACAAGAACATCATGACCACTCTAAATTAAAACTATTGGAAGAAAAAAAATAAACGGGAAGATAAATTCAAAAATAAGAGTGATGACATAATCAAGGCACTACCTGAAAAACAAAGGAGAAACATAACTAGAATTGTTGAAAATAAATGTTCTCAATGGTTAAATGTCATCCCTATTGCACAAGATCATTTTGATCTTTCGCCGACACAGTTCCGAGACGCACTAGCAATGAGATATGGACATGAAGTGAATGGTTTACCCAGTAGTTGTGATGGATGTGGTCAACCAATGAATCTTACTCATGCATTGAACTGCAAGAAGGGAGGGTTGGTCAAACATGGACATGACTACATGCGAGATGAATGTGCTATGTTGGCTGACATGGCATGGAATGGTGTTATGATCGAACCAATAGTCAGAGACAGTGACATCCATCAAACAGCATTGATTGCAGACATCAAGGTTAATGACGTTTGGGAATCTGGGAAGCCTGCGTTTTTTGACAACCGCATTATTAATGCAGACGCAGCTTCTTATGCTTCCCAAAGCTGGACAAGCCTATCAAATAATGCAGCTGTTGAGAAACATAAAAAATATGATAGAGCAATTGAAGACATCAGAGGCTCATTTTCCCCCTTGATAATATCTGTGGATGGTGCCCTTCACTACGAATTCGATAGCTTCTTGAAAAAGATGGCAATCACATTATCTAACAAGTGGACAAAACCATACAGTAGAATTGTTAGTTGGGTTAAAACCAAGATACAAGTTGCATTGATTCGTGCTGTTTCTCTCAGATTGAGAGGGACAAGATACAAGTTGAGGAAGTATGAAGTTGAAGATGGATGTGGTGTGTTCCAAATTTAGACAAAGTTGGCATTGAAGATGGAATTGAATGTTCTTATTTTTAATAAATTATAATTTCCTTGTTAGAACGTAAAAAAAAAAAAAAAAAAAATGTCCAGAACTTTCTGATCAAAACTGCTGGTGATTATTATTAACACCTTTAATCTAAAAGTTTTTTTTTTGCATTCTATTATGTATTTTGCTGTCAAATTCTATTTATTTAGTCCAGGGAAATTTCCCAGAAAAGGCATTACTTCTCAAAAATTACTATTAAGCTGGTGGTAGTGTTCCATAGAAGAGTCCTATGAGTTTTCAATGTATTCTGGCCATTGCTGAAAATTTCAGCTCGATTAGACAAAAATTCCAGCTTTCAAGCCGAAAAGAAATTTTATCTAAATCCTATCCTAGCTCAACGTTGTGTTGCTTAACATCATATGGCCAAAAAAAAAAAAATACAGCAACTTTTAACCAAGGTTACTTGAAAATTTCAGCTCGATTGGAAAAAAATGTGAAAAAAATTGCTCTCGGTGAAATTTAAACTCAGGACTGACAAACTTTAAACGCTCAGCTAGCAAGCGCCTTAATATTTCGAGCCGTCGGCGTCGTTTGGATGGTCCAGACAATAAATATATCAAAGTTTCGGCTCGATGTCTTAAACCGTTCAAGAGTTATTTATGGTTTGTGACAGGCGGCGTAAACCAGACGGTGCGGTGTACGGAAAGGACCTTAATAGGGTTTTCGCTTTTATGAACAATACCCTCTTAACACTTTCTACGAAGCAAAAAATTGTATGAACTTGTACGAGGTACGTCCGGAAAGTAAGGGGACAATTGTCGTAGGGGTTGGTAGGAATGTCTTTTTTTCAAGGTTGGCATACCTGCTTGTAGGGGAACTCCTAACGGTCACAATGAGCCCTTGCCCATCTCATTTCATTGGAAAATGTCGTCGCAGGAGCCCGTCGCGTCAACCTCTACAGGTGCCGTTTGCTCCACCTACCGCAGGTGCGAAATTCGGGCATTTTATCACTTTGCGTAGGAATTCAGCTGCTGAAATCCATCCTCAGCTACTGAAAACCTATGAACCTGAGGTGATTTCACGTTCCAAGGTTTTCAAGTGGGTTAAGAAGTTTAAAGAAGGTCGCACAAACACACACGATGAAGAAAGAAGAGGCCGTCTGTCGTTTCAGAAGGAATTGTGCAGCAAGTCAATGAAAAAGTCGCAGCGATCGTCGTGTGACCCTCAAAACCGTATTCTTCTGACCTGGAGCCCTCGGATTTTCATCT
The DNA here is from genome assembly GCA_024516035.1 of Bactericera cockerelli. Classification (NCBI taxonomy): domain Eukaryota; kingdom Metazoa; phylum Arthropoda; class Insecta; order Hemiptera; family Triozidae; genus Bactericera; species Bactericera cockerelli. Next base: position 23,528,935 of record CM044956.1, read on the forward strand.
GTTCACGAAACTGAAGGAGTAATTGGCTGGAAAAAGGTTTTTCAGCGACGAGGAGGTCAAGGAGACTGTGGAGAAGGGGCTGTTGGAGGTGGAGCGGAGCGTGTATGACGAAGGCATAAAAAAGTTCGGACCCTGGATGCAGAAGTGAGTGGAGCTTGTCGGTGATTATGTGGAGAAATAAAGGACTATATTTGGAACTTACCCTGAAAACTTTATGAAAATATATGCATTTTTCGAGTTTCAACATCAATTGTCCCCTTACTTTCCGGACGTCCCTCGTATTAAGAAAAGAACTCCAGTAATTTTTGTATCTGATAAAAAAAAAAAGGAAATTGATAAATATATTTTTATTTGTTTCACAGATGCAGAGGAAGAAGAGGAAAAGCAAGAAGTAGCAGAAGAAAAAAAAGAAGACGAAGAAGAAGTCACAGCGAAGGAGACAAAAGAGGAGAGTGAGGTGAAAGAAGAACCAAAAGAGGGAGAAGAAAAAATGGAAGGTGTTGAAGAGGAGAGTAAGGAAAAGAAAGAAGAGAAGAAAGAAGATGCTGACAAAGAAGGAGAAGAGGAAAAAGAAGAAAAGCCTGCTCCTGTGAAGAAGGTAGTGTATAATATTTTAAGGTCTTAATCGGTATAAATAAGCCTTTCCAATTCATACTGCTAAAATAAATGATAAGTTATATATGGTTAAATACATAAATTGATTAGCACCATATTATAATATTAAGGTGATACCTATTTTACTTCCGCGAGATTTCTAATATTAGAACGGAAGTATTGTGTTCGTTTTTGTAAAATAATAATAATATTTTTTTGCTCCGATTATTTTTTTTTTCTTCATATTTCTTGACGTTTCGTAACCTCCCAAGCAACTTTGTTTTTGTATCTGTCTGTCTGTATGTGAAATATATTCCTTGTAACGCGCAAATCTCAGAAACTACCGAACAGATTTCATCGGAATTTCGTACACATTTAAAAGACGTATTATAGATGTTCCCATTTTAAATTCATCAACTTCGCACTAGCGGTTCTCGGAGAAGACCATGCGCCTTACCTCTAACTTTTTACAAACACATATCTCGTGAAGGGTACATCCGATTTTGATGAAATGTTGTTCCTTAAAGTTTCACCCAGTCCTGGGTTTCTCGAAAACGACATATCAAAAAATGCAGAAACCTTATTCCTTTATTTTTAGGGGGATTGATTTTCAGCAACAAAAAATTGTCTACACAGCCCCAGTTCGGCTGGGGATAGACCAACTTTAAAATCTTAAATAGAATGGTAGGTATTGTGGCATATTGTTTTAAAGGTCTCATTGAGAAAAGTTCATTGCAACAAATTTTAGTGAGCTACAACTTACCGTTCTCCAGATACAGGGTCGGACCAGGGGAGATCTTGGTTATATCCATATATTACATTTTGACCTATAATTCGTTAACCTTAAGTTTCAGGAGCATGAATTTTGTTGATGATAACTCCTTGTGGCGAGACCTTTCGAACAAGTTCTAACTCGACCTATTCTGTTGATGTTAGTTTTGACATTTTCATGTCTTTGCTCTGGCACATAACCAAAATTATGTAACGAAATTATGTGACGAAATTAAGTGACGAAATTAGGTGACGAAATTATGTAACGAAATTAAGTGACGAAATTATGTAACGAAATATTAAATACGAAATTTGGTCAGTTAAGTTTTAGACCTTGAATAGTAAAGATGAAAATGTCCCAATGGTTGCAGACTCGTATGCAAGCGTTTTTTTTTTTGGTCGGTTTCGTCAGAACGGCCGTTAAGTTAAAAAAAAAAAAAACATTGATCGAAAGGTTCGAAAGGTCAACAAATTTCATCCTTCTAGAATTTTGAGTCGTTTTTGAGAAACCGAGGCCTGGGTGAGACTATGGAATCTATGTATATGCGTATTAGCGTTGTACATAGTGTATTTGTATTTTTTATTGAATAATTTATATTTGAACCTTGATATTTAAGAAATCCCGAAAATTTGTACACGACTTACCAGTACAGAATTTTTTGTAGAATCTAGAATGTAGAGAAATGTATTCTTTTATATAAAACAAATTTGAAGAGAATTGGTTGAGAACTTTAGTAAATACAAGTAATTCAGTAAAAGATCTGATTCTAGCTTTAATAAAAGTTGAAAATTTTGATTACCATTCACGAGAAAGTATTGTGTCATAATTGGCAGTATAATTTTTAATGTTCAAATTAGATTCAATAATTCCAATTTCTCTTTAAACTAACCAAACCATTCTAATGATCTCCTCGTATATTTTCAGCCAAAACAGAAGAAATACAAAACAATCATTACAAAGCATAAGTTACCGAAAAAGGAACCACCAGTTGAGTATGAGTATTTGCCAGCTGAGGAAGGTGATGAAGTGGCATTCCGTATTTCCAAGGCAGATCTTGGTAAGTATTTATATGCAAATTATCCAATGTTTGGACATACTGGGAGTAGTATCAGTTGCATCATTAACCTGGAATAATGCTATTGTGTTGGGTGATAGTAACAGTAAATAGTTTCTGAAGTCATGTCCATGCATACAGAAAATGGCTCTTATCAAGGGGTCATATTATATGTTCTAGCCAGCCTCCATGGCGTAACGGTTAAGACTACTGCCCGTAGTCCAGAGATCCTGAGTTCGATTTCTTTGGAGCAGACTTCAGACAGAAAATTCTGTTCCCACCGAAGACGTGAGACCTGTATTTTCGGTCCTACATAGTCTAGGTGAGGGAGGGTAGCTGGTACAATTCCCACTGAATGGAGGGTAAACTCCCTTGAATTTTGGTATGGAAGTTGATTTTAAGCACTACACGAACCGCGAAACTTTTTTTCGCATTCTGCAGCCGCGAGGAACTTGCCTTTGGATTGGTTAAAAATACATAAAACAAAAATTAAGAAAATAATTATAGGAATTTTTTTACTCCGATCATTTTTTGATATCTTGAACTTTTTGGGAACCTAGCATCAACAACGATCACAAGCGTCTACAGTAGAACTTGTTTCATGGCTACGAAATAAAAAAGACTATGAAACACTCAATTAGAAAAATCTAAATGATTTATTGAATAGTTGGTATAATTATATTAAAAAATTGTAATATTTTTTAACTCAACTGAAGCAATTAACATTGAGCTCTCTATCTCCAGGCGAGCAGCACCTGTTCCCGCACATTCTCACCAAGAACATAAAGTTCGAGGCAAACTTCGGCCAGAAGGAGGAGCCTTGGTTCCCAGCACCCGAGACAGAAGAGGGGCATGTGTTCCCCAGCCAGGTCCCCGTGGAGGAGCGGGAGCTGGGAGCTGTGAGACCGGAGAAGCGTGCTGACTGTGAGGTGAGCTAAGTCAATGTGTTTCTAGTTGAGATTAGATTATTAATTCATTAGAATTAGTATTCATTAGAAAGCCGGTATATCAGGCCTTGAAGTCGAATAAATAATCTCATGTTTTTTTTTTTTAAACAAGAACTGACGGGATGTATTCCCATTTATTAAATCTCGAATTTGCCAAATATTAAGAATGTGAATCAATCACGAGGAAGTATTGTGTCCATAATTTATTGGTAGTGTATTTTACTTTTTATGTGACTCATTTTTTATATTTGGTATTCAATTTTAGATGCTGATGATGTGTGGACTGCCAGGAGCTGGCAAAACTCACTGGGTCCGGGAACACCTCAACAACAATCGGGAGAAGCTGTACAATGTGTTCGGAACTTTCAGTCTCACTAACAAGATGAAGGTAAGTCATGGACCATTTGAGTCCACAGACCATTGTCTACTTAACATTACAGAAGCTAACTGTACACATTTTCCTAAAATTTCAACCTAAGAGAAACATAAAAGACACCTGAAAACTAAATCACCACAGAAATGTTCAAAATCGGTATGGGATTTTTCAAAATGCACCACAAAGCACCAAATGCTCAATTCTGCAATAAGGACTTTATTAATATTTTTATTTTGGGTTTGTAGTTTGTATACATTTGTAACTACAACAATATTTATTGATAGAACCATTTTGCTCCCCTGGAGTAAACCGAGGAGCATATTAGGATCCCTTATCTTATACTTTGGAGTTGGACTGATAGGGTAGAGAGTTTCCAAATTAAGTACCAAAAATAATTTTAAAAAAAGCTAGTAGTGACCTCTGAATTTTTTATACGAGGTCAGACACTTGAAAATGATTTTCTTGATCTATGGTAGATTTATAGTTAAATAGCTCTTTCTGGAAGAAATGAATTGTGAAATTTTCATTGATTTTATGCATTTTTTAATAACAACCCGTTTTCACTTTTTACATGGTGAAAAAGTTTTAAGTAAGATTTTTGTCGTAAATTATCTTTTGGGTGTACAATTTTTTTTGCAAGGTTGGTCTACAATATTGATGTTGGAATATTTAGCAAATGACACACTTCAAGCTTCTATACAGGGTGCCTGGAGTTATGTTCACCAGAAATAATTTCGTTCCTGTTTAAATTACTCCAAAAGGAAAAAAACACGTGTTTCTTTATTTTTATGTGGGTATTGATGGTAAAAAATATACATGTACAGGGTGTACCAAATGTTGGTTTGTTGGATGTCAACTCATGATTTTCAAATTAGAACATTTATTTTTTGTTTGATGTACATTATTTTCCTTGAAATTCGATATACTTTTGAATGTTCGCACGTTGCGTTCCGATCAAAAGTTCCTATCTCAATCAAAAGTACTAGTGTAACGTATTCTTTTTTCATGCTAATTAGCGAGGTGCCAATTGTTTTTTAATTCAATTTCATATTATAAACATTTTTTCCAATGGACGACCTCGGGAGTGATTTTGAAAAACTTGCTATTTGTAAATGAATTATGTATGTATGTATGGTTTTATTTGTGGTGAAGCACAAGGCTTTTTCACAATTTTGTAGGTAGCGCAGCATTACAAAGAGACTCCCTCACTTTTCGAATTCTATTACATTAATTTCTTTTTACTCTGTTAATGCCGCCAGTGGACGTTACTCATACAAGTAACCACTAATTTTTCCTCACGAGGTATGAGTAGACCCCGAACATCCGAGTACAGAGCAGAAAAATTCCTGCCCCGCTGGGGATCGAACCCAGGTCACCATGCCTGCAATGCCTAGCGCTAACTCACTCGGCAACGGTGACTACTTATAAATGAAGTCTATGCAACATTTGCTCATTTTGCAAAAGCACGATTTCGAAAAACATGGTTGTTAGGAGGCGAATTTATAAACCATGAAAAACAATGTGTTTTTATGTCACACTTGTACTTATGGTTGAGATGGTCGGTTATAGAAATCTGGCACCAAATGCATTCACTATAAAAGTATGTAATTATGTATATATAAATATTAAGGAAAATAAGAATATCAAACGAAAAATAGGTTTACTAATTTGATCACCGAAAGTTGGCACACAAAAAAAACCATTTTTGGTGCACCCTGTATAAAAAAATTATCACTTCAACCGTAACTAAAAAAGAAGAAACACGTGCTTCTTAGTATTTCAATCAGGAACGAAATAATTAAGGGTGAACATAACTTCAGGGCCACTCTTTATACGAGATACTAGCCATTTCTCTCCTAACATGTATTCCTTTATCGGTCTTAACATCACAAAGGTAGGTGACAAATTATTTCAAGTACTATTAAAAAGGCTATTATCATTCTTGGAATTTTCTCTGGTATGTATGTGAGGTAAGTGTTAGAATTAAGAAATATAACTTAAGTATGTGTAAATAGATTTAAGTTGGTTTATGTTCTAGATCTAGTCATTTATAGTGAAGTTTGATGATATTTTTAATATCACGAAAAAGTGATTGTTATATTTAATAGTACATAAAAAAAATCTTCTTTTTTCTTTATACATGTGTACTGTGTAGTGTGTACCTCATGATTGTTATCTATGATATGAAACACCCATTGGTTGATAATATTATATTTCATTTTTTTACCCGCATTATGATTCTTCCAAAAATATCAATAGTTTATCCAATTGAATACTGAGGGATTTTTACAAAAAGTATTCAAGTATGCAAATGGCGACATATAAAATCTCTTTAAACTGACCATTCTTCAAAGGCTATTTTAAAAATTGAATGCCTGATTTCTCGAGTTCTTTTTTCTTCATTGCGTCTACCAGTTTATTTAAGTCTATAAATTAGAGCAAACAATATTCTTAGTATTATATATTTTGTGGAGACAACCAGTGAACTAGAGACACTTATTTAATCAAGCTTACAAATATTTCAAGCGTGAGCGATAAGATTGACGATATGATGTACAGAAAGAAATGATTAAGTAAATAAAAGAAAGAAATGATTAAGTAAATGAAGAAACAGATGCTCTAAAAGGTCGATTTAAAATAACATGTTTGAAACAATATTTGACCCCATCAGTTATTGTTATTGCTATAAAGCTGGGTTGTAGGAGCCATTTTCAGTTTGCCCTATGCTTTCCACAGAAAGCCAGTATAAAAATGAACAGTTAGATATTGCACGATAATATTGAACAAAATATTATTTGGATTGTAAAAGGTAAGTGTAACAAAAATAATATACTCAGGTGTTTTCTTTTGAAAGGAATTGTCTAGCTTTCTAGGGGTGAGAATCCTATTCTAATTAAAATTGATCAAAGTTGAAACCCATACTGAGAGACAATGCTTCAAAGTGAGGTCTAGTGTCTCTCAAAATGAGAGACGTGGCCCCAGCGGGAAGTCGCTGTCGCTCATATTGACCGACGTGGCGTACAAAGTGTTAACTTGTCGTTTTGTCATTTGAATATTCGTCTACGTATAGCGGTAGGATACAACTTTATGATTAATTCCTTGATTTTTATATTTTTCTTTTGGTTATTAAAAATATTTACTCTGGCGTTAGGTTACAAAATTAATCAGAAGTACTGGTACTAACTCTACGTTTTCATGAACTAAATATTGCATTATAACTACTCTGAAGCAGCAATTTTGTTGAAATTAATTTGTGCTAAAGAGTTAATCACACATTACATTACATATCTGGGGGTCTATTCTAAAATAAATTCCCATGTGCTGCGTCCATTATTTAGAACTATTATTGCACCTCAAAAGATTAAAAAGTAACAAAAGAGATCGAAATGTTTTCATCATGGGTTTGGTGACTTCCAGTGTATGGTGGGACAAAAGTCTTGTCCAAGGTAAGTCACACTACATGGGTATATTAGTTTCTCATTTATATATTTATGTGAATTTAGGTATTTGTCGGAAAAACAACATAATGTGTGACAAGCTTTGAATACAATGAAAACAATTTCATACTGTATTTTTAATATTATACAAAAACAGTACTTCTTGTTGTGCTGCTGTGAATGGCTTGCCAAAAATTCCTGTGAAATAAGAAATGAGAAATGTCTTAATGTATCATTTTATTTATCTACATCATCATTGTCACTTGTTTTAACTTTAACCTCTGCTAACTTTTGTTTTTGTTTCAATAGCATCTCCATGTCGACTCTTATCACTTCAAAGTGGCACTCTGCTAACTCTACTTTATGTGTATCTCTGCCTGTGTGTTACCTCCCATCTCTGCCATTTCTTCACAGTTTGGTGCATCCTCCACATAGTTTTTAATAATTTAAATCCAGCTGATCGCTACCCCAATTTGACCAGGGTTCTTTTTATGTCTCTGTACATTTGTGGGCAAAAAGAACATGGAAACTTGGTGACTGGTTATAACCCTTTTAATTTTATGGTACCGTTTCATACAAGTAAAATGACGAACTAGGATATTGGTAGTTGTTCACTTTCAGAAAGTCTCACTACAGTACCAGTTTAATTTAGAAATTCCTATTCCACAATAAGGAATAATGGGAGTGCAAGATTGAAATTTCTGCTTGACAAATGTTTAGTCTGACAGAAAATCTGAAGGCTTGTTCAAGACTGAAGACGATAGCCTCAATAACCAAACACTGAAATAGATGTAATGAAACTGAAATATATGTACTAAATTGGGAATCATATGGGAAATCCTACAGATATATTTGAAGGGTTACTCTATCAACTAAACTTGAAGATGGCTAATAGTTTCAATTATATTGACATTTAAAAATGTTCTGGTTATGATATTTGTAATAATAATAACTATCTCAAATAAAAAAATCTCAACATTTAAACAAATTTAAAGTAATCTCAATATTGTATGTGGCTATATTTTTTTTCTTTGTAGTAGTAATGAATTGAAAAAATTTCGTTAGCTTCGTCATAAATTTTGGGCAACCGTGTCTGAAAATGTATTCAAGAATTTGGCCTGGCACATTGTATACATAAGTTATTTAAATTAATCTTTAGCTTTAAATTAATTCGCTTAGTAAATATTTCAAATATTTTATTGAAAATTTAGTTTTCTTTTCCTTGTACCTAGTTTTATGAATTATGAGAATGAAAAGAGTTTTTCTTTAATACCTGGCATATAAATTCACAGAGTGGATGAAAATCACACATAGGAAATTTCTCTATACTCTGATAAGCCTTTTGTTTGTGATAACACTTTAACCATGGAATACACTGCAATGTACAGACTCGAAATATGAAGTTACATTTTACATGTTCTCATGACGAATATTTGTCCACCTACAGTCCATGGAGCAATGAAGAAGGTTTCACAAATAAAATTTGAAGTTGGTCTTGTGATTTATTTTTCTCACTATCCTTTTTCAGCGTTATATGATATTAAAACAGTGGCCCATAGCAAACCATGCTCACAGTAACTTTTTGTGAATCAAAATGTTAAATTCTTATATACTAAAACATGAAAGCAAAGAAGATATATATTCATTAATAAAATGTTTATGCTGTTGTAAAAGTGTTAAATTCTTATAGACTAAAGAATGAAAGCAAGAAGATATATAATCATTAATAAAATGTTTATGCTATTGTAAACTAGTTGAGATAAAAATCTTATACCTGCATTGTTCTACGACACGATGAAGACGAAAAGGATGAAATTATTTACAGAAGAGTTCAATGAGCTCTTCTGGCTTGAGTTAAATTGGGCTCTTACTATGTCAATCCGTGCCCTTGGTTCCTTGGCCATAACATTTCAAAGAAAAATGATATTATCTGGCCTGCTAGTTGACCTATAACATTCCCCTATGTGCCCTCTTGTCTATTAGATTTCGTTCCAGGCTTCTGCCGGCCAGGTGACCTATGTCGGACTCAAGACAACTGACGAGGCGGAGGACAGACTGCCCCGAAAATAATAGTTTCTTGTTGGAATAACGGAAACCTTATGTGAACGCACACTTTTCTAGGTGAATAATTTTCCTTTCTACACGAAACCCCTAGGAAATTTTCGTTTGGGGGGATTACTAATGAACAGTTGTGTTTAATATGATTTACCTGTACAACTGTCCCACAGGATTTCTATTCAACCTACCCTATGTTCAAGTCATTTTTTATGTTTTACAGCAAAAGAAATTAAGTATTGGATTGCTCGTTTGCAAAATAATTACAGCGTCAACAAGACGGCTATCTGTTGGGCTGTCTATTTAGGACTAAACCATTGTACATACAATAGCTACTGTTCCGGTGCTCGCTATGTTATCTAGAACATATGAGCAGAAAATTAACATCATTTCTTCGATAATGAGGTATCAAAGGTGATCTGGATTACCAATCAGGTTTGGAATTACATAATATTTTTACCTAAAGCCTGAGATTCAATTTTTCATCTCATTTATCTTTTAGTTTTTAATTATAATGTTTAAGAACCTGTAGATTTATATTTTCATAAATGTTGGTTTCTTATTAGTTCTTGTTAACACTGTGTTTGCCTTACCGAAGAGTCTTTATCCTGAAACCTGTTATCACATTCTCTTCTCTTGGTTGCTGGATCCCGTTTTCCGTATCTTTTAAAACAAATGATGTACTTGAATTATATACTTTAAATATTAATACCTTTTCATTACACAACTTAATTATTTGAAAACTCTGTTTAAATTGAGGAGAGCAAGAAATTTAAATTATAACATTCCACTTGCAAAAACCCATTGCATGGCGAAAAATAATCACAATCTTAAAATTATGTTAAACCAGTAGCTATGTGCTTAAATTTTTTACAGCCTTCTGTTTAGTCAAAAACTTTAATGTGGTACCTTGATAGTAATTTATTAACACTGAGTAAGAACTTGAGAATAGTCATGTAGATTATAGAATGCGACTAAAACACATTATTCTGACTTGTTAGCCTTTAGTTAATTCTGTAGGAAATATTGTTTTAAATTTTCGTCGACATCCCAAAATGTTTAATCTTATTTTAATTGTGTTTCTTCCTTGAAAAATTCAGCTTTACTGGTCAGTTTCTCCCGTTTCATAAGTACACCGATGAGTGAATTAATCATAGAAACAGTGTTTTAAATTTATGTAGTAAGCTATAGGAACAAGCATCAATCTCAGATCGACATGTGTATAGATAAACTGTTAGCGTAATGGGACTCCACGTATCGAGCAGACATTCTAAATAAAACAATACTATACGGGCACTCAGTATAACTTTTGGGGTGCTCAACTCGTATGCTTTGTTTCATACAGGCATTGAAAAAGTACAGTTAGACAAGTGTACTCTCATTCCTATGTAGCGACTGTGTGAAGTATTTATTCCAATAGAGTTCATGTCTCTTGTTTGTGCTTAAAATTCTACTGAAACATATTTAACTATGATTATAATTACTGTCCAAGTAGTAATTGTTTGTTACAATTAAATGAAAGTTTTTCAAGTCACATCATTTGTTTTGAAAGGTGCGAGAAAGGATCACACTTCCATACCGCCGCGTCGCGTTATCCTCTTCCCATCACCAGCATGATGGGGGTTCCCGTGTTGCCACTAACGCAAGTTGCACAGACAAAGAACAATCCCCACAATATTTTTATCGGAGCCCCAACAAACGAGTTTCTTTGACATTTTCTAATGAATCGCGTTTTGTTCTCTTTTCGTGGAAACAGATAAACAGCGAGCCGCTGCGAGATCACATCAAGGGGAAGTGGGTGCAGGTGATTGACAAGACCACCAAGTGTCTCAACAGACTCCTGGAGCTGGGCTACGCTCGCCGGCGCAACTATATTTTGGACCAGGTAGGAGAGTGAATACACTAGAACTTTTTTAATTTACTAATATTTGGCTAAACACACTTTAAGTGCAATTACAGTTCATTTTAAATAACCATGAGAATTCATTTATGCATATTAATATATGTATATCCGACCTCAGTAGCTTGATCGATAAGGCGGCGGACTTGTAACCTGGTGGTCGGTGGTTCAAGTCCCGGTTGCAGCGTAGATTTAGTAAAAGCTTTAGTTTGAGTAGTTGTGACATTACGAAAGTGATTAACACAAATATGATAACTTTTTTTTCATATACTCGTATATCTATCTCTGGTTGGGTTTCTTGGAAAGTTTCCATGTTGATTTTATGCCGATTGCACATTACTTATCTATTATTTTATTTTTAACTACTCTACAGACAAATGTCTACGTGTCCGCCCAGAAGCGCAAGATGCGCTCCTACTTTGGGTTCCAGCGCAAAGCAATGGTGGTGGTGCCGAGCAAGGAAGAATACGAGACGAGGCTAGCGGCTCACCGGGAGAAGGAAGGGAAAGATGACGTGCCGCCCGACCATGTGATCCTGGAGATGAAAGGTGAGACACAAGTTACCTTTTTATCATGTCAAGTTCACAGTACAAGGGTGTTCGTGCGCTAACGAAGCCCTAAACTCTAGGGTAGCCCCGGTACCCACGCACAATAATCTAACCATATTATTAAATGTAAGCGGCCTCAAAGGAATCCCGAAAATCTTCTATATCTTGGTGTGTAGCTACTTAGGGTTCAAGGTATAAGTCCAGGATCCTCGTTGTGGCCGCCTTCTTAGGATGATAGCCTCTGCCCTGTACTCCTAAAAGCTGGTAGATGAAGTAGTAACTAGTTTTCAGTTGATTACTAATTAGAATATGAGCCCTCTCAATAATTTGGAAATTCTTATCTTCTGTCTCTCAGCAACAACACTTGCTACTGTCGCGGTGAGTTAATACTAGACATAGTGATCTCTTGCTGAAATTTTACCGGGTTGTCGTAACTCACTACAAATTTTATGGTACATAAAAATGTGAGTTTTTTTTATTTAATTGTGGACTAATAAATTATTGCCACCTAGCAGGTCTTTCAGGAGGGGCTTAGCTTATTTACTTTCTGTATATAGTCCCCCAGCTAGACAGTCGAATAGGGTAACTTTCGTATTCCTCTCAGTTGATAACTCTCATTTCTGTTATTTGCAGCTAACTTCAAGCTCCCCGAGGTGGGAGAGCTGTTTGAAGAAGTCATATTTGTGGAGGAACAGCTCGAGGAGGCACAGAAGCTCATTGTTGAATATAACAAGGTAAGAATTTATAGACTTTTCGAGTTCTTACTTTTTAACAACAAAAAAATAACCTTTGTACAATTTCCATGCCATCTACAATGTTTTTAATGAAAGAAAACAGTATCGAAATTTACAATAAGTACAAGGTTCATCCAGAAAAATTTATTTCTTGTTCGTACAGTAGGACTACGAAAGGAGAGTTTTCCCACTATGTGTGTATTATTATGTGGTCAAAATCCCAAATGGAAGCATAATTTGTCATGTCCGGGCTGGGTTTCGAACCGGCGACCTCTTGATTTGCAGACCTTGCTAAACACAGAACATTTAAGTACCATGACCGCAAAAAATTCTCAAATGTCTCTCTTGTAACTATTTCAATTGTCCAGTAAACCCCATCCTAAATCAAGGTTACAACCAATAGATGCTATTCCATTTCTTGACCTAGAAAGTGGACAGGATGTCGATGACTGCTGCTAACACAACAAAATATTACCAGACCGATGCCTTGACTACTTAGCTAACGAGACTAACTGTTTTATTTTTTCGGGAGTGCACTTTTTATTTATTATTATTTTTCCCTTTAATAGTAGGTCCGAGATCTTTTGGTCGGTCTTTGTATTGTAAAGATAAAAGTAAAGATAGGTAGCTGAAATAAACAGTGTACCCTATAATCTTGTTTTTCACATTTTTTATTTTTTGAAGTTGTGATTATTTCTGGATGAACCTTATTCTGGGTGTATCTTTTACATCGTTCAAAACAAAAATCTTCTGAAAATGATATCTACAACAGAAGTAAGCCACAATCACTTTTCAGCCATACAAAAGAATACTCCATTACCCACCAGAGTAGAGAGATACAGTTTTATTATAAAACGTTGCGGCCCACATATCTGAAGGTTGCTTAAAAACACAGCATATCAATCAATACATTAGAGTACATCTTTTTTTTATACATATTTTCTTATTCTTTCTTAACACATACACGACCGGCACCATTTTCAGTGTATGTACGCATGGAACCCCTATATCTGAGCATATCTGACCTCCTGGGACCGGCAAACCCGCTTGGAGAGTAAAATTATACAGGGGTATAGAGTATATTTCTATACTAAAACATAGGAATAGGTGTCCCACCGGTGGGACAAGCAGGTTTGAAATCAAGAAGGTCACTTGTTCCACCGGTGGGACAACCGGTCCATTGCGTACATCTCACTTGTCCCACCGGTGGGACAACCGGTCCATTCAGTACACACGCAGTTGTCCCACCGGTGGGACAACCGGTCGTGTATGTGTTAATGAATTTTCTATTTTCTTTCTTCAAGCTCAAAGTCAATGTGTTTAATGAACATGTTCCTTGCTTCCCCCACAGGAAGGGAAGGACGCCGGGTTCGGGCAGAGCCGAGACCAGGGGCGAGGTCACGGGGGCCCCCCGGGGGGCACAGGCGCCGGGACAGCCGCGACAGGGGAGGGGACTACCCCCGCCGAGGCGGCCCACCCCCCTTCGGGCGTGGCGGCTTTGGAGGTCGTGGAGGTGAGTGGGCGCATGCTCTCGGAGGCTTTACTTTATATTCGTTCAGATGGTAGATTAATTAAATACAGAAATGGAACATTTTTTTTTCTTCTATCAGGCTTTTTTTTACCGATTCACCCAATGATGTTTCGAGAAAATGAGTTTGCTCAAATTTGTTTGGTTACTATACAGGGTCCAAGGAACAAATTCAAATATTTTAAGGGTAGGTCCGGCAACTCTTGGACTGTTAAATAAGCTGAAGCTGTAATTCCTTACTAGGTATATTAGAGAACAGTTGTACATTTTTCTGTGCCGATCACGAAAAATAAAAACCAAAAAATGCAATCAACAGTATTTGAAAGAAAAAATATTCTTAACTTGCCATATATCTACTCACACAGTACCTAATGATCATGATATCGTCAAAAACGTGTAGCAATTCAAGCGACCTCCTGGCCTGTAAGGAAAACAGATTTGGCCTTAACATATCAAAGCAAAATGCCCCACTGCAACTACAGCTTATTTGATAGTCCATGAAGTACGGACCTACCCTTAAAATATTTGCAACTGTTCCTGGGACACTCTGTATATTTTTGTATTATTCACAAGAGTGACGTCAAAATACTAGGGGCGTCTCAAAAGTAAGGTTTCCTACGCTATGAAAAAAATCCTAAAAAAAAATTAATATATTTTATTGCATTGTGTTCAGTAACATCCTATCATTTTCTACATAATATCCAGCTCGATCAATGCACTTTTGGAACCGGGGGAGCAATCTATGTATACCCTCCTTGACAAACTGCGCGTCCACACTAGAGGTCCAAGTACGGACAGCGGTCTTGAGCTTGTCGTTGTTTCGGAAGCTTTTCCCTCCCAAATAATTTTCAGATGGGGAAACAAGTGAAAGTCACTTGCTGCCAGATCAGGTGAATATGGTGGGTGGCTTGGGCTTCTCACGAAACAAGTTTTCCTGTTCCACGATAACGCTCGCCCCCACTCAGCTCGAAAGACTCAAGATCTCTTAAATTCACTCAGATGGGAAGTTTCTGGCCACCCATCATATTCATCTGATCTGGCAACATGTGACTTTTAC
This sequence comes from Bactericera cockerelli, assembly GCA_024516035.1. NCBI lineage: Eukaryota > Metazoa > Arthropoda > Insecta > Hemiptera > Triozidae > Bactericera > Bactericera cockerelli. Next base: position 23,543,937 of record CM044956.1, read on the forward strand.
TTGTTTCTTCATCTGAAAGTTTATTTTGCAGAGAAAATCTTCCGAATCGACGAACCTCTAGTTAGGACGCGCAGTTTGTCAAAAGGGTATACATATTTTTTTTCATAGTGTAGGGAACATTACTTTTGAGACGCCTCTTGTGCCTACCCAAACTAGCCTTATTAATATTCGTCATGCTCGAAACTAGTATCCTTAACAATCAAGCTCCTAATGTCGGTGATGAGAGTTTGATTTTAGAATTACTTTTGATTACTTTTAATTCTCATGTTCCTATTGTGTCCGTCAGGTCGTATGGACCATCGCATGGAGCACAGGCCCCCCATGGGGGGAGGCATGGGCTGGGGAGGCCCTCCCCGGGACAGGCGCGGAGGCATGGGTGGAGGCAGAGGGGGCGGCCGCTGGGGGGGAGACAGAGATGAGGGCAGAGGCCCCCGCGGGGGTGGCTATGGAGGTCGGGGTGGCTTCGGCAATCGAGGTAAGAGTCCTGAAATAATCATTCTAAACAAATTGTCTTGGTGTCTGAATTTTTTTCTATTAGTAACTCTACCATCGCAATCCAAGCACCTCGTCATCACAGAGGTTTATTGCCAGTTGATGTTGGTCCTTATTGTAGTCAGAAAACACCTTTCATAATGCTATATTAATCTTTTAGCGTAATGGGACTCTCTGTCTCGAGTCGACAGTCTACATGAGGCACTACTATACTAAAGCAAACCACAAGAGCAATCCCAGCATTCATTTAGTCATCACAAAGGTTTATTGCCAGTGGCTGCTGTTCCTAATTGTTGTGAGAAAATACCTTTCTTATTGCTAATTTAGTCATGGGTAATAAAAATCTTTGTAAAAGATGCTAAGTTTTCTATTTTCGTTACGGACATACATATGTATACAGGGTGATCGAAACCATCCAGCCACCATCTTTTTCTGGTGAACAGTTCGAGTTAGGATCTTAAAACAAAAAATTGGTCCCAAATATGAAGTCTGAAGTTTTATGGGAAAATAACTTGAAAACCTGAAAACGCCCTTAGGGGCGTTTTCAGTGGGGTTGTCCTGTTTGTCCTGTTAAATGGAATGCATTTTTTTTTTTTTTTTTTACATTCAAAACATGCAAAGCAAGTTAGTAACACTAGTAAGAAGAAGAAAAATATTCCTTGGTTCGAGTCCCGAAAAACACGGTTTTTAGAAGAAAGTAGATCCAGGTTGCAGAAGTCATTACGGGCAACGTCAAAAAATAGGTAAAGTTTTCTTCTTCAATTTAATTTACTTGCCTTTATTCTTTAAGGAAGTCGTAGGTCCTTAAATTGGTCATAAACTTTTTTCATGTTCAAAAGACCAAGTCAGGAAATTTAAATTCGACCCCCTATTTTTTTCTTTTACATAAGAGAAGAAAATTAGTAGCATACAAAGCAAAAAAAATTAACTTTGTCAAAGCACTTTGTCTGTGGTGTAAAGATGTAAATTATTAATATAATGTACTCCGGCAGGACCTCCACCCATGCACCGTGGCGGGGAGGCAGAGGACGCGGAGGCAGGTCCCCCTCCTCGACGTGAGGGGGGATGGAGAGGGGGCGACGACAGGAGAGGAGGGGGGAGAGGAGGAAGAGACGACCGCAGCGGAGGTGAGAATGCCTCAGGGATAAGTTTTTTCTCTTTGTTATATATATTAATTATCTCTTCTTAGTAGTCACCGTGGCCGAGTGAGTTAGCGTACTAGACATTGCTCGCATGGTGAGCTGGGATTGATCCCCGCTGGGGATCCAATACGTGACTTTGTTGTATACACGTATGTAAATATTACTATTTTGTAATCAGGAGAGTCTAATTCGTCCAGAAATGTTATCAGAGATCAACTTTGAAAAATCGAACCAAAAATAATACTTCCTATTTATTTATTATTTTTTTTTATATAGATGACAAGTAAATGGTTCAAATATATATAACAATGACAGTTCACGTAATTCATAGTATTTTTAACTGAACTTATGCTAGTTTCTTTTGGCTGTCGTCATCCCACACGAAGGGCCACACCTATGAAGAATGGTCCTTGTTTCGTGGTTTCTATCATCATCATAGGGTGGCGTCATCATAAATGATGGTAGTGGTTTCTATGCCTCATAGAAATTAAAAAAGCCTATATCTCTATTGCACAGGTCGCGGAGGCTGGGGAGGTGGTGGCAACCGCCAGGGAGGCGGCTCATGGGGTGGTCCACCCGGGGGCCCAGACAAGTCAGGAGATGTGGGAGGCGGCTTTGGAGGCTCGGGGCGTGGAGGATTCGAGGGCAGGGGACGAGGTAGGGGGGGCTTCGGGTCCAACGACAGACGAGGAGGCGGCGGAGACCATCGCTCCGGGGACAAGAGCAAGGTAAGTTAAACCTGTTAACCACGTATATTTTGGGCAAAGAATAACAAGAATAAAAAATCTGGTTATAACTTTTTAATGGTTGAATAAAATTGAATTTTGTTTTCATCCAATTCGAGAGCTAAGCTTGTACTACTAACATAAGGTAGTCAGGGGACTCTAGGTCATTGAATATTACTGTGCCATCCTAACTGCTTAGGTTAGCTCCATCGAAAGAGCTATATCTGGTCTTCCATCATGCAGTGGGCAGAACTCTCTAGGCAGTTTAGGTTAGTTACATAACTACAAAAATAGTTCGCTGGGAATATGAGGAGCTGTGGCTCAAGCAGTAGCGCGGTTTGCTATGATTCGTGTACTTCCAGCACAGACTGATTTTCATTTTATAGTAAGTCGTGTGATGTTCACACCAGTTTATTTCTACTTGGTATTATTTGACCTAACCCAAGCTGCGCTACTGTAATGGATATATTTCCCTATATTACTGAAAGACTTGACCATGAGTGTTAAGAGTAATGTATGACGATTATTTCCAGGGTCCGTATCAGCAGGGTGGAGGTTGGGGTGGTAACCATGGCAACGCAGGAGCAATGCAGCAACACCAGGGGGGCTGGGGGGGTCACCAGCAAGGGGGTTGGAATCAGGGCCAGATCCAGCAACAGTGGAATCAGTGGAACCAACAGAACTGGCAGAACCAATGGAACCAGTGGAATCAGCAGCAGTGGGGTGAGTACTTACCTTGAGTAACGTAATTTTACTTCCGATAAATCTATATCTATAAAATAAAGCTGTCTGTATGTATTTATGTATGTATGTTCTTTATAGAAATCCTCACCGTTTGATCTAGAAACTTGAATTTTTGCACCTAGGTGTGTTCAATATATTCTTTCAAACGCGTGAATCTCAGAAATTACTGTATTTTAACGAAATTTGGTACACATATTGGAGAAGTATTATACAGGGTCCGCCAAAAACTTTTGGCGGACCCTGTATAATACTTCTCCAAAAAAGAAAAAAAAAAAAATAGACTTCAAAATACCTGACCCCAGACTCAGAATGGACCCAAACAAACTTTTCAGCTGTCCAACATACAACTTACATCCCTTATTAAAGTCACCAATTATTTCAGCCATGAAAACATACAATGACTTAGACCACCAACCAGACCTTTTCTATCATGATTTATGAATGAATGTATGTATCTTATAATATGAATGAATGAGGAAATGACTGCGTTAGTTATTGCTTGTTAATGCTTAACCGCTTAACAAGTGTAAACGCAGTATATACAGTATGTTTCAGAAAAGGTGGCCACCCCCTCGTAACTTTTGAACGCGAAGGAATTTTTAAATTCTGTAAAGTCCCAGGTATAGGAAGTGCCCTATGGCCCATCCTGTGGTCATATTTATTTTTGGCCCCGGTCGGCCCTTCCGGCTTTTAGGCCATATTTTTTCATTTTTCTCGAGAATTTTAAATGGAATGCTATATTTTTTATTCCTGTTAATTAAAGTCCAAGTTAGGCTGAGTATAATGAGCTTTTAAAATTTTCAAAAATCTTATCAGGGGCGGAGCTAGTAGGGTGCAAGTTTCAAAACTGTTACACGCTGTATTTCAGCGTTAGATAGATTTTTTAGTACTTTTTCTATTTTCATAGGTTCAAAATATTGTTTACACCATATGAAATCAAAAAAATATTCTTGTTTACTTCTAATCAGGGTCATAGTAAGGTTTTTGTAAAAGTACTTTTTTTCTCACGTCAATTTTTCCGTAAATTAATGGTGTTCTCGAAATTGGCATTTTTAGAGGTGAAAGTCTGCAGTGACATATGTTTTTTATGCTTTAAATCGAAAGAAAACTTAACGGAGAAGCGATTAAGATCATAAAAAAAGCCATTTAACCTGCTAGTTTTTTCACGACAGTGTCCGGTAAAGTGGGTGAATTTCGTATTGGATTTTTTTTGTTGTTGAGGAAACACAATTGGCATAGAAAATAAATAATACCTAATAAGGGAATAATACTTCAATTAATATAACTAAATGCGAAATTAAATGAAGATTATTTCTTCTAAATCAGTGCCGGATAATTTTTTTCTCTCTCTCTCTTTTTCTCTTTAAAATAATTGAATTGGTTTAATTTTCACCCTCAAGAGTTTGGTACTTGACCTGGTATTTTTTTTTTCTTAAATTTCGAGATAATTAGATTTTTATTTAGAGACCTGGTATTCATTACTATCAACACCACCAGTATGATTTTTTTTTTTAATTTGGGTTTAATATCGCGTTTCAACTGCATGGTCATATCATAACGGGGTGTTACCCTCCATTCGCAAGTAACTCACCAACCTCCTAAACACATTTATCTCACCCAGCCTGGGTTAGGCCGGAATACCAGCATCACGAAGTGTTCTCCTCGCTAGACGTTGCTTAACTTCGGTGATCCTACAAGAATCGTTGCATTCAAAGCGTTAGAATCGTTGCATCGGACTGACTCCAGAATTATTGACAATGTGTTTTCTACAGATTTTACCAACTTACCAACTAAAATTGTCTCAAGAGGGACCCCTAGGCCAAATTTAGAAGCAGCATTATCCACTAATTATTTTTGATACAATTTGAACTTTGAAAAGTGAAAAAAAGAGAGAGAGAGAGAAAAAAAAATATCCGGCACTGATTTAGAATAAATAATTTTCATTTAATTTCGCATTTAGTTATGTTTATTGAAGTATTATTCCCTTATTAGATATTGTTTATTTTCTATGCCAACTGTGTTTCCTCAACAAAAAAAAAATCCAATACGAAATTCACCCACTTTACCGGACACTGTCGTGAAAAAACTAGCAGGTTAAATAGCTTTTTTTATGATCTTAATCGCTTCTCCGTTAAGTTTTCTTTCTATTTAAAGCATAAAAAACATATGTCACTGCAGACTTTCACCTCTAAAAATGCCAATTTCGTGAACACCATTAATTTACGGAAAAATTGACGTGAGAAAAAAAGTACTTTTACAAAAACCTTACTATGACCCTGATTAAAAGTAAACAAGAATATTTTTTTGATTTAATATGGTGTAAAACAATATTTTGAACCTATGAACATAAAAAAAGTACTAAAAAATCTAACTCACGCTGAAATACAGGGTGTTACAGTTTTGAAACTTGGACCCTACCAGCTCCGCCCCTGATAAGGTTTTTGAAAATTTGAAAAGCTCATTATACTCAGCCTAACTTGGACTTTAATTAACAGGAATAAAAAATATAGCATTCCATTTAAAATTCGCGAGAAAAATGAAAAAATATGGCCTAAAAGCCGGAAGAGCCGACCGGGCCAAAAATAAATATGACCACAGGATGGGCCATAGGGCACTTCCTATACCTAGGACTTTACAGAATTGAAAAATTCCGTCGCGTTCAAAAGTTACGAGGGGGTGGCCACCTTTTCTGAAACATACTGTATATTAAAAAAAAAAAAACATTGAGTCATTTAAAATATCTAGAGAACGGATAGGATTTTGGAAAATGCTAAAACAAGTGTACCATTTTATCAAGGGGGAAACATTTTCTACTGGGTTATGATTTTTTATCATTACCAAGGGCGGCCTCAGTGCAGTCAACTTCGCAATCTTAAATGGAACCACCCTGTTTGTATTACATTTCTGAAAAGTAGTTGACATTAAAAGTATTTTAAGAGAAGCTTAAGATTTTTAATCATAACAGGGCCGGAGATATCGTACATTTCATTTCAGACGTCAGTCATTCCTTATAAGAAATGAGAATTGTATTTTTGTAAATAAAAAAAAATCATTTCGTTTTGATACCATTAACAATAGAGATAGCAAGGTGTCAGATTTTCCCAAATTATTTGAAAACTATCTATTTTTGAGTTATTTTTATGCTAAATAAAGCCATTGAGTCTTGTTCAATCTAAATTTAAGATAACCTGGAAAACAAGGCTGGAAACTCTCATGGGTTTTAGCATTTTCACATTTGAAGAAACCGGCCATTGCATTTATTTAGCACAAATTATAATCGAAAAAGGATAGTTTTTACATTATTTGAAAAATGTTTACCCCTGAAACCTCCCCTGATAAAAGCTATGGTATCAAAAAGACAAAATATAATTCTTTCAACATTAAAAACATGTATAACAATTTAAAAGAAAATCATTTATTTTTTAAATAAAAAATTATTAAATATTTTGAAATGAAATGAACGATATCTCCTGCCCTGTTTAACCCCCCAAAGTATAGGCCTCCGTTGTGTTCGCGCAGTAGAGACACCAGACCCTGGTACCTATAGCTTGATATAAACGATTTTCGGGACTCTGTTGAGGCCGCTTACATTTAATATCATGGTTACATATAAAAATTCTACAAATCCAAAATTCCTCCCCAATTCATCGTGCAAACTTTTCAGTGTGGACAAAATACTAGCAGCGTTGCCCCTCTGAATTGGGAGGGATATTCTCTGCCGAAGATGTTCAGCTGCTTTTCTATCCCCGAAAATATGCACAAGTCTTTGTCCAACTGTCTTGATGAAGTTAGAAGTTTCCAAACTCCAGGGTCCAAATGATTATTTTAATATTTTTGGGTATAGGGCTCCGTTGTGTTCGTGCACTCAAATTTATTTTAAGTGGCCTAATAATAATTAAACTTTGTTAGCAGAATTTTTTCTACTTAACTTGAAATGGTTACATAATGGGACTGACTACCTTCTGTCAGTGTAAATAAAACACTACTTATTTCTTTTCTCCAGCGGGATACGGAAATCAGCAGCAAGCAGGTCAGCAGGGTGGCTCAGGCGCTCAGACCTCCGCCATAGCTAACACAGGGAGCCATGCAGCTGCCGCCACTCCAGCCAATCAGAACCAAGCCGCCAGCTATGGAGCTACAGGTACTGAACCTCTATTTCAAACAATTCCTTGCTGCTATTTTTCTGCGCACCTCGCTTCCTTGTTCTTCTCAAATAGTTGTTGTTGTTGTTGTTGTAGCCAGCTTGGCTAGAGCTGGAGGGGTGAGTGATGGTCTCCAGCCAACTTTATTTCAAAGTTGGCTCGTCCTGAACCACATATTTCTATGTGCGATCAACCATCATGAGGACTTGGACTTTTCTTTATAAGCCATTAAACCCTTACGAAACTACATGCTAGTCTGACTTGTAAGGGTTGGCTAGTCTGTTCTCTGTTTATAGTCCTCTAGCGAGACACTAGTCTTCTCCCTGTTTAACCCCCCCCCCCCCCCCCCCCCCCCCCCCAGACTTCTCAAATAGTGATTTCATATAAGCATTTGTTTTACATAAGGTGAGTCATTTTAAGTGACGCGGTCGATTTTTTGTTGAATTAATCTATTCCGAGATATGTTTTTTATAGCTCAAGGAGGGGATCTTATAATGACCTTTCAATGACTGCCAAGAATATTTCCAGGTCAACTTAAATTGAATATAGCGATCTGAATTTAATTGGAGATTGAAAAATATCAGAATACTCCCATGGGTAAATTAAAAGTACAACAGTTCTTAAAGGGATTTTCATCACGAAGAGAGACGATTTAAGAAATGTTTAAATAAATCTTATTATTATTATAATGGAAAGTCGATAATTTCTTATCGACAAGGTGGTTACACGATACGATACTTCACGAGGAAGTAAAGTGTATAGTTAGCAGTGAATTTTTAAATTGAATTCCAGGAGCTGCAACAAATACAGCAGCTAATACTGCCCAGGGCTACAATGCTGCATCATATGGCAACCAGGCTGCAGCAGGATACAATGCAGCAAACTACAGTGGCTGGACTGCAGCACAATACCAGCAGTACTATGCAGCGCAAGGCTGGACTCAGGTAAACAACCAGCTAGGACACTGATCAACTAACTCTTGATTTTTGTTTCAATAATCACTAGTTTGCTAATATACATAGTATTCACTATTTCTTATTTCTCAATAAAACTTTGTGAAATAAATTTTAGATCGTTTACAACCGGCATTTCTTGAACAATCAAATAACGCAAAACACCAAGGTCCTAAGAACACTGTTTCTCCTAGGATTTCCGTGCCCACTCCTGTCCCATCATTATTATCAGACTCTTTATGGTCGTCAAGTGAGACGTCCTCTACGTCCGAGAATATTTTGGAATAGCAGGCACGTATTTGGGGGGAGCACTGTGTGGCCAGTGACTTTCAGGCACTGTGGCCAGTAATTATTGTAACTTTCGGATCTTTTGGACCAGATGCCTTGGAACTATTTAATTCTATTTCCAAGTCTCTGGTACTTGAAACGAAAGAGAGACGTGCAGGGGAGTACTTCCGTCAAAGAGTGAGTTTCGCGGTACAAAGAGGAATGTGGCATCAGTAATGAGCACACTGAAGAAAGACGAATCGTTGAATGAAATATATTATATCGTTTGAAAAAAAAAAAAAAAAAAAAAAAAATATTGTAACTGAAATTCTGAAATGTGTCAGTCACTCAATAAACTTCACAGACTTTACATCGTCTTTTCTTTGCAAAGCTAAACCCTATTTGTAATACATTTCTGAAAAGCATTTTAAGACAAAATTGAGATTTCAAATTGAAACAGGGCCGGAGATATTGTACATGACATTTCCCAGGTTTCAGTATTTTTTTTTTATAAGAAATCAATTATATTTTTGTAAAAATGTTAAACAAATGTCTTTCTATTTGAAATAATTAAATTTTCGTGCCGTTATTTATATCTTTAGCTTCACCAGGGGAGGTTTCAAGTGGTCATTATTTTTTTTAAATTGTGTAAGAACTATTCTTTTTTTAGTACTAAATAAATGCACTTAGTGTTGTTTTTAATTCTAAATTTAAAATACCCTTGAAAACAGGGCCGGAGACTAGGACTACACGTGGTTTTAGATTTTTTCACATTAATTGAAAGTATATCCTGTATAATTGAAAGCTTAACCACTGAGCGATTCGTACGCTCCCAAATCTTTGTGCTTTTAGAAAAATTTCTTTTTCCTTTTGGTCTTAACTCAAATCCATGTCATGAAATTACTTTCACTTGTGTGTTTCCAGAACGCGGACGGCTCCTACAACTGTCCTCAGAATTGGTCAGGCTATGGGTACTCCACAGGACAGACTCCAGCTGCCGCGGGCCAAACATCCCAGAGTGCGAGCAAGTGAACATGAGGACCTTACTCTTGTGCATGTATATTGACAACCCAGTGACCTAGCCTGCAGGATTCCTCAACTTCAGAAACTGCATAGTGTTTGAGGAAAATATGTGCCAAGAAATACTTGCATATAAGAATGATGAATTGTGATGGCTCAAATCACTCAAACTAACAGCCTCATTTTACAACCTATTGACAGAGGCATGAAATATTTTTTTGTTATCACTCCTACTTCCATCTGTATTTGTTCAAATCATTCATCTATTTCTTTAAGCTTTTATGCACAGCACAAACTATTATAATAATAATCATAAAACACTTTTCATTTAACTTGATTTGGAGCAGTTGAATTCCTCTTGGACTTAGCGATGGTGTTTATTGTTACAAGATAAAAAAACGCATGTAAGGTGTTGGCCAAATTCATTTTTATGTTTTAAGTAATTTGTTTTGACAGAGGAAATTTTAATGTAAAAGACACTTGTAGCTCTAAATATATTTTTATTGGTATAATAATAATTACATATGTAATAGAAGTATACTAGATTCAAGATAATTTTAACCGTCAATGTTTCTTATCAATGGCATAATTATGCCTATAGGCTGTAGTAGGTTCTGAGGTGACTTCAAACACTGAGCCTAAGTTATTGTATATAATGATGAAGAAATGACAGAAGAAATTGGTGTATGACAACAGAACTAGGAGGTGGATTCTTCTATAAATTCCATGATAATGACTCAACAAAGTCATCCAATACATGTTAAATCTAACTCAAGGGGTCAAAAATATGTAGTAAATGTAACTTCTTTCAATATACCAAGCTATTGCCATGATGATTTCTGCTATCTTGGAAGTTAAGAATTATTACCCAACCGTGAACATTATTGAAGCTTCTTGTTTAACGGAATAACATGTGTTTAACTTTATAAATATTGACTTATTAATATACATAGTATTCTGTTTAATTTTCGTGTACCATGTAATATTCCACTTGTTTTTATTTCCTCTAGTTTCACAATAATTTGTCTTGTTCAAGGTACAGGTACATGAGAACACAATAGCATAGAAATAACATTACTTCTGCTGCTAATAATACCCTAGGTCTTGTACTGTCTCTTTTTTTTAAATGATTTTGACCCGTTTATTACACGGCTTTGTAATTACAAAGTTTGTCGCCATTTGGGCTCCAAAACACCATTGCCACATTAAAGAACTTGCGCAAATTCAAGCAAGGTCAGTGAGTGTTGTTTTGAAACAATGATTTCTATCCTACCTACTCAAAAGCTATTTCATATTCAGATTTATTGAAGCAACTTGTACAGGCAGGTTAGAATGAAGACGAATGCAATGACCAACTAATTTTTACTTTCCTTATCCTATAACGTTTTTGTAAAAAAATTAACATTTTTTTTTGCTCTGATTTCAATTTTTTTCATCTTTCTGGACGTTTCATTACCTCCTGAGCAATTTTGGTTTTGAGTCTGTCTGTCAAATAACATTCCTTGTAACGCGAAAATCTCAGCCATTTTGTATTGTATTGTATTTATCTGGGCAGGTGTTTTACACTCCACTCATTGGGAATTTACTTTACCAAGCCCTTACTAGGAAATAAATGCCAGCTTTCTGTATTCTTTACATCTGGGGTTCAAAGAAGCATGAAATGAACATCACACTGTATGATGGCAATATCAGATAGTATGTGAGATATTTTTATAGTTTTGTTTAGATCTCAACTATTATGCTTGATAGTCACAAAGTAACAAAAAAATGTTTTGAGGTTACTGGTTTTGACTGCATACTCATCTATTTTTTACTATAAAGAAAATCTGATCCTTCAGTATGACAGCATTCATACTGCCACTTTCTATTCTTCCGACACTCGTGGCCACACTTTAATGAGTAGCACTTAGGACATGGGAAGAAACATCCTTCACAATCATCCTCACCACAGTCACATAAATCTTCTCCTGAACTTGCCAGATGACCATTTTTGTCATAGAGAACTGGAGATTTTTTTCTGAGAAGAAATGTAAATGAAAATTTCACATAAATGAGTACCAAACAACTTTTTTTTCTTATTATCTGATATTAATCTTAATATATAAATGTCAAAGTCACTGACTGACTGATCATCGCTCTACAGCCCAAACCGTAAGTCCTAGGAAGCTGAAATTTGGTAGGTAGCTTTGTCTTATAGTCTAGATGTGCAATAAGACGGGATTTTTCGAAATTTCCATTACAACACCTGCCGGACGCTAACGAGTTCCTTCCGAACCTTTTTTTTACTCAGGTAGTGATACCGAGTTACTTCCCGTGCACGAAAGGTAAATACACGTGTTGCTTCCCGATGCAAACACCGAGTACCTGAGACCTGGCTCATGAGTTACCATGGAATGACAAAATTATAGTACCTATTTTATAGTATTTTTTTTAAAAGTATTTTTTTCCTCATAGGCATGGCCTTCATTGTATTTTACCTAACCCTACTATAAACCCAAGGCATGGCCTTCAATGTATTTTACCTAACCCTACTTTAAACCCAAGGCATGGCCTTCATTGTATTTTACCTAACCCTACTATAAACCCAAGGCATGGCCTTCATTGTATTTTACCTAACCCTACTATAAACCCAAGGCATGGCCTTCATTTTATTTTACCTCACCCTACTATCAACCCAAGGCATGGCCTTTATTTTATTTTTCTTTTAGATCTGGTAAACGGGAAGCAAGTCGTTATCGGGGAGGAACTCAACGGGAAGCAAGTCGGTAAGGTCAAAAACCATGACCAGGAAGGAAGTCGGTAAAAAAAAGGTCGATGGGAAGGAACTCGGTTCCCCCGCACCTGCCATTGGCGAAAAAGGATTTTTTTGCTTTCACGGCCATGCCTCGGCCCGCGAAGCGGGCGACAGCCCGCTAGTGGTATACAAGTATTCAAAAAGAGCTGTCTGAGTTTGTTTGCCCAATAATATTTATAAAACAACAAGCAGGCTGTCGCCCGCTTTGCGGGCCGAGGCATGGCCGTGAAAGCAAAAAATCCTTTTTCGCCAATGGCAGGTGTTGTAGTGGGAATTTCGAAAAATCCCGTCTTATTGCACATCTAGACTATAAGACAAAGCTACCTACCAAATTTCAGCTTCCTAGGACTTACGGTTTGGGCTGTAGAGCGATGATCAGTCAGTGGTCAGTGAGTGACTTTGACATTTATATATAGAGATTTTGCGGCCCACCCCGATACTTATTTTGCATTATTTTAATATTATTTCTTGAGTTTCGGCCAGCGGTTGGGAACCGCTGGTCTGGACCTAGACCTACCTTACTACCTACAAGGGGTTATTATGCCCCAATGAGTACCTGAAATTTTCTGGTAAGACCTGGATACACCACTACTATTTGGAGTACCTGCTAGTAGTTTAAATAGATCTATTTTACCTGGGTACAAAAAAGGCACCATGGGCTGACATTTCTTATCACAGTATTAAAAATATTAGGACCAATTTTTACTTATTTAGTATATTTTTATCAATACATGATAGCATCAATTTTTATGAACACATGATAGGTAGGTAGTGCATGCAACCTCAGTTGATGGTAATATAAGGACTCAATTTGACATGACATCTTTAAGTAAAAGTATTAGGCCCGTATTGTGAAACAGGATTAGTAAATTTATCAGATTTTTATCAGCTGACCAAATCAGATTTTCCGGCACAAAGGATGGCCACAAGTCTGTTACACCAAAGGAGTAATATACAGCTACAAGCGCGGCTTAGATATGACCTCTACAGTTGTGGCCAAGGTGAAAGTTAGGGGATAGTGTCCACTAAGATTAACAAATCCTGTTTCATGATTAGTGCCTTAGTCTCCTAAGGCACTAATTTTTTTTTTCCTCCTCTGAATAGAAAATAAAATGTTACATCTAAATAAAGCACTGATGTGAAAAGGGCTTATGTCAGCCTATACAGGGTGATTGAAACCACCCAGCCAGTATCTTTTTCTCGAGAACGGTTTGAGTTAGGATCTTGAAACAAAAAATTGGTCCCCAATATGAAGTTCGAAGTTTTATGGGAAAATATTTTGAACCTCCGCCCACCGCCCCTAAGGGCGTTTTCAGGGGGGCACATGTTACATTCAAAACTTGCAAAGCAAGTTAGTAACAGTAGTAAACAGAAAAAAAAATATTTATAGGTTCGAGTCCCGACAAAACACGGTTTTTAGAAGAAAATAGGCCCAGGTTGCGGAAGTCTTTACAGGCACCTGGTAAACGTTATAAAAAAAACTAAAAATCTCAAAAAATAGGTAAAGTTTTCTTCTTCAATTTAATTTACTTGCTTTTATTCTTTAAGGAAGTCATAGGTCGTTAAATTGGTCATAAACTTTTTTGAGTTTCAAAAGACCAAAAGTCCAGAAATTTAAATTCGACCCCCTACTTTTTTTTCTTTTACATAAAAGAAGAAAATTAGTAGCATACAATGCAAAAAAATGAGCTTTCTGCGATTTTTTCCCTTAAAATGACGAATAACCTCTGAAATGTGTTCATTTCCGTGCGCGTGAGTCATAACACGAGTCCTTGCTTGAAATTTGTATGTATGGAACCCTCATTCGATGAGAGAAGTTGATGGCCAGCAAGAATAATTGTACATTTATTTAAAGTAGAAAACTTTACCTATTTTTTGAGGTTTTTTGTTTTTTTTTAAACTTTTACCGGGTGCCCGTAATGACTTCCACAACCTGGGCCGGTTTTCTTCTAAAAACCGTGTTTTTTTGGCACTTGAACAAAGGAATATTTTTTTTCTTTACACTATTGTTACTAACTTGCTTTGCATGTTTTGAATGTAAAATAAAAAAATATGCATTCCATTTAAAATTCGGGAGAAACGGACATGTGCCCCCTGAAAACACACTTAGGGGCGGAGGTTCAAAATAATTTCTCATATAACTTCAGACTTCATAATGGGGACCAACTTTTTGTTTCAAGATCCTAACTCAAACAGTTCTTGAACCAAAAGATAGTGGCTGGGTGGTTTCAATCACCCTGTATAACTAGATACCTCAAATAAACATCAAAATTCTTCCAGTAGAAATGGCTGATCAAACTTAAGGACCCATATCATATTTCATTGTATTGGCTGGTAATGATCAGCCCTATTATTTAACAACTCAAGTGTTTTTTTTTTTTTTTTTTTTTTCAAACTAGAAATTTCTGACGATGTATGTTCAACAACACAGATCAAAAGAAAATATGGGGCGCCACTATTATCTCCAATTGTAATTTATAAATTTTAGATTGCAATCAACATAGTTTGTATTTGAGATCACCTTAAGATAACATAAACTCATGTTGAGAACCAATATTAGAAATACAAATAATAATAAAGCCGTCTTTCATAAAAAAACTTTTTATGGTTACAAATAATAGGACCTGGTTCCACAAAGCTCCTGGCTATAGAAAATTTGTAGTTACCCTAAATAAGTTAAGGTCAAATCAGGCACTTTGCAAGGCTTACCTACATAAAATAAATATTTCTCCCACTGACTTGTGTGACCTTTGCTATAAAAGAGAGGATTTGGAGCATACCATAATGTGCTGCCAGAAATACCTTCCTAGTAGGAAAATTCTTTGAATTTAGATCAACCGTTTAATTATACCTTTAATTTACGAAATGTAAAATGTTACAATTTTCTGTTTAAATATTATTTACAGAGTAACAAAATAATTACGTAAGGCTCTATTAATAATTTAACATATTCACACTTTCACCTGTTCTCTTTCTAACTTCCATATTTATTAATTCTGTTTTACCTTGTTTTTAATTTGTACAAAAATTCAAAATAAAAAGAGGATGTATGGACTTATTTTTGGTCCACTGCCAAAAAATAAAAAATAATAATAACATAATGTGCATATTTACCAAATTAAATGTTCAATTAACAATTTGTATGCCACGTCGCTCAATATGAGCAACAGTGTTAAAATAAAGTCAACTAAAATACAAAAACAGAGGTAACAAAGTGTCTCTCAATATGAGCGACGTGGCCCCCATGAAAAACAAACTTGCTGGCGGCCACGTCGCACATATTGAGAAACAATCCTTTGTACTGTGGCCTCAGGGGAAAATCACGATTTTGGGCTTGGCGTACAAAGTGTTAACAATGAGGTAACTTACTCAGCATTTTTTACTTCCATGTCCACTTTTCTAATTTCTCTACGACTGTATTGAGGCTTGAAACTTTCCATGAAGTTGTCATTTGAATTTAGTCTGTTAAATTCTCGTACCAATTTCTTCTCTGATTCTTTATCCTTGTCCATGGTACTTCAAAGACTTCAGTATCTTAATGTTCTAGACCTGAGTTTACATGTGCTGTCTGTCAATTGGCTGTTAGTGTCAGAATTCTACCCTGAACTGTGAATCTGTTGATACTGAAAGAATATTTATTTTAAACAATATTTTCATTTACAGTCAAAATTGTTCATAACAAACTTCAAGGGACCGGACAGATTTGTTCCTTATAGCTAATTTTCACTATAACCGATATATTGGCTATAAGGAACAAGTTCACTATAACCGATAATATATTATGATCTAACATCTACTCCTTGACAAAGTTCTGCAAAAATAAAAATGTTCTTGCATCAAAATGAATTTTGTACGTAATAAGTTATAGGTAACCGATAGGAAGTAGCCACTGGACTTGAAAATTTGTTTGCTAAAACTGATATTGTTCTTTATAGCCAACAAGCAGGCTGTCGCCCACTTTGCGGGCCGAGGCATGGCCGTGAAAGCAAAAAATCCTTTTTCGCCAATGGCAGGTGTTGTATTGGGAATTTTGAAAAATCCCGTCTTATTGCACATCTAGACTATAAGACAAAGCTACCTACCAAATTTCAGCTTCCTAGGACTTACGGTTTGGGCTGTAGAGCGATGATCAGTCAGTGGTCAGTGTCTACTTTGACATTTATATATTAAGATGTTTAGGTAACTGTAGGGGAATGAAAGCTTAGGGAGTGAAAATGGGGAGAGAAAATAGAAAGATTATTACCAGTTACCATTACCACTGAGATAGTGAGATCATATAACAGATCATAAAGATTATGTTATATTATGATCTCAGTGATTATTACTTACAAATTTTAAATAATTTAAAAAAAATCCACCAACCGCCAACCTTAAGTCACAAAAAATCCCTCAACTCTTCAAGCAAGGGATAAAAAATTAGTTAAAAGAGCGTTAAAAAACGCATAAAGTGTTTTCTTCGTTATACAAATAAATTTATTATGTATGTATGTATGTTGTATGTATTAATTGATATAACGATCATAAAAACTTTTGCTTATAATAAGCATGAAGGGATCATACCCTGAAAATTTAATCTCAATTGAACGAAAAGTACAGTTT